>WOVY01015269.1:0-46709 GCA_013436015.1 Rhipicephalus annulatus
AACACCCCGCTATGATTGTGACGCACGCGGCATTGGAGGCCTCCGGAACTTCCGATCGTGTGGTGTTCTGTAACGCGCGCTGGCATGGCGCAGTGCACGCAGACCTCTAGCACTTCGCCTTCATTCAAATGTCACGGCCACGACCGGGATCGAATCCCCGACCTTCGGGACAGCCGCCGAGCACCATTATCGCTGCACCATCGAGGGATGACGTGACTCGAACTCTCGACCTCCGTGCTCAGCAGCCGCGTTCATGGATCCAGAGCGCGAAGTCTTCTTTTCTCTCTCTTTTCTTTTTTTCGGGTCTTCATCGCTCACGTCCGGTGAAACGACACACACGACCCGAATGAATACCCGCCGCCGGCGGGCCTCCCAAGCAACAGAACAACCGAAAGTCTTTTTGGACACACGCGCCGCGCCCTTTTCCTCCCTCCGACGTTTTTCTCCCTGCATTCTTCCCTCTCTTTCCTCCTCTTTTTCGCCCTCCCTCTCTACACCGACGGGCGAGCCAGAGTCATACGAGAGCGGAGGAAAACTCCTTTCCTCTCTCTTCTTCATCGTACCCCGGCTCCGCAGCCGCAGTCTCGGAGAGCAGTCGGCCCCGGGTGGAACGCCGGAGCGGAAGCCCGTGTCGCGCGCGCGCATTTTCCAAGCTCGCCGTCTCGCTCCCGACTGCGCACGCATGCCGTTAAGGAAACGCACGGTACGCGATGTGGCGTTCATCTCCGAAACCGAAAGGCTAAATGCGCGCCAAGTTGTGGACATGGAATAACGACACGAAGTGAATGATGCGCGACTCCGAATCGTCTCCGGTGATGTGAATGGATGCCACTGGCGGTGCAACAACCGAAGACAAGCTCTGTGATTCCCGAAGAAGAGAGCGACTGTACTTCGCTTAGGTAGGAGCCTTGTTTTTCTCGGTCTCTTCGAGGGTCGTGGAGTGGGACAGTGCTACGTGATCGTTGTACAATGTAGAAGTTCAGGGGGAAAATGCACGCTTGAAGCGACGAAAAATACTGAAACACGGTGTCTCATTGCAGCCAGCGTTTACAGACAAGCGGTGATGCCTTCTCCGCGGCAGCAACTTCAACATTCTATAATATACTGCATAGACATGACTTCAAGTGACCATATGTTTCGCGAAAGAACAGCAATAGATGGTTAGTACAGTTTTTTAATACGTTATATCGTGATATCATGTAGCGCCACTAAAATACGACCCACGGGTTTTGGGTTAAATCTCGGCCATGGTGGTCGCATTTCGATGGAGGGAAAAGGACAAAAGCCGGTGAACTGTGTGAGTCAGCGCACGTTAAAGAATACCAGATGGTCGAAATTTCCGGAGCCCTCCACTACGTCGTCTCGCATAATCATATCCCGGTTTTTGAACGTAAAACATCAGATGTTATTATATTATTATTATTATTATTATTATTATTATTATTATTATTATTATTATTATTATTATTATTATTATTATTATTATTATTGAGCACCACTAAAATATGTATTACACATACGTACTACAACATAAGTATATTATTCTTACAATGTTACAACCCGTGTTACATATCTCTCACATTTTGTCATTGTAGATTATCTATTTCTTTTCCCATTTCTTGTATTTGTTTTTGGTGTCCTTGCTAAAATGTATTGTCTACTACGCCTCACGCAATACTCGTACGTGGAGCCTGTGAGGTATTTGTACATGAAAAATAAATTGCCAGAGAGATGAAGTGAAGGATGAATGATCGGCATGAAGTACATTTATATACTCTATTAAGTACACCCCCCCTTACACGTGCGAAGCGGTACTGGGAAGCGGAACACGAATAATACTCTATCTCGAATATGCACGAAAATATAGGCCAGCAGTGCCAAACTCACATCAGCTTCCGGGACACGGTCAAAAAAAATTTTTTCCCACAAGAGCCCGCAAAGCGAAGAACGTTGGAACTAGCGGCTGGAGTCAGAACCAAAGTTCAGTTAACGTCGCCATTTTAAAAGAAGACATCTCCCGTATTTCATACATGAGTCATTTATAAAGAGAATTCGGCGTCAGGGTTTCGAAAAACATAACGGTATGAATCGATTGAATGCCTTAATAGGGAGGTTTTGAATAGCGTACGCTAAGTTAGCGGACGTAGAGTTAGCGTTAATCACTCAATGGGAACCCGCAAGAGGTGTGCGGAAACTCCCTAAAATCTCGACGCCACTTTTTCGCTCCACAATTACGGTTCAACACCAGGTGGCCACAGCAGCTGCCCCACCCAGTAGCAAATTCACGAAACTTAATTCCTGTTGAGGCTCAGTGGAACTGCTAAAATTTTAAAGACGCTAGCTTTACACCTGATACGCTTATCTGCGACGAAGAAGGAAATGTCCGTACTAACATCTTGTGGTTACACGATCCTCATGAACAGTCGCAGGTGTTCATCACTCAACCTCGACCGGAGAGCTGACTTCTTCATAATGGCACAAAAATATAGGGAGAAGGCATTCACTTCTGGCCAGGGCACGTAAAAATATGATCTAGGTCTTGGGTGCATTTAGGCAAAGCCGGCAAGCTTAAGGTCGGCTGAAAAATATTGTGAATATTGAAATTTAAAAAAACGAATATACCAGGTAGGGATAGTGAACAACGTATGAACTGATATTAGTCTGCAACACAATTTCTAGCGATTGAAGACTGGATCAATAAGTACACTATGTAAGGTTGATAATGGTTTGTGAATACAGACCTAAGAACAGTCGAACTTGAGGCGAGCCATTCAGATTCTTAAAAATTCATTTGAATGTTATTCTTTATAGATGGTATAGAAAAGTCGACTGTCAATGGAGTCGTAATGCTCAAGGCCTGTGTACTGAATGACGTCAGTGCGCGTCAAAGAACACCAGATGGTCAAAATTCGGAGCCCTCTACTACGGCGTTCCCCATAATTATATCGTGGTTTTGGAGCGTAAAATCCCAACTATTATTATCAAGGTCAATTGACCAATGAACTCATGTCCCTTTATATGAAAAAAAGAAACAATAAAACTCATCATCACTCAGCCTAAACTTGAACTAGAGCGCGAACAGACGCTCAGGGTTTAATTTCATAGACAGGCGTTATCTCCACGAAGGAACCACTCGTTTCGTCTTTGTCGCGCGATAAGCTGCGACAATACGATAGGCGGTTTGGACAGATGATATATACAATAGAAAGTTTCACGGAGGGTAACCTCCCGTTACGTTACATTAACGGCAGTGGTCTAACAAAAGGCATCGCTGGAGTCAACCTTCCGACAAAGAGGCAGGGTGTGTTTTATCGAAAAGTATTTCTTTTGTTGGAGCATATCATAGCTCAGATCCGATTTTCGTAGAGTGTCTGACCTTATGTAAAAGGTGCGTGTGGTTCAGCAGTGCTGCGCTCCGTCTGTGTGTGTTTTTTTTTTTCAGGAAGTCTCAAGTACGTGCTGCAACTAAAAAAATTACAATAAACAGTTACAATAAAAAGATATCACAACATGGTCACTTTCCCTCCGCATGTTTCGCATAACGTCGATTCCCAAGATATACGTGGGATCTGCCGATTTTTTTTTCGAGAAACGTTCAAGGAGATGCTGCAACTGCAAGTAATATCGTACTGTCAATACGCTTTTGTGTCCTGGAAACATCCTGTGTTAGTGTTCTAAAAATGCTGAGAACCAGCTGGAAAAAAGAAGGCGGCAGCGTCGACAGACAAGAAGCAGCAGTCATTGCTATCGTTCTTTGGAAATAAATAGCAGGAAAAGGCTTTAGAAAGGATTGGCATCTTTCGCAGTGGGACACTTTAGTACTATGCCAATTTATCATAGGAACTTTGTAGGCATTATTCAACTGACATAAGAGCGCTATTCCTGTGCTTCTGTTACTATAAGTGTGGCAAGCATGAATTTTTGCTATGGACAAATCACACTTGAGGAGCTGCAGCAAATTCGGTCAAACAGCTCATGAGAAATGTGAACAATTAAAATACAGTGAATGTAATGTAAAGACTTCAAGCCCTATTGTAAGTTCAGCCGCAGTGACGTAAGCGTTCGTGTTGACTAGTGTATAGTTTCGTGCTAATTTGTTCAGCGCAAAAATGACAACAGATGCACGTGTAATTACAAGCATAGATGGCCAACTGCCAAGTCTCGTCAGTCGATTGATTGGTTGATATGTGGGGTTTAACGTCACAAACCACCATATGAGAATGAGAGACGCCGTAATGGAGGGCTCCGGAAATTTCGACCACCTGAAGTCTCGTCAGTTGGCACTCGATGAAATTATATTACGAAGTTAGAATGCATAAAATCTGAAAGTGCGCCTGCGTGTGTGTGTGCGCGCGTGCGTGTAAGCGCCTGAACAAACAGCGAAAAAAAAACAGCGTCGTAACCCAAATGTATTCTCACAATCATTTGTTGTCATAGTTCGTCCTTCAAAACGCCAATTGCTTACTGATAGAGACAGCCCGGCATATTTCCTCGAAGTAATGCACCGAATTCGATCGATAGATCGATATGTGGAGTGTAACGTCCCAAACTCACCTTATGATTATGGGAGACGCCACAGTGGAGGGCTCCGGAAATTTCGACCACCTGGGGATCTTTAACGTGCACCCAAATATGAGCACATAGATTTAGCATTTAGAGATTACAGCATATTCGCCTCCATCGTCCGAATTCGGCCACCTCAAACAAGACTCATCCTTCACATGGTACACCCATCCATGTTTTTTCCCTTGTTTATCGCTGTTATTATATCACTAAATTTATTAAGTGGCGATGACTAAGCAGTTTGACGTAGTAAAAGGTCGCGCTTCTCACGTTCACTCTTGCTCTATTTGTTAAGCGAGAAACAGCCGCTAAACAGCCGGCCAACCTCACGACGGCGTAATGGATTTTCTAATCAGCGCACACTGGTACATCGTGCACGTTTTATGGTGATGAAAACTGTCAACGTGGAATGAAAAACCACGCGTTAAGCAACCATATGGGCACGCACAGCGCAGCAAAACCAGTACGCAGCGTTCGCACTGCCATGTTCGTTCGAATTACAAATCGACGCCGTCATTAGTGGAGCAAATCTGCGATGGGAACTTGGTAATAACAACAGAAGAGCCGTATAAGGCTCTCCGTACGTTAGGAAACCATCGTTTAAATACAGCACTGAAGTCCGTAACATTACTCACTCCTAATGGTGTTTGGGGATCTCATTCTGAACAGAGGGCACATCGGGCCGTGTTTGCCTGCCAACGAGAGAAACCAGAACAAAAAAAGAAACAAACAAAAAAAAACTATTGAACTTGACCGATCATGGATTGCAGGAACGAACGTGATAAGGGTCTGCTGAGACTAATGGAAGCCCGCGAACGTAAAAGAAGACTATAGTAAGCCTGGTTTCTTGCTTTTTTTTTGTTTGCTCTAAGAAATATGTCACCCTGTACGCGCGATCATTAGGCTACCGGTTAACTGCCCGAATTTCTCGATAAATGTTATAGGTGCACATTCAGTTTTCTTTCCTATACATTCCATAGATTTCTACAGCGTATTTAGTGCACCTCATTTTCATGCACACCTTTAGCTCTCTACCGCTTCTTACCTTATCGCATTAATGAATTAAGAAAGTAAGTTGGCATTACGTAATGAAGACCTATCTACTTTCGCCCACAATAAGGTATAGGCAATATGCTAAAAACTAACAAAATAAGCAATCAGCGAAGCGTGCTTTCGGTATTTGGACTGTTTAATGTATACACATTGCGCTAAGTACCTAATATTCAAAGGCGAGTTTTTTTTTTTAACAAAATACGTTCACTCTTAGGTTGTGAAATATTTCATCTGAGGAGAGCACTTGGAATTTAGCGTGTCGCACATGCGAAATCAGGAAAAATGAGAAGAAAAAATACATTCGTAAATATGCGGGAATTTGAGCAAATCACAAGTCAAAGACGGCGAAGCTGTTTGAGGAAGTTATGAAAGCTTACAAGTATTGGGGTCTATGTGCGTTTGTGCAGTTCTCCAGTTCAATATCTTCGTAAGTGGACGAACAAACAAACCGAACTTTTGCGCAGACCCTGAAGATGGGATAACCCCGTTAGGCAGCTGAGAAGGGTAGAGGCTCGAGTGCTTCGGTAAGCCATGGCAAGATGAGATGAGCGAGGGCGGCTGAGACATACGAGGAACAAAACACAAGGCACTAAATGACTGTGACACTTTTGGTTATACTAATAAGGCCATACTGTCGACAAATGTTTTGACATTTGGTCTTCTCTTCTTCGAGACCACAGGTACCGCCTTGAAGATATACATAGCCTCTTATCGAACCACTTACTTCGTTCAAGGATATTTATCTTTCCTGAACTCCCGTCTCTAACTGTAGGCTCTCTCCACCGGCATACAGCCTCACTATCTTTAAAGGGACACTAAGGAGCAACAATGACTCAGTTTATATTGCTAAATTGCACTCTTATAACTCTAATACCATAAGTTTCACTACCTTAAGTTCTTTATTAACAGAAAAAAATCAAGTGTGAAGTATTGTTTTTAAATTTCGTGCTGACAGCTCGACGCACGACATTGAAATATTCGAAATTCCTATTTCCACAACATTGACGCGTTGAAATTTTCTGAAACTTCGTATGCTAGCTCTATCGTATCCACACATGACAATTTACTACACTTTTATTGATCGGAAGTGACGTACGACCTAGTAGACGCCTCCAAAATCTATGACGTCGCAGTGTTTGCCGCGGAGATCTGGCGTCTCCACCTTCGTTGTGTTCTCGCGCGTTTTCTGGCTTACCAAGCGTGACACCGTGGTAGCAGTGGTTTTTTCGTATTTGTGAAATTGTACTTTACTAACACACGAAATTTTCCTGTGTTGTGTCCCTTTGACATACTGTTTTATTGGCTTTACCAAAATGAGCAAACAGGAGGAGTCCTTTGGTTGAACTGTCTTCATCTTTCTCTCTCTTTCTCGATACCGTTCACGCCACCATACGTTGGCACGAATGTGGTTTTGCGATTTTCTTCTAATGTAAAACAAACACTTATGTAAAACAAATCAGTGTCACTGGCACAGAGCGACGCATCACACTCATCGCAAGATCTGGCAATTTCGTTTATGGACAGAAAATGAACTCATGTTACAATTTGAATAATCTTTTTTTTTAATAATTCCAAGTACTAAGGGGAATGATGACATTACTCATCTCTATACGAGGGTTACGTTTATGTTCACCGCCATGTCCGAGTTTTTTGTTCTTGTTTTAATTCTATGTTAACGTGACTAGTCCACAGATTCAGAGGCATATGTTGTGTCACAGAAATGCTCACCACGCCGGATGAATATGAAAACACGGGACAATAATATGCTAAACTCTGGCAAAACGTAGTATTGTTGTCTTCAGCTCATTATGATGTGAATACATTTGTGCAGCTGAAGAGGTAATCGTGTGTAGCTCGTATCTTTAGAGAGTGTCGCACCGTGAAAACCACAGATGAAGACCAATATGATTTACGGGTATTGGAGGTCTGCATGTGATGACCTATACGATTACATTTTAGTAAGAACGGAAGAGCAAGCTCGCAAGTTATGGTTGGATTTCTTTTGCCCGGCATCTGCACCGCACGCAACACAATTACTTTCGATTGACATGGAAGAAAAAGGCTAAGATGTTTATATAAGCAGCGCCGTCTACTCCTTACAGCGTAGTACTAAAGTAATCTCTCATGCCAGCTGAACAGAGGAACACGGGAGCAAGTTTTCGACACCTTAACAATCCTAGAATTACAGCTGGCTTCGTCAGTGTTGCCACAGTGTATGCACAGCTCTGTAAGAGTGGCGATGTTTAAGGTAAATCGCATGAGAAACTAATGAAATTAGGACACAGTGGCATCTAGTTCGAAAGTTCTTGAGCGAACTGATCAAACGAAAAAATAAAGTCGAATTTCGTGTGCACTGAGGCTTTCGCGCATTCTATACTATACGAGAACATAGAAGATCCAAGCGAGGGTGGAGAGAGAGAGAGAGAAAAGAACACAATCAAACACGACAAGCGAGTGATCTGGTAGCCATTCCCTTGCTAGCTGTAAGCATCGTGTTCAACGCTCCTCTTGAATATTCATGACCCACCCAATAAGATAAAGAGGAAGGCGTCCCAGATGCGGGTGCCCTTCTCTCTGTATAGTCTGGAGCGGGTCAGGAGGAGGGTGCATAAAAGGCCGGGCGAAAGGGCCTTGCTTTGTCGTTGACGGCTCGCTTGTTATTCGATGCAAGAGGCCGCGCTAGAGCTCGCACGGTCGCCAGGCCTCGTCAACAGATCGATGCACAGCGCCGCTAGGGCCACTCCATCAAGAGCCGAGACCAGCCAACCTTATACACGGGCTCGCAAGTCCGATGTCGTCGAGCCGCCATAGGAAGGCGCACGCTTCATCGAAAACTTCGGGGTGGCCTTTGATAGGACCTCGCTTCTTCCTGCGCGATTCTGTAAAGTGTAGAGCCGAGCTGAGACCGCGGCTAAGCCTAACTTGAGCATGGCGCATCGAGTTTGATCAAAGTCCCCGTGGTCATTGCAAACGTCTGTTCGGTATGGCGGTCCTTGCTCGGGCTTTGGCGTGTCGGCCCTCCCGAAGAAAGAAATATCTTAAATAACAGGTGATCGAGAACGTGGATAATACAGGTGTCACACGCGCACTTTCGATCACAATCAGGAAAAATTCGCATGGGATGTCTTTATCGTGATCAGCAGGAATCGTAGCTGCATGGTTCAAATTAATCCATATCGAGATTGGCGTGGACATTAGACATCTGAAAGTGAAATGGCGACGCGCTTATCGCGATCATCTTTGTGCCGATCGGGACTAACGGCGATTAAGAGTGACCGTATGGCACTAGCTCATCCGGATTGAGGATAATCGGGATCAGCTCCGATCGTGACCGAAAGTGTCCTTGTGACACCGGCATATGAAGTGTAGAGAAAGGGTTTCTAAAGAGAGCGAGACATTGTATGAAAAATACCGGAGGCCTGCTTACGTTTATTAGTATCTAGTACCGGTGAGGGCAAAAAGAACGGTGACAAATACATGTCAAGTAAGACCATTTGAAAACGCTCGCGTCTTGCTCCATAAAAACTACTGAAGTATTTCAGTATAGGCTTCTATAAGCGCGTTGCATTGTGTTTTACGGGAGAACAGTGCGCCAAAGAACGAGAAAATAATAAAGTAAATAAGACTGAATCAGCATGCGTGCTTCCGGGAGAGGTCTCCTATATACAGCCCACTTTCAGGAGGCCTTGAGCACTCAAAGGGTTTCCAAGTCACTAGTGTTGTTGCCCCGAATGCGAGGTCTGACGCGCCACCCCTTTAGAAGACCATCAAAAAGGTTCCACTGTCGGCCGCTTCCTGCCCATCGCAGTTATTGATCGAAACCACTTTTCGCTACGCAGTCATTCGTCTTCCCGGGATTGTCACTTCCAGGCGTTCCTTTTTTTATATAAGTAGCACTATTTCTTCCTCTTACGTTGCTTACGCGTGTTTCCATTGTTTGTCTTTTGCTGAACTATTTGTTTTTTGTTATGGCTCGTATAGATGCAAGTATGCGCATCTCGTTTCTAGCGTTCTTAGCGTCTTCGACGTCACGCCGCCACGCTCGCGATCATTCTTCATCGCCAATCAGTTAGCGCGGCCCGCGTTAATGGAGCCACGCGTCGGCACCGTTAACCGATTCGTTCGGAGTTAACGGCTCGCGTGAAACCCCAGAAAAGGCTTATAAGCTCACTCTACAAAAAAAAAAAACGTAAACAGAAACGAAGTGCAGCCTACGTTCTGCACTTCGTTCATAGTGCAGCCTACGTGCAGTTAATGGGAAGGCGGAAAGTTTAGCGTAAGTGGCATCTAGATTAAGTGAAATGGCGCTAAAGTTTTCACATTAGGGCGATAAGCTTCATAGTCAGTTATTGGAGCACAGGGAAGGAAGAGAACGAAAAACTCAGCATTTGATATACAGTCTTCCTTTTTTTTTTTTAATTAGCGAAATGCGAGTGCCTGACTGCTGCGTGGTATCCTGACAACATCATGTATCTGTACAAACAAGGGTTGTTTGAATGATAATATCACAATTTTCTTCTCTTTTTTTTTGGTAACACACAGTTCAAAAACATACTTCAATGAACTAAAGTAGTTTCGTCGGACTTGTGTCCTTGAAGAAACCAAGGAAGGAAGTAAAAACAAGGGAAGAAAGCATAGAGGTTAAGCAAGCCCATGCCTAGTTTGCCACCCTATACGTTGAGTGAATGGGAAAAGGAAGTATAAAGATGAGAGACAGAGAGGACCTATGTGAACGCCGTTGACTTTTGCGCAGCACCACTACTGCATACGCGTCAGCCAATGTACCGACAATGTTCTCCTCTCTTTCAGGGGGAATAAGCTAGAAGAAATTGTAACACACGATAATGGGCCATTTAAAATCACATGTTGTGGGGCTCTGAAGGTATTCCTCTCCTCCTCAACGCTTCTTCCAGCTAGCTCGTGGTTAACTTGAGAGGAGCTCATTAAAACTCCAATAATGAATTGCAGTTAGCTAATGCTGCTTGAACCGAAAAGGTCTCTGCCCACAGAGTCATTTCACAAAGATCTACAGAGACCCTGGCCAAAGAAGACCATGCCATCTTTGTGAACAAAGTTGATTCCTCCTCCTAAATGATAATAATAAGTGTTGTGGTTTGACGTTCCAAAAGCTGAGGGGGGAGGTCATATATATATATATATATATATATATATATATATATATATATATATATATATATATATATATATATATATATATATATATATATATATATATATATATATATATATATATGTGTGTGTGTGTGTGTGTGTGTGTGTGTGTGCGTGTGTGTGTGTGAGTGAGTGTGTGTGTGTTTGTGTGTGTGGAGAGAGAGAGAGAGAGAAAGAGAGGACTTAGTAGGGGCATGAGCAGGAGGTCTTGACGATTTGATAAAAACAACTATTTGGCTGCTAACACAGTTTGATTGCCAGTCCTGCAAAGCTTTCGCCGACCGTGCCTCAGGTCTCCCACGTGAGGACGTACGCATTCTCACTGTTTATTTCTTGTTTAGTAAAAACACTCCCGGCCCTCCACCGAAATTGCGTGGGTGAGGGTGTGAGAGAGGCTGTCCCGGAGGGCACCCGCCCGGCTACTGGCCCGGTCACGGAGCACATCTCCCGTATATTGCCTACATGAAAGGCGAGGCGTAAACAGACTGAATTTATAGCGTGACACAAAGCGGTCTGTGTAAGCAAACCCACGCGCACGCATTTGCGCATGGTCTATAGTGCTCAACGAAGCGTGGATATAAAAGAAGAAGAAAAAAACACACAGAAGTGACAAGTGATGTTGCTCATAGACTCGCGATGAAACGGAAGAGAGACTGAAAGGAGAGAGGGTGAAGATGAGAAGAGGCAGGTGAGAAGAGGGTTTCATTGCGAAGTTGCGGGGTGAAACAAGGTGATCCAGCGGCTGTCACAAGCGACGTTGGTCGCAAGTGGCACACGCCTTGAGCCACAGTGTTGCCAGCGCGGCTTTTATAACGCAAACGTCCCCCGTGAAATTCGCGCGAAGACAGGAAGGATGTTGCCAGCGTTGTTCCATTTGCATTCAAGCGGAGCAGACCTCCCGCTTCCCGAGGTGTCGCAGAGTTAAAGAAAAAGAAAAAGAACGGCAGAGGAAATGGCTTGCTGAGTGGGCGCTTGAGTTTAAAGCAAGGTACAGGAGGGACTGTTGTTTTTTTACATTTCTGTGCGGGGCGGTGGAGTCGCGACTATAATAATCCCTGCTTCCTCGGAGCCTCGCAAAAAGCCGGAAACGTATCGCAGCCTTCCCATACGTCGGCTAGCCGTGCATCGATCGAACAGAAAGAAATGACACAATAAAAAAAATATATATATAGCACCTGCAGCGTCAGCAACAACAGCCTCCTGGCTCTTAAATGTAGGAGTGCGCAACTTTTTTTTTTTTAATCGGGATCAGCGAAAACGCTGATCCCGCCAAACGATGACTTTCTCGGAGAACAAGAAAAAGCTATGTCACTTTGGCTTTCTTTTTAAGTGCGTCCGCGTGACGTCAGCCGCGGTGGTCTCGTAGCTATGGGGCTCGACTGCTGACACGAAAGTCCCGGAAATGAATCCCGGCCAAGGCGGGTGCGTTTCGATGGCGACGAGAGGCTGGAGGCTCGTGTGTTTAGATTAAAATGCACCTGCGTCAAAACGTCCCACGTGGTCGAAATTTCCGGAGCCGGCCAGTCGACGTGCCTCCCAATGATATCGTGGTTTTAGGCCGTTGATTGATTTGAGTGTAACGTCCCAAAACCACCATATGATTATGAAAGACACCGTAGTGGGGGGCTCCGGCAGTTTCGACCATCTGGGGTTCTTTAACGTGCAGCCATATCTGAACACACGGGCCTACAACATTTACGCCTCCATCGGAGATGCAGCCGCCGCAGCCTGGATTCGATCCCGCGACCTGCGGATCAACAGCCGAGTACCTTAGCCACTATACCACCGCAGTGGGGCCTGGTTGTTTTAGGACGTGAAACCCCAACTATTATTGACGCATCAGCGTTACTCGCTTCAAAAAAAGTTTGCGTACTGCCTAAGTTAAGCTTGCACCTTACGAGACTCCGATGGCGTGGTGCTACTATTCTGGGCAGACTATGGTTGGGGGTCGCGTTTACCCGTGCATATACGCGCACCGCATAGCGTTGGCCGTCACCACCGCCCGCGTACACTGCGGAGATGAAGAGACGTTTCGACACGTCCTGTGCGATTGCCTGAAGCATAAAATATAAAGACAATACCTTTCTAGTACACTCATCAAGTTAGATGACCAGCCGCGGTCAGAGGAAAGTACATTACACAGAAGAAATCCGTGCAAGAGATATACTGGGCTTCCTGCGAACTACTGGCCCGTGTGAACAACTCGGAGTGAATCGATTTTGTGCGTGCGTGTGTGTCTGTGTTTCTTGTTCTTATTTATTTTTATCTCTCTCTGTCTCTTTCAATCTCCTATTCCCCAACCCCAGTGCAGGGTAGCATACCGGGTCCTAGCATCTGTTTTAAACCTCCCTGCCTTCCTTTTTTCTCGTCTCTCTCTCTCTTGCGTATTGCTTTTTTATATTGTTTCGCTCACTGTTTCCGAGCTATTTACGGGTGACCGGATCTTAGCCGGGCAGATTTAGCCTACATTATGATTGTTTGAACTATCGCACGTATGTCTAAATATTTTCAATAAAAAATTCATGATGTCCATCGGTTAACTCGTGTCGCGTGAAAGGGGATTAAGAGGATTAAAAAGGACTAAGTGCGCCACCTGCTTGGAATGCGTACGCATGCATGTTCCAAGTTTGCTTTCTTTGAAAGCCTTGTGCCGACATGAAGGTTAGCGACACCACACAAGATTTTATTACAAGATCAACGATACAAGCTGTATATACAGACTTTATAATTCATCTTACTTTTCACCAAATTTTCATGCTTTTCTTAATTTTTCTTTTGTCCTCATAGTATAACATGTGCAACGTACCTGTCTATCCCACCTTTACACTTTCAGAATTCTTTACATTTCTAAGGCATTTCTTCTTTCTTCACTGAGAAAGAAAATCTAGTTTGGTGGGGTTAGCGTAGCGCCTGCTGTGATCGGTTTACGTGCACTCGTATGTAAAAACTCTATTCTTTGTTGTTAATCAAGTGTGTGTCTGTTTAAGTACCTGCAAGTGAAAATGACTTCATCAAACAGACAAAAACACAGAAAACTCGGACAAATGCAATTTTTCTTTAAAATAAAAAACACGTCTGTGTATGTCTGTATAAGTACTTGCAAGTGAAAATGACTTCATCAAACAAACAAAAACACAAAACTCGGACAAATCCAATTTTTCTTTAAAATAAAAAAAACACGTCTTGTCTGGTTTTCTTGCAAACATTTTCCCTTGCATTAGCGGAACAGCTCGCTCAGCAGAAAGTATTACTCAATTTGTATCACTAGTTGCCGCAGCCCTATATGGCTAGCCCGAGAGGTTATCTTTAGAGCTATATGCAGTATATCTAGTTGCCATTTCTTTTGCACACCATGCCAACAGCCATATATCGCCCTAAAAGGAACACACGTTGTCCAAAGGTGGCCAAACATAGATCTGAGCACTGGCGGGACCTTGGGCGTGCACGCGTGGGGGGTAGGAAGCCCCCCTCCTCTTCCTCGGTCGCCTAGAAAGGGCGCAAGATCAGCATCATACATTGACATAATAGGGGGGGGGGGTGCTGCGACGAAATTTCGCACCACCCTGAAGAGGAACCCTGCATGCTCACGCCTGTGTAGGGGCGGGACCTTACAGCAGTCTCTAACAATTCTCCACACAAATTCGAAAATAAGAAAACTGCTTCATTCATTCGTTCGGTCTTTACTTTAAGCGAAGCGGCTCTATGTCGTGGATTTCTGTGTGTTTAGAAAATTGGTTTACGATTTAGAGTACTTGGTACTCTACTATGGAAGAGCCTGAAGCCGTCTCGTAGACAGGAGTACCGTCGCGTGGCAGGTACGACCTTTGTTCGCATGGTCAGTGAAGCCATCATGTTTAGAAAAAATTATTTACAGTATGTACAGAACATAAAGGCCTCATACGATTCCAGTAACAGTGCACATACACTTCGGCACATCTATGTATCACGACCAACATCAATACGTTACAGTGAAGACATTTGCTCTAATATACATGATAACTGAGGGGTAATTCTAGACGCCTAAAGCACCACAGGAAGAAATAATCACAGAGAAAGAGCGTCAACTCGCAACTGATTTATTTGCAGGAGAAACGCAGGAAATATATTTCTTCCTGTGGTGCTTTAGGCGTCTAGAATTACCCCTCAGTATGACGAACCAACTAGCCCAAAAACAAGTACTTCTAAGATACATGATAATTTTGGCATACATGTACACAAGAACTCAATGCGATATCATGATACAATAGTATAACAATCCATTTTGTGCCCGCGGTGGCATAGTTTGCGAGAAACCTGCCACTGACGAGCGTGTTTAACTGCTGGGGTGTTACACGAATGAGGCCTTCGGAAGTGCGCCGATCGCACGCGTACTTCTATGCGTCGTTTTCCAACAAGTGATGCTGGCTCGGCGTAGTGGTCAGCGATGAGTCATTTCTGATTCGGTATCCTATATTTTTTAGGTGTCATTTCACGTAGCCACATTTCATTATTGCATTTCATGCTCTCACTCGCAACCGTCATTGTTGCCTGTAGCGACGGAAGTGATGCGCCGCTCAGCACTTGCGTGAACATCCAATACTCGGCATGGGAGGAAGAAAATGGGTAAGAATCCCTGTGTTATAAAAACAAGGAAAGAAATCCGTTAGATCAGACACGCACACGCCAACCTTCAATTGCCTCCATTTTCCCGATAGGAAAAATGCTCCCAATTTTCTATCTATCTATCTATCTATCTATCTATCTATCTATCTATCTATCTATCTATCTATCGATCTATCTATCGAGCTAGCTATCTATCTATCCATCCATCTATCCACCATCCATCTATCCATCCATCCATCCATCCATCCATCCATCCATCCATCCATCCATCCATCCATCCATCTATCTATCTATCTATCTATCTATCTATCTATCTATCTATCTATCTATCCATCTATCCATCTATCCATCTATCCATCTATCCATCTATCCATCTATCAATCTATCCATCTATCCATCTATCAATCTATCGATATATCAATCAATCTATCTATCTATCTATCTATCTATCTATCTATCTATCTATCTATCTATCTATCTATCTATCTATCTATCTATCTATCTATCTATCTATCTATCTATCTATCTATCTATCTATCTATCTATCTATCTATCTATCTATCTATCTATCTATCTATCTATCTATCGCATAGTTATATCCTTCAGCAGGGTATAGATTGCCTGCGCAGGACACCCGCATTATAAATTCCGCTCGCGCTGCGGGACGAAGGTCCTCCTTGCCACCATCCACACGCTGGCCGCAATCACGCAGAGCACCCGGCGCGAGCGCATTCGGCTCCGGGAAAGAACTCGCGTTCGTGCTTCGAATGCTACACCGTCGCCATCGACCGCGCGGTTGGCCACGGCGGCGGCTTCTCCTTCGCGCTCATAAGGGCGCCGGGGTCACTTTGGACTCCCGAGTGGCAGCGCGTGGGCTAAAACGTTACACCGTACACGCACTATACGCCGAAGGTGTCGGCCATGAAACACATGGTAAAAGAAGGCGGGAATACTTCGATTGGTCCGGCGAGTTCTCCTCTGATTGGATTTGCTCAACTCGCCTCGTTTGGCGCAAACAAGCTGTCCTCCCATTACCCATTTTCACACCTCTCTTTACTTTGGTATTCTTTTCGCGCACCCAGTAACACGAATGGTGCAATTGTTGACATCGTTTCCATTTGAGAGAGCCTAAACAACACAACACCCCTTCCCGCGTCGCACCTCGCACTGTTTGACGTCCTCGTTTGTTGGCCAATAGAAAGACCCCGGTTGTGAAGATCGCTCCCTCAAACAAACTCTGTCGACAAGTCGCGGATGACCCCCATATAGCTTAGTCGATATATGGACGCTGCGCTGTTGATCCCGAGGCGGTGGGCCTAATCCCCACGTATTGCTTTGGTGGGGGGGGGGGGGGGGCAAATGGTTACCGAAAAAAAAATTGACACTGTATCTGCATGTTTCACTGCAAATGTCGTCAAAAGACGACAGATAGTCTTGCGTCTGGAAGGAGTGCATAAAACGTTTATTTTATGTTTATTTGATGTTCATTGGTGAATGGCATTCTGGATTCGATACTGAACGATCAAACCCTGGCCGTCCAGAGTGGCCATGAGCGGGCCGCCAAGGTCGGCTTGACAGTCCTATACGTGGGATTAGCCGGGTGGCGCGGGGCCTCCCCTGCGTCTTCTCTGGACCAAAGTAAAGTTTTAATCATCGTCAACAAGAAAAGTCTGGAAGCATTGCGTGATACATTAGCGCCATCTGGCAGTAATCTCAGAAAACGAAAGAATGGCCTCTTATATAGCAGATGCGCTGTAATGCGCGGCGTGAGCGCGCAATTTCGGAGGCCATAATTTATAGAATGCAAGGCGACGGGTAGGTGGGGTAGGTGCCACCATAGAATTTCCTAAATACGCACTAGAGGAAACTCTGGCGCTAGTGTCTATGGGAGCTGCAACGCACGGCGCTTCAACGATCATGGGAATTATGGGTATGACATGGATTTGCCTAGTCTTCGTACATTACGTTCGTTCTGGCTTCGCGTGGCTTGAAGCTGCTTTGTCAAGAAACAACAATCAGCAATAGGCAATCAGTTACACTTCACCACTTGAATCTGTTAGGCTCACCAATTCGAATCGGGTCGCGAAGGGAAAATGGTTTGTTCTTCCCTTCGCAACAAATCCAAAACACAGCAATAGACGAAGCCACAAGTGTGATTCGCTACCCGTAATTAAGGAGACTAGACAAATCCATGTCATATCCATAATTCCCATGGTCGCTGAATGATCGCAGCGCCAGTGTCCACTTTATAGTTGGTTACAACCTAAGAATAAATACACACTCCGCCCCCAGAACTGTATCACGCCTTTCATTCATCTGTGTGACAGAGCAATGATTCGCAATTTTTGTTTTAACCATAAGGACATTTGTGTTGGTGATGCATATACTACGCATATTGTAAATTAAAAGTTAGTCGTTCCTTGTTAAAACGTTACGTCTCGCAGAGAGAATAACGTATGTATTCCTTTTATAGTGTAAAAAACATGCCAGAGATATTCACGTCTGAAGCTTGTGCATCATATACGCACAGTATTTCCATTTTAATCGACAATATTCACAAGTATGAACGCCGAAACCATATCAATATTGATGGTCGCTGCGGATGTGATTGAATTTTGGGCATTTTCGGTGACAAACAGACAAGTCGACCAACAGACAGACCAATATTTTTGCGTCGAAGTATCCTAAAATAGACTATCGTCTTTAAAAATAAATGGGCTATATATTAAAGCAGTTCAACAGGCCTGCGAGGCAGTAGAGATATTTCGACGTAGTAACCACCCGCAGCGTGTTAAAGCGCATATCGAAGGACCTAATAAAGTTAATTTCCAACAATTTACAACTTGGCAACGTTGTATCTTCAATAGATCTCTCTGCTCATAAGAAAACGGAGCTGTAAGCCGATGAAAAGAACACAAGTATATGAAGGAAAAACGCTCAAAGCACAGCTGAATTTTATTGAAACAAGACCAATCTTTGAGAAGCTTAAAGTGCAAGCATCACTACCAGCAAGTCTCTGATCAGAATGTGGAACACAACTGGTAGCGAGGGACGGACACAGCGCCTGCCATAAGCTGCTTTGCATCTAAAACAACATACCGTGGCTTTTCGGTACTCGTGCCGGCTCATTGATCACCATCAAGAAAACCAAGCGGTTCCCAAAATGTCTTCTCGTAATCTTTACCCTGAAGTTTTGCCGCGCAGCTGTATTGCCCAAGTCGGCTATACCCTTAGAATAAATAGCATGGCAGCGTGTCTTTCATTCACCTGTGCAAGCATTTCTTAGCGAACTTCGGCAACTTTGAGCGTGTCTATCTATCTATCTATCTATCTATCTATCTATCTATCTATCTATCTATCTATCTATCTATCCGCCTACGACTTTTAGCTCTCCTGGCCGTTTGAATAATGGTATTGATACCAAACTTGGCGTGGCATAACATGACTATATAACGAGCATATTTGATAAGTCATAACATGAAAATCATGACATGTATGTCATGAATGTCATGATTTACATTTCATGGTCTTGCTGCTCTTGCCCTGGTTTTGTTCACATGACTTGTTGCGAAATTGGTGTGGTATGACATAATTGCATGGCAAGCACAAGCGACAGACCCTAACATGAAAATCATGCCATGCGTGTCGTGTAAGAACATGACTACATGCCACGCTCATAATGCGCTCTCCGCCATTTCGCTTGCGTCACATATACTGAATTTGGTATTACGGTACGTGAATGAATGATGAAGGTGTCTGACTGTTGCAAACATGATGATCATGAGATGCGTGTCATGTAACATGACTACATGTCATGCTCATGTTGCGCTCGCGGCCGCTTCGCTAGCTAAACTTATACGAAATTTGGTATTACGGGACGTGAATGGATGACAAAGGTATGAGACTGGTGCAAACATAATAAACATGAGATGCGTGTCATGTAACAACATGACTACATGATGCACTCGCGGCTGTTTCGCTAGCTTCACATATGCCGAATTCGGTATTACATGACGTCAATGACGAAGGTATGTGACTGGTGCAAACGTGATTATCATGAGATGCGTGTCATGTAACAGCATGACTACATGCTACGCTTATGATGCGCTCGCGGCCTTTTCGATAGCTTCACATGTACCAAACTCGGTATTACGCGACGTGAACAGATAACATAGATAAATGACACATCCAAACATGATAATCACGACATGCGTGTCATGTACCAACATGACTATTTGTATACATTCCACACTAATGATGTGCTCACGGCCGTTTCGCTAGCTTCACATATGCCAAATTTGGTATTACGTGACGCCAACCGATCACGAAGGTATGTGATTGGTGCAAACATAATAATCATGAGATGCGTGTCATGTGAGAACGTAATATTGATATATATGTGGGTTTAACGTCCCAAAACCGCCATATGATTATGAGTGACGCCGTAGTGGAGGGCTCCGAGAATTTAGACCACCTGGGGTTCTTTAACGTGTACCCAAATCTGAGCACACGGGCCTACAGCTTTTCCGCCTCCATCGGAAGTGCAGCCGCCAGAGCCGGGATTCGATCCCGTGACCTGCGGGTCAGGAGCCGAGTACCTTAGCCACTAGACCACCGCGGCGGGGCTCATATGAAAACATGACTACATGCCACAGTCAAGGCACCAATACATTTCGACGTGACGTGGTGCGCGTGCTCGTCGGCGTTCATTTCGTCGCATCACGCCGGCGTTGCCAAGTCAGGCGCCTATCCTGCCATATACTCGCAGGCACGCGCCACGCTGCGTTGCTTTGACGCATGCGCGTTTCAGCGCGTCCGGCGTCCCTCCGTCACGAAAAGAGGGAGACGCAGTGTTGTCTGGGTAACGCATCGGCGTGAAATGCAGCATGTCGCATTTCGCGCTTGTTGCCGTCGGGCCGCGCCGACGGATGCTGGTCGCGCCTGGCGTCAGACTATAGAGTGCTCGCGTTTTGCTAACGTAGCGTCGCTGTGCCCATACAGCGTGCGCGCGCGTCAACTTTACGTTGCAGTAGCTTGGGCCCTTCATGATGCACTCGAGGCCGTTTCGCTAGCTCCACATATACCAAATTTGGTGTTACGTGACGCCAATGGATGAAGAATGTACATGACTTGCGCAAACATGATAATTATGCGACGCGTGTCATGTAAAAACATGACAACATACCCCACTCATAGCGTACTCACGGCTGTTTTGCTAGCTCCACATATATTAAATTTGGCATCACGTGACGTGAATAGATGACGAAGGTAAACGATGCATTCAAACATGATAATCATGACACTGAAGTCGTGTACGGCATAATTTACCTCCACCTTTTAACGTTGTAATGATTTGAAAGTGGCACATCAACCTTCCCCACTCATGCTTCGCATATCATCGATTCCCATTGTAAGTGAGATCTGCCAATTTTTTCGCTGATAATACAAACATTATGCATAACATGAAATAAAAGTTCGTCGTTACTTATTAAAATGTTGTTTGGTTGAGTGTGAAGTCGGGATTCTCGATGAAATTTTTCAAGAAATAACATTTCTGACAGAAAGCTATCGAAACTAACACGTGCCACCACGGCCAGTTCGTACGCCTGAAATACGCAAAAGGTCCTGACGACACGTAAACAAGCGCCGATTGCATTTAGCGGGGAAGTTATGAAAATTCTGCCTGGGTTGCACGGTTATCACTGTTGGCGGAGCTTTGCATTTATTAGGGGGCGAAGATCCTTATAGCGGCACACATTTGTCCCACGTAGTCGTAGTAGTAGTAGTAGTAGTAGTAGTAGTAGTAGTAGTAGTAGTAGTAGTAGTGTGTAACCTGTCTTACATTTTGACCTCCAAGGTGGTGCCGGTGGGAGATTTCTTCTGTGCGTTGTTTAACAATAAAAAATTAGCAGCGTGCGCATTAACTAAAAGCCGAATTCTCCTGTCTCTCATTCCCCCTTAGCAGCCATTGGCATGTACATTGAGCACTATCTGACAAGAAAAGGGTTGCTACGTTATACTCGCTGGGCGTATCCTCCTGGGTTTTACAAAGGTTTAGCGAGCGTTGGGCCGCAGTGCCATGAATACAGTGAACTAGTATATACCATGAACTCGAGGTGGTTAAAGGTGGGAAGTAGACACGAAGCGCAAGCCGTAAAAAAGAGTGCGTGTGCCTCCTCTCGTTCAGTCCTTGGAATGTCCGCTGGATGGCGGTGTTTCTATATGAGGAATATATGATGAAAAGATGCGAGATGGTGGTACTTGGAGTGTTGAATAGGTGGACGAACGGACACACAGACAGATGCATGGACGGACGCACGAATTGCTGCATGGACGGATGGACGCATGGATGGACGCAGGAGCGTATGCATGGACGAACGCAGGGACGGACGCACAGATGGACGTGCGGACGCACGAACAGACGCACGCACGGATGGGCGGATGGACGCACGGGCGGCCACACAGACGCACGCATGGACGGACGGAAGCAAAAACGAATGAACGGACGGATGCTTCTCCCCACTCTCCACCATTCACTCCGTGGATATGCTGCCATTTTTCTTTTCTTAGGCTGTTGTATTGTGGTGGCGTGCAAAATACGCTTAAGGATTCAACTTTCCGCACACTGATTAACTCGACTAATCTAGCTTTTTCCGCTGACAGAATAGACACGGCGTAAAATTAAACAAAAAGTTGTATGACTTCGGCGACGCAACCGATTGACGTGTACAATTGTGGTTCAAAGATAGAACCATTTGCGTGAAAAACGAACATAATGCTCGTTATGTACTTTTGACACAACGGTATCTTTAGTGCACTATAGGATTTCCATTCCAACGCAACGTATGCGTGATTTTATGCCGTTTCTTTGGTTCAACTTCACTGGTCTCGGGACGGCTTTAAGCTCTCCCATAGTAGAGTACCCTGTACTCTAAATCGTTACCCACTTTTAGATGCGGAAGCATCTTATACTCGCGCCTTGTAGTGCGCCGTCCGCGCCGTCCGCACCGCTTCTCGAACATTCGACAGCTGACGCGCGCGCATGCGCCGTCGCGCCGTCGCCCACCATCTGTGCCGCGCGCGCTTCTCCTTCGAGAACATTCGACAGCTGACAGCGCATGCGCCGTCGCGCTGTATATATACTCAAGGTCGGCGCTCGCTCGCTCAGTTGCCGCTCGTCGGTTGGTTTGCACGGCGCGTCGACGTCCAAGGTCGCGGTGAAATGAATTCCAACGAATCCACAAACACAATGATCGACGTCCCTTCGACCAGCGCCGCCCTTTCGCATACGTGTGTACGTGTTCACTCATTTAACACCCCTTCCTACAACCACGTTAACCAATTTAGCCATCGACCCAAGTAAGTCGCAATTTAACACCCCATTTCACAACCACGTTAACCAATTTAGCCATCGACCCAAGTAAGTCGCACTTTAACACCCCGTTAACCAATTATATGCTCCGCATCCTCCTCAGTGTTCCCCCGAGGGAAGCTGCGGGCAATTTTTTTCAAATTCCCCCCCCCCCCACCTCCTGTGAGGCCCACGAGACGGCTCCATGCCCTCCCATAGCAAAGTGCCAAGTACTCTAAATCGTTAACCACTTTTTCTAAACACACATCCCGGGACGGCTTTATGCTCACGTATAATAGAGCTGGTAGTACTCTGAATGGTTAACCACTTTTTCTAAACACACATTGCCTGATTCGTTCAGAAGTAAAATTTTTGTCGCCACGCCCTCAGTGAAGTGTGGGGCCCATGGGACGGCTTTATGCTATCCCATTGTCGAGTGCTTCGTACTCTAAATCGTTAACAACTGTTCTCTAAAAACAGTAGTATCCACGGAATGGCTCACTACTCTCCCATAGTTGAGTACGAAGTACTCGAAATTGTTAAGCACTTTTTCTAAACACACTTTAGTGTCTTGAAACTGGAACAGCTTATTGCTCTCTCGTAGCAGTGCACGACGTACCATGAATCGTCGAACATTTGTTCTAAACACTGCAGGATTCAATTTTGAAACCACCGTTTAAGGAATTTTTAGTTTCTTATGTACTACTGAATTTCGTTTTGAGACCATCGCCTAGACCACGTACTTCCGTTTGTGAGCTTTGTATCAGACGTCAAACAAAGGCAGCGCGACTGCTGTGCTCAATACAGACGTAGTGTAGCGGCACATTTTATATGTCAGGAAAGATGACAATAAGAGAGAGATAAAGATGCAAGGAGAGAGCAGAGTGGATTAGGGAACAAACGGGGGTTAAGGATATCATAGCTGAAATCAAGAAGAAGAAATGGACATGGGCAGGGCATGTAGCGCGTAGACAGGATAACCGCTGGTCATTAAGGGTAACTGACTGGATTCCCAGAGAAGGGAAGCGGGTTAGGGGGAGACAGCAGGCTAGGTGGGCAGATGAGATTAAGAAGTTTGCGGGTATAAATTGGCAGCAGCAAGCACAGGACCGGGTTAACTGGTGGAACATGGGAGATGCCTTTGTCCTGCAGTGGACGTAGTCAGGCTAATGATGATGATGATGATGATGATGATGATGATGATGAAAGATGCAAGGAAAGGCAGGGAGGTTAACCAGACGCACATCCGGTTCACTACCCTGCACTGGGGAAGGGGTGAATGGGAGAAAAGAGGTTGCAGAGAGATAAGAAGGTACACACAATCACGAGAACACTCGGGGGAGCACACACAGTCTACAGGCGGTCGTTCAGGTTTGTCGTCTTTAAGTCAAGTAGGAGTGCTTTAGTTGCCTTCTGCGCAACTGAGGCAGATGCCCAAGGTCCCAGAATCTTCTGCACACAAAATGGTCTAGAGTCAAGTTGATTCAAAACCATCCGGAGCTGGCATCGCTGTGTGTCGTAGCAAGCGCAGCTGCACAGGACGCGTTCCTTGGTCTTTTCAGCTCCGCAAGAGTCGCGTGTAGAGGTGTCTGCCACACCAATGCGAAAGGAGTACTCCTTTGTGAATGCGACACCCAACCAAAGGCGGCATAACAGTGTCGCATCGGTGCGGGAAAGTTGTGATGACAATAAAAATTGTGCTGTGTTTATCACATACAGAGACCGTGAAAGGCGTGCGCCAGTTTGAGGTCACGTGGTCATCATCATGTACAGCTTCGCAACATTGCCGTGTGAGGCCCGTTGATGTGACCTTACTGAAGAAATCAGAAGATAAACCCGCGTCTGGTAAGAAAAACGGGGCCTGTTTTAGCCAACGCGATATACAATATATTAGTTGGGTTATCTAAATTCGAGTTACGAACGGTTGTCTGTATCTTTATAATTCTGTGAACGGCTGTTTACCGGTGCGTGTCCCGAGTTTCGGAGTCTATATACTCGCCAACTTCACACATACACATCCCGCACGTCCTCCGAAACGCGTAACGCCACCTCCGTTGAAAGCGCGTCCCAAACGCGAACGAATAGAGAGAGAAAGAGATCACTTAAAAGGCCGCGAAGCGTGAGCTGTCTCAGGCGGCAGCAAAAGCGAGCCGCCGCAGCACTTCACGGGAACACATGTTCCGCACATGTCATGTTTTTTAAAGAAGTGACTGAAGACGTAACAGCTTGCGCGGAAGGCGTTTCACGGTCAGCTGTGCGCCGGCTTGCCGCACGCTTGGCTTGGCTTCGACTTCGTGTTCTTCGTTCCCACAGCCTTGGCGAGGAACATGAACAAGTTCGTCCGCGTTTCTATTCGTAACTTTGTTTATATATAATGTACCTTTTCTCGTCTTTCTGTTAAGAAAAAAGAATCCCCACCACTGTCTCTGTGGGAGTGGTGAAGTTGCGAAAGATAAAAGCAAATTCTTACACCGTAAAAATAGAAAAGTAAGCCCTTTAGTTTCTCATCACGCGAAGTAAAAAAAAATACCATGCCGAGGAAGCTGTCACGAAAGGTGCCGTTATGTACCGAAAGAAGAGACGCAACATCGCTTTAATCGAGCCGTCCGTGACAGCTGTCGGGGTATATATAGATGAGAATTTGTTACCAGGTGGAATCGCCGCCACAAGCACCAAGTACGTTCAAGCATGCGGATATCAGTGGGGGCTGCAGAAAGCGATCCAAGGTGGTACACCTGACACGAACTGCAAAAATTGATTGATTGATTGATTTGTGGGGTTTAACGTCCCAAAACCACCATTTGATTATGAGAGACGCCGTAGTGGAGGGCTCCGGAAATTTTGACCACCTGGGGTTCTTTAACGTGCACCCAAATCTGAGTACACGGGCCTACAACATTTCCGCCTCCATCGGAAATGCAGCCGCCGCAGCCGGGATTTGAACCCGCGACCTGCGGGTCAGCAGCCGAGTACCTTAGCCACTAGACCACCGCGGCGGGGCCTGCAAAAATTGTAAAGTTCGGTGCATTTCACTAGCGATTCTGCAAAACACTATAGGGAAATGTACCGGACTAAGAACTGCGCTGCTCTGTGCAAAAAAAAAAAAAACAAGCATGATATGAACAGCTTCTTTGTCTTTTTTGTTGAGCAAACAAGTTTAATTAACTGCTTGCTCTTCAGATTGTCACATATTGAATGTTGGTTCACATGCAAATTGTTACCTGAGAGCTGAAGCGGTTAATTAGTGCGATACGCTCCAGTTACCCTTGTTGCGATTAGAAGGGCTTCCCATCACTTCTCGTCGGGGAGATCGGCATACTAAATATAATATACATACTAGATCTACTTCACAAGTTAGCAGCTTTGTACAAAAGCGCAAGAAAATGTGGCACGAGAGAAGAGGTATGCGACGGTGCGTATGCTTCATTTTTCCTGTGCTACCTTTTGCGTTAGCACTGTTTTACGTGTAAAATGTAGCAAGCGTAAAATAATAGCCACCAGCCACAGCAGGTGGGTAATAACTCTGATGAAACAAATTAGCTCCCTCAGATGAAAACTGCGAGACGGTCGTGCCTGAAAGCAAAGAAAGCTAATATAAATGTAAAACCTCCATCGCGGATTCTGAGGCCTAAAGAAAGCAAACTCTTTATCTCGTGATTGTCTTCGGTGTAATCGAGATACGGGTCCGTGTTTTCAAATGTCGCGAATTGCGCGAAGCCCGGTCGCACGGACACTGACCGCCCACACATGGGCTCTTCCTCACCGTACGGAGCCTGGCGCGTGTCATTCTAATGGAAAAAACGATCTCCGCTGCCAGCCAGCGCAACGAGCTATAGAGGCCCACTCACTGCGCCCGTCTCCTCTTAATCTCGGACGGTGCCCGCCCTAATTAAAGTTCACCGCCTCCTTTTCCTTCAACTTCTCTCACACCTTCACTCCGCGGCTTACGTTCATTTCCAAGCGGGATGGCAAGATGACTTCGTCTCTACAGAGTTTAGAGCAGAGAGACGGAAAACGAAGAAAAACGTAGAGGCTAGCCAATCTAGTTTCAAACACTGGGTATTTCAGCCACAGAGCGTATTGTGCATGTGTGTGCACTATCAACGTCTCCTTGAAAAACTGTGCCTGGAACGCGGCTCTCTCTTCAATTGTGAACTTGCTGCCAGCACAAAATCTTGGAGGCCATGCCTCCTACCGCATGTTGCGACTGTCCGCCAGTGGGATCGCTCAACTCCGTACCGCTCTGTCACGTCATATTACTGTACCGCTCTGTCACGTGACATCCCAGCTGCTCGGAGGCAACTGTGAGAGCATTGCTGTGTTCGCAGGGGGCGACCGCCACAGGCATTCGCCTCCGTACCAGTGGGGGAGGGTAAAATCCGAGGGTAGGGCGGCGTGTTCGTGGCTCATGTCTTCTTCTTCGTCTATTTTCCTTCTATTATTTTTATCCCTCCTTCCCCCAACCCCTATAAGGCACTGCGCCGTGTCGCCTGAAGGCAGACAGAAATTAGGTGCCTTTTTCCTCTTTCGTCTAACCACTACCACCACCCCACCGTTCTAGGCATAATTTTTCTAGGAGGCGTTGGTACTATCTATGCCAAATGAAACCCGAACATCGGCAAGCCTTCGCGATGGTATAGTGCGCGCCGTCCACTTATCACCGTGGGCAGGCTTGCATATATATGAGCAGAGACGCTGAACCGGATGCGAGCGTCGGTCCGTGGTCGTAACTCGCGAAGGCTAGCCGCTTTTCCGGTTTCATTTCACATAGATAGTACGTTCGTAGTTAGTTCGTTTTCGGACGTTAAACCCCACATATCAATCAATCGATCTATCATTAGTTAGTTAGTTAATTAGTGAACTGGTCAGCTTATCAGTTAATAAGTAGCTCATTATAATCGATAATTATTAAGCATAAAATAGACTGGTATTAATTAGTAATTGGCTTATCGGTTAGCTAGCTAGTTAGTTAGTTAGTTAGTTAGTTAGCTAACTAACTAACTAACTAACTAACTAACTAACTAACTAACTAACTAACTAACTAACTAACTAACTAACTAACTAACTAACTAACTAACTAACTTAGTTAGTTAGTTAGTTAACTAACTAACTAAGTTAGCTAACTAAGTTAGTTAACTAACTAACTAACTAACTAACTAACTAACTAACTAACTAACTAACTAACTAACTACTAACTACTAACTAACTAACTAACTAACTAACTAACTAACTAACTAACTACTAACTAACTAACTAACTAACTGAACTAACTGAACCTAACTAACTAACTAACTAAACTATTAACGAAACTTAACTTAACTAACTTAAGTTAGTTAGTTAGTTAGTTAGGTTAGTTAGGTTAGAACTTATTTCGTTAGTAGTTAGTAGTTAGTTATTTAGTTAGTTTAGTTAGATTTAGTTAGTTAGTTAGTTAGTTAGTTAGTTAGAGTTAGTTAGTTAGTTATTAGTTTAGTTAGTTAGTTAGTTAGTTAGTTAGTTAGAGTTAGTTAGTTAGTTAGTTAGTTAGTTTAGTTAGTTGTTAGTTAGTTCGTTAGTTAGTTAGTTAGTTAGTTAGTTAGTTAGTTGAGTTAGTTAGTTAGTTAGCTTAGTTTTAGTTAGTTAGTTAGTTAGTTTTAGTTAGTTAGTAGTTAGTTAGTTAGTTAGTTAGTTAGTAGTTAGTTAGTTAGAGTTAGTTAGTTAGTTAGTTAGTTAGTTAGTTAGTTAGTTAGTTAGTTAGTTAGTTAGTTAGTTAGTTAGTTAGTTAGTTAGTTAGTTAGTCAGTCAGTCAGTCAGTCAGTCAGTCAGTCAGTCAGTCAGTCAGTCAGTCAGTCAGTTAGTCAGTTAGTTAGTAGTTAGTTAGTTAGTTAGTTAGTTAGTTAGTTAGTTAGTTAGTTAGTTAGTACGCACATGCACATGAAACACACACGCAGATAGGCCTCTGTCTGTTTTAATTAGAGCTTCCTCGAAGCGGGTTTTTTCGCATAAATATTCTTATTGCAAGCAAGCAATCTTCGAGAATCTCAAGGGTTCTTACATGGGCAGTTGTCACGTGTGTTAGCTGTCCCGTTTTCGCACCATTTTTTTCATAAACTTGAAGGAGCCTTTCCTTCTTTCTTTCTTTTTTTCATACGTTCCGAAGTATACGGGACAGATGCTTCTTTAGTTTCGTTGCACGTGAGAGCAATACGCAAAATATTGACTTTAAACGTTCCACGCTTGAGCGAACGTGATGAACCCCACCCAAGGCAAGCGTGTCGTTCAAGTTAATGCTTTATTTCTAAGATACGTCGCTCGAGACGAATTAATTAACAGCAGCCTATATATCGCGTAGCTGATTTCGACTCGACGGATGTTGGCGTTACTTTCTGTCTGGGGCAAAGAAATCACGAACAGCGTGTTTCTTGAAGCGAACGCCTTGGACGCCTCACAGAACGCACAAGTTGACCGGCGTCCGGCGTCTCCCGTCGGCGACGTCAACGTAAGTGGGGTATAAGAAGTTCTCAAGGGATGGCGTCATCACATGACGTCATCCCCTGATAAATTTTACGACGACGTCACAGATCCTCAACATTTGTAACGTCCCTATGATGTCATCTTGACGTTTCATAACCGTAACATCACGTGATGACGTTATCACGTGAGATCGTAGTTCGGTCAAATGTGGACTTATTCCGGAGGTGGTGCGAAACCCAGTGAAGTGCCTCCGATCCTGGAGGCAGTGGAAAACCACGTTATGCGCGGAAACCTCTTTTTTACGTTTGAGTTTACAGTGAGCCTGTATAAGGGTAGGGCCTGGCTGATTGCGTTTGCGGGCATAATGATACGTGATACAATAATTTTCGATGGCGAATATATATATATATTGGTTTACACATAATATACCCTATTGCAGGAGCACCTCGCTACCACTGATGCCTCTTTCACAAGTGTCGCGATACTCGGCGGGAACACTTTCCGCCAATCGTTGCGCCCTTTTTGTCTTGTGACGTATAGAGACCGCGCCAGCACTGTATTCGGCAGTCGCTCTTCGGAACCGTCATGATGACGCGAACGCGTGCAGTTCCCCCCGAGGAAGAAGAAGAGCGGGAGTCGAAGGAGTGCCAGTGCGTGCAGAAGCATGAGTGGGTGCAAAGGCGCGTTCAACATGCACGAGTGGGTGCAAAGTTCAAACTTTCTTAAAAATGTACAATTCACCTCTGCGACAAGCTTCATACGTTTTTATTCAAGAACCAACCGCATTCTTTGGAACACAATGGTCTAGACTACACTCCCCTCAGATTAGGTTCGTACAAGCGTTGCTAGAGCCTCTCAATGTAAATATTTATCAGATTGGAATAACGAAGACGCCTAATTCAAAACTTGAAATTAAATTTGATGATATTTTCCCGTCTAATGCAAAACAACTGCCCCTTCACTATTTAAATACTCGGTTAAAAGATTACTTGACTCATCTGTCCATAAACAACATTATTGCGACGGATGCATCCGTATTGAACGAAAAGGCTGGAATAGGCATCTTTTGTGCTTCTCTCGACTGGTCTTTCTCAGTTCGATTACCAGATTACACGCCTATATTCATCGCTGAATTATTTGCTATAATTCTAGCGCTTCGTAAACTTCCTGCAAGCCAATCAGAAGCGGTCATACTTACAGATTCTCTCTCAGTATGCACAGCACTATATACAGCAAAAAATTTGACATCATTTAGTATGATTAGCAGTTTATTACTAGAAAACCTGAAAAAATTTCACTTGCTATGGATACCTGGCCACTGCGGGATTTATCCAAATGAGATGGCAGACTCGTTAGCCAAAGCATCTTTAAGCGGACCACTCTTACCTATTTTACCTGATTTCGCCTACGTAACAGCACTCAGATATAGAAATTCTTGTTTGCACAAAGACATAGAAAAATTATCATTGGATAAATTCAGAGACTTCGTACATCTAAGATATTGCTGGAACAAACAGTGGTGTGTATCTCGTCAGTTAGAAATTACAATCACCAGATTACGATGCAGAATTCCGCATCTGAATTACTACCTACATAAAGCTGGACTAACAGCATCTCCGTTGTGTCTCTTTTGCAAGGAATCGGAATCAATAGATCATTTCTTTTTATCCTGTCAACGTTATGCTTATCAAAGGAAAAGATACCTGGTCGAACCAATTGAGAAGCTAGGTTTAAAAATAACCGTGGAACTAATTTTATCCTTCGGAGGGATTACATTAGGTTATAGCCACAGGGAAGTTTTCTCTGCTGTGTGCGAGTATACATAAGGGCAACAAAGAGATTACCCTGTTAGCCTATTGTTATTATCTACGGCTACGAGACTACCTGAATGCCTGAATTAGCACACGTGATGATCCTGCCGCCCGGTTCTTGGCCGATCCCCCTTTGTGGGCGAGTGCCAGCAAAGCTGAAGGTTCATCATCATCATCATCAAAGGCACGGCAGCTGCTTGTTGTTCGACCACATCTTCGCTGCGCCAATCTTCCATCTTCGCAGCGCTGGAAGGAATCTACGTTTCGTTTTTTCTTGTTTGTTGATATTTGGTGCTACTATGGAGAAGCGCAAAAATGTCTAAAAAAACAAAAACGGACAGCAGCTCCATTATACATTGAGACCTTATGAAGTGCATAGCACGGAGAGCTCCGCCCGCTGCTCCATTTCCCAAAGCGTCGATGACGCAAAGAGATAGAGAATAAAATGAGGGAAAGGAAGGGAGGTTAACCAGAAAATGGAACATCCGGTTTGATACCTGCACTAGGGGAAGGGGGAATGGGGAAGAAAGATTGGAAAGAAAGTGAAGAGGGAAATAGAAGCGCGCAAAAAAAAGGGGGGGGGGGAGCTGGGGTGCTACAGTCTATACAATAGGCCGCTGCCCCGCAAAAAGTTCAGTAAGGCCTTCACTGATTTTCTGTGAGCACACAAATCATGTCGTCTTTCCAGCACTGATTGTTCAGACAAAGGTCTGTCGTCAAGGCGAGCTAACGCAGCAGCTAGTTGCCGTCTTTGCACGCTGTAACGAGGGCAGTGACAGAGAACGTACTCTATAGTTTCATCGCTGCCGCAATGACCGCAAGCAGCACTGTCTTTCATGTCGAATGACGCCAATGTTTGAGACGAGCACGAAGAGTTTCACTGGCACGAGCAGAATCTTGACATGGAAATTCAAAAACTCGGCGCGAACCACATGTGTGCTACTTCCTGTTTGTTACGGCAGTCGAGATACGCGATATCTGCAGTGAGTTTTTGTTTTTCTCATCAGACGTAGTCAGTTAGCGCTTCAGCGATGCAATGAGATGAGGCGCAATGAGAGCAGGTGCGATGACAGGAGCGGTCGCTCGCCCGGCGAGGTGGTGGCACCCTCTCTTCCACCCCGTAGGAGTCAAGCCCATATTTTCGAAATGTTTTAGTGATATTAAGTTAATTAATACGATTAATTCACGGTAATTTCTGTTAGCTAATTTATTTGAGCCTTGTTCATTCATTTTAACCCGGTTTTGAACATTGCTGTAGCTTTTCTGTGGCCCGCATTGAGCGTGCACTTTACTGTGACCGTGATCGCGTCATATAAGGTTCGTGAATGGACGACGACTCGGGGCTCTGATTTCCTTCGCACTTTATGACATCTCATTTGCGTCTTCCAGAAACTCGTAAAAACACGTGAACTAAGAATAAACGTCTTCTTGTCTTTCAGGTGCGCTCGGAGCAATGGAGGTTCCCGTACGTAAAGAGGGACATGAAGGTGAGCCTATTATTATCTGCCGTGCATTTGTGCCTAAACACTGCATCACTAGATTCTATTGCGCGCCTGAGGACATATGCTTCTACAAATGGATTCTCAAAAACATTTTTGTAGACTGATTTACGTCTTTTAATATCAACAGCTAAAAAAGTGCTTTTGTTCGGGTAAACACTATTATATACTACAGCGTTCTACGCTGCTATCGTCATGTTTTCGTAAGTTGAAATTCAATGGCCTTTACTGGACTGATGGAACAGACTGCACATTCAAGCTGTCAAGAAAATTTAGCAATGTCAACAAAGACTATGACAGAGATAGGTACACATCTTTCTTGCTTAGATTTGCGCAAGATTCAGAACAAAAACTGCTCAAAATCTTGTATCACCGCCCAGCTTGCGACAAACTAAAGATTTTACTACCTGATAAACACAGACAGAGATAAATATTTATGAATACGCGCGGAGACTTAAGCATGCGCATGGTTTTCGTACAGATGGGAGGGGCAAATCTCAATGAACCCTCACCCTCCGCGGCTGGTCGAGTGTGGTGGATGCAAAAATAAAAGTGATGCGATGGCGTGCTTCCCACAGCAGCCTGTCACTGGCAACCCGCTTTCTGGGAGTAAAAAATAGAAAGTAAACAACATCCAGTGTGCAACATCCGCGTTCCTCCTTGCCCGTTATCTTCAAATGCCCGTGCGGCCACAAACTGGCGGGTTAAAGAATTTTGAGACGGGCACGCCTGGGTAACAGATTGGATAAGACTAGGCGCATTTCTCTGACGATTTTGGGAAAAAGGATGAAAGAGTGGGGGGGGGGGGGGCGTTACCCTGCTTCTTCTTGCGCACACCTATGTGCGGATTGGTCTGGATCAGTCAGCTTTATCTATAGCCTGCTGGTTGAATAGTAGGATAAGAAAATAAAGATGAAATAAGAAGCCAGAGAGTGTCGAAATATGTCAGCAAACGAGGGCCCACACATATGGCTTCAGATATCAATATATTATCTCCTGCTCGCACTAAGTCATGCAAGGCTGGCAGAGCTGGTGGGCACGTTTCAGCTTCTTTTGTTAACCATATGTACAGAATGCCTGGGCGCTTAGTTAGCGCATGGTGGTTGCTGTTGGTGATGATAATCTTTTTATCTACGACAGATGGTAAACGTCCACCATAACAGCTCTGATGTGAAACATCAAACACGAAAGTTTGACGCATTCAAGAAAATATTTTAAAAATTCGGGCACATTTATAAACAGTACCACGTAGCGTGTGGTGGTGGTTGAAGGCTTCACTGTGTTGGTTACCACTGGCGTTCCTACAAATGTTTGTGGAATAGAAGGGGTATGGGGGTTCAACCATGCATATGTTCGTGTGCGCGTTTTTACATATGTGGCTGAGCCTTACGGACACACGTGCAATATTTTTTTTGGCGAGGGCAAAAAAAAAAACACTTTTGACCCTCTCTACCACACATGCACGAATGTTGTGCAACCATTATATGCATCTTTGAAAATTCCGCAAGCACCCAACGACCCGGAAAAAGCCAAGTACTTCGACACTGACTTTTACTGTTCATATTATTTTCTAACGATGTGACCTCGACGCTGCATTGATGCTGATTCTGCATTGCGACAAAGCCAGCGCTTGCGAAATACAAAGGCTGCTTCACAAAAAGTCGCGCACAGAATCGACGCCCTGATTGGTATCAGTGGAAGAAGACCAGCCAGTCAGAACCTAGTAAACCTGATCAGACCAGATTGATCTTAGTCTAACGAGATACAAGAAGCTAAAGGTTACCAATACAGAAGATGGTTGGGCAACACGCAACAGGCACCTGATCCCCCGCGTCCAATTTTCGAAACTGTCGCGAACAGGATTCTTCCATCGTTACGCAGTCTCACGATTACTCAGCCAATGAGTCACGGTCAGCTGCACCAGGACGTTGTTGCGACACGATGCTCAAGTGAGCCAGTGTAAAGCATTAGGTATCACGAAACGAGCTCAGAGTTGGTGCATAGATTCTCAAAATGAAAAGGGCTACTGGCTTTGTTTCGAGGAACGAAACTTCTTTTTCTGGAGCGAAGCTTCTTCGAACGAAGCAACGTACACAAGAGTGTTAGACCCGCTCCTTGAAACGTGAACACAGTGCAGGCCCTACTTTATGATATTTCGCCCTAACCACTAGCGCGATAGGGACGTACACTCCTAGACACTCTTTCGTAAGCTACATTACTGAGTAAAATATTACACGTGAGCAGAGCTACACCGCGCGCGCACACGTTTCAGCCGCAATCCCCAGGTTCAAAGGCGATCAAGTTCAGTGGCTCTAAACAACACTCGGAATGGAACGTGTAGATACGAAGTTGGGTGAGGAGGCTAGAAGGACTTTCTATCGCGAGCCGTGCTGGCCGCACTGACGTCGTTCAAATATTCACGAAGGCGAGCCCCCACCATCTCGGAGCCGGCGCGGCGTATACTTCTCTTTGCGTCGCTCTTCTTTACGGCGCTTGGGAAGAGCGTGCGCAGAGCATACACAGGCGGTCGGACCATCGATCGCGCTCCATCGGACACCCCTCGCTCTTCTCCCATGGCGCTCATGAATAACTCCTGCAGGCCTCGGCTCCCGCGGCTCTGGGTTAGGCAGGCGCACACACACGCACACACACTGTGATTAAACCCTCCCTACCTTCGCGTCGGGAAACTCGCTATTCGAAGCGTCGGTGGCTCTTTTGTGTCGTGCTCGTGTGCCGACACATTTGGCACCGCGCGAAAGGAAAGCGTTTCTTCCGAGGCAGCCGGCTCGCGGGAAGGTTTAAATTATTTATGGATCGTTCAACCGGTAGGAAGGAATGTCGAGATCGCCCGCGTGTGTATAGGAAGGAGGCAGGCCTCGGAGAGAAAAGCAGGACATCCGTGTCCTGAGAGGAATCGGGTGAGAGTGTGGCTGCAGGCGAGTGTTTGTCTCGTGGGAAGGCTCCCTTCTTTTGGAGGAACAGTTCAATTTGTAGCGAATGCTTTCGCTGTGCTTATTATACAAAACCATGTCTTTCGCGCTGTTTGCACGCGAGTGACAGGTTCGTTTCACGCTGTACAGACGGCGGTGCTCCATGAATACGATGCAACGATGCCACTACGCGAGCTTCGGCTTTAATAGATGGTTTCTAACTCGTCATCCTCGTTCGCCACCGTAACGAACGTTAATCTTTCATGACGATATGACATTCATGAGAAAATGAGAACTGACAACGAAAAGTATCTGAAGTTGTCTCGTAAGCGAATCGGTAATTAGTACTGTGCACTGGGCGTATATAACCGAAAGTTGTTGCTGTGTAGTACAGGTGATAAAAGATAAGTACCGAGACATGTACAAACACGTCATTTTTTTAAGTATGACTGTTATGCACCATTTCTCGAAATAACCACGTGATCTCGCGATGAATTTCGTCTCTGAAGATAACGTTTGCTCCGATACACGTACTCGAATAGAAACGACGCTGATATGACCATACCTGAATGTGGCGGGAAGGAAAGTATGTGCGTAGCTTAGCCAAAGTTTGTCCCGTTGTGATCATCAGTGAGCATTGCATGTGCCCGGTGCACTCAGCCCTGTCTTAAAGCGCATACCCTGCGCAATAAATTTCATTATCGTTAATTATGCGCGTTCGTGGTGCGCCTTTACCCTTGTGTTAGCTGTTAATGAGATCCGTTTCACTGTTTCCAGCTGATTGATTGATATGTGGGGTCTAACGTCCCAAAGCCACGATATGATTATGAGAGGCGCCGTAGTGGAGGGCTCCGGAAATTTCGACCACCTGGTGTTGTTTAACGTGCACCCAAATATGAGAACACAGGCCCACAACATTTCCGCCTCCATCGGAAATGCAGCCGCCGCAGCCGGAATTCGATCCTGGGGGTCAGCAGCCGAGTACCTCAGCCACTAGACACTGTTTCCAGCTGGTTATGGTGCAGTAATACGCTCCGAGAGAAGCATCGGAATAGACGACTGGCGAATACCTTACGCCAAAAGTGAAGTGTATACACTCTTAGAAAAAAAAAGGCGGTGCTACTTACTAACTTTGAGGTAGTAAATTGTTGTCACAACATTCACTACCTAAGTAGTAACTGCAGGTAGTAGACCACAGACGTTTACTGCCTTAGAAGCAACCAGAGGTAGTAAATGTCTGCGGTCTACCACCTGCAGTAACTACTTAGGTAGTGAATGTTGTGACAATTTACTACCTCAAAGTTAGTAAGTAGCACTGCCTTTTTTTTAAGAGTGTACCAGTTGAAGAGTGAGCCGCAGTCGGCAACAAAATCTACATCCGCGAGTCCTGAGTTTAGAAAGCTTTCAGAACGACGTTATCTCGCTCGTGGACAATGCGCGGGAGATTGATACAGCACTTCAGCCAACCCGCGGGACTGATGTGCCACCAAAACTGAGAAATGCCTCACTCCTCGCGAGAGTTGCACGTAATCCATACATACACATAGTGCGCCATGAAGAATTCATGATTTCAGTGATGTAGCTCGCCACTTCAAAAACAGCTCCTGCCTCCGCTCTCGACCTTCTCTCGGACTAAAATGCACCGGCTGCTGCTGTTTCGTCCCAACTGATATAAAAATCACGTGCCACTCTTGTTGAGTGCTTCAGTAAGTGATCAGAATCACCGAATCGTACGAGAACATCAGGGAACCATGCAAACCGATAGCAAGACCATGCATGTACTTTTAAAACATTTTTTTTCCTCTTCGTCGCACTTTAACCAAGCTTACTCGCGCGGCTACTGAGTCGTGCTTCTCAAATAATGTCGCTTTCACAGTCTATCTTTTATTTACCCTTTTTTGTCGGCATTCTTTAGAAAAACTGAATGCTGCATTGCGACAAAAAGACGTATTGTTTACCATACAGTGTAATGGAGAAACAAACTGCATTAAAATAACGTACCTATTCGTATTGAAGCGAAAGCCTTATAAGATTCATGAAACGCCAAAAGTGACCGTCAGCGGCGTCAACACGAAGCAATTTTAAAAATACCCATCACGGGATGACCTCTTAGCCCACCAAAATCTGTGACGTGGCTATGATGCCCCACAACCTGCTTTGGTTTGGTGTAACCTCCTTAAGCTTTAGAAAGGTTTAGCGAGCGTTGAGCCGCAGTGCCATGAATACAATGAACTTGTATATACCATGAATGAACTCAAGGTGGTTAAAAATGAGAAGTAGATACGAAGCACAAGCCGTAAGAAAGTAAAAGCCGAATTCTCCTGTCTGTAATTTCTCATTAGCAGCCATTGGCATGTAAATTGAGCCCTATCTGACAGGGAAGGTTGCTACGTTATACTCGCTGGGCGTAACCTCCTTGGTTTTCGAAAGGCTTAGCGAGCGTTTGGTCGCAGTGCCATGAATACAGTGAACTAGAATATACCATGAACTCGAGGTGGTTAAAGGTGGGAAGTGGACCCAAAGCGCAGGCCGTAAGAAAGTGTGCGTGTGGCCACCCTCTCGTTTAGTCCTTGGAATGTCCGCTGGATGGCGGTGCTTCTATATGGGGAATATATGATAAAAAGATGCGAGATGGTAGGACTTGGAGTGTTGAATAGATGAACGAAATTTCATACTTTTCTTTTGCGCCATTCACTTCTTAGAAGACTAGACCATGTTGGTGAAAATATTTACGCTCGGATGCTTTTCATTTGTGTGTCGTAGTTTTTTTTTTCTTGCATTTGGTCTCAATGACTAAAGGTTTTGATCAGCATATATATTGATGATTGATATGTGAGGTTTAACGTCCCAAAACCACCATATGATTACGAGAGACGCCGTAGTGGAGGGCTCCGGAAATTTCGACCACCTGGGGTTCTTTAACGTGCACCCAAATCTGAGCGCACGGGCCTAAAGCATTTCCGCCTCCATCGGAAATGCAGCCGCCGCAGCCAGGATTCGATCCCGTAACCTGCGGGTCAGCAGCCGAGTACCTTAGCCACTAGACCACCGCGGCGGGGCTATTCATAGCACCTTAACATGGCAAGCGACTCGTTCTGCAGTGGATATCATCCGCAGCTACGTATTTGGACGCAGCCTGAAAGGAAACTATAGCGCAAGCGCACTATACGAGTTGGCGCACGCTAACATTGCTTCTTGATTATAAGTCACGCGCACTCACTGACTGACCTCGACATTTTCCCACTCACGAGCAATGTGCACCGTCGCTGTGGTGAATACGTATCCCGGAAGTGCAGAAGACGCCGACAGCCTCGACTGTTACTTAGACGGCGCACTGCAGTTTGTTTTGCCCGTCAGTTTCCCATGTTGTCTCAAGCATTTCGTTCGCAAAGCACCGCGCCTCGAGCTTCGTTCCCAGCACACATCTTCCGAACTCCAAATTTACCACTTTCTCGGGCGACCCATCGCACTCCAAAAGGGTACGTAAAGCTATACGAAATAAAAGAAAAGACGATAACAACAAAAAACAAAAGCTAAACAAATAGAAAACGGCCGTGCTCCACAGCAACACGACGTGTCACTTACTGTTAGAGGCATGTCCCTTTTCAAGCTCTCTCGCGCGCGGTGGAGCCTCGAGTCACAAACCCTGCAGCTAGCCAGTTCCATAAGCGCTATAACTTGTCCGGCTCGAGCCATTTCGTGGACCAACGACGACCAGGAGGAAACATACTGGAATATATATAAAAAAGAACTGGATTGCTCCAAACGGGAGCGTATATCGTGCTATAAACAGACGTGTGCGTATACTCTTGCTGGGGGCTGGGCTTTCAGCCCTCCCAATTTCCGTCAATGCAGTGCCCCGGAGGCTATTCCAGGCTTTCCTAAAGTGCTCCTCTCTCAAAGTTAGGACCCACCCCGTCCACTCTCATCGGGGTTGTTTCCAAACTGTCGCACTCGTGTCGCCCGAAACGCAGAGTAGGCGCGCGCGATCGTCTGTAAATACGGTTCTTTTTTTTTCCCGGTCCACGTGAGCCGACGTTGCCTGGGCTCGTGGGGGCTGTCCAAATATTTGCGCAAGTCTCAGCGCCCCGGCGGTTTCTCGGCCGCGATCTCGGCCCCCTATACCGAGACGCGGCTTCATCCTCGGAACTCCAGTCCCTCCTCCTATCGGCGTCACACAGATTGCCCGGAAGCTGCCGTCACGATTCTGACTTTGATGGCCATGAAGTGCACGTTCAAAAGTACAGACGCGAGTGGTCTGCGCAACCGTCCGAATAGAGATGTATGTTTCCCGGTGACCCTGGTAGAAGTGAAATGCAGGTGGTGGGCAAGGTTGCCGCTGGGTAAATTTCAAAAGGCTCCAAAATTCAAGCCAGAGATATCGTAAGTATCCATGTAATTTATTAATAATGCCAAATGGTAGTCAAATAGAACCGGAGTGATAATATGATAAAATTCTTTATTATTAATGGATAAATAAAGTCATTGCGGATGGCATTTTGCGCAAAAAAAAGGCAAGAAGAGAGCACAGGCAAGCTCAGACTAACAACTGAAGTTTATTTTTATAACAACACACGTATGAAGAAAAGGCTAATACACGTGGTTACAATTACACGTTGGATTTATAGATAATCTATCTAACCATCACCTGAGTGAGTACGTGGAAAAAATCACTAGGTTGCAAAGCTGTTTTTTTTTCATATAACAACACTTCCAAAGCTTTTACAAAGTTCTGGGCAGTGTTCTTCAAGAGGGATGACGGTCAGAAGTCTCTACGAAGTCACGGCAGTTGTTCCTACGCCTAGAACTCATTTAGGGCACACTCCGAAAGTTGCCCCAAAAGATGGTCCTCTGAGAGGGAGCCATCAAATTCCGGCTCTGCGGCAACGTTTCTTCCCCACGTATATACAGTATATCAATAGCGGATGCGCTGAATGGATATCCTCTTCATCGCCAATGCGGCAAGCACCGGCCTTTCATTCGCACAGTCTCTGAGAGAAGCGCACCGCAAAGTGACCCCCGCACTTGGTGCAATACTGGCGAAAGAAAGTTTCTCAGAACAAACAGTGCGCCGTTTCGTAACTTCTCCTCGTCCCTTCGTCTTTCTTCAGCGCCCTTCGCGACGTTACCGCGAAACTAAAGCTGCAACTACGCTCCAGTCGTATTGCGCATGAACCGAATCACCGGTGGTATAGTGTGTTGTTTTCTTTTCTTTTTTTCATCTGTTTATTTAGCGAGACGACGCGACTGGGCAACCCATTCGAGGGGACCAGGGAGTGGCGACGTCGAATTCAAGCACGCCGTAAGAGAAGGGCCATAAGGACTCATCACCTCCAGATGTCGCCACACGCCCACCCACCAACACCCGCATGCCCTCCGTCGAGACACACACACGAACACTCCACGCAAGCCTTTACTCCTTTCATTTCTTCCGGGAGACAGAACGCAGAGATATAAGAGAGAGAGAGAGAGAGAGGGCAGTAATGACGGAGTGGGAACGAAATTACCGCGCGAGGGAAAGCGCCAACAGCTGCCAAGCCTTCGCGGTGGCGTAGTCTGAGATGCTTCAGCGTAACTCCAGCAGACAGCGTAGAGAGAGAGAGAGAGAAGGCGAGAAAGATGGAAATAAAGTCGGGGGGGTTTCTAGAGCCCCGACGGGAGCCTATAAGAGAAGAAGTAGTAGTAAACTCGACGAAAAGAGGGCTCACGAAAACGCCCTGCCGGACTGCCAGCAGCGCCCCGGCAGTGGCGACAGCACCAGAAGAGGCTTCGTTGCGAATGAGGAAAGCAGCTATGGGTCGCGCGGAAGAGACAGGGAGGACGAAAGTATGGCCACGTGAAGTAAAAGAAACAAAAGGAAGGAGGACAGAAGCGCCGGAGAAAAGAAGCGGCGAGCCCGAACACACTGACAAGAGCCACGGGAAGCCTCAGGACAGGATAATAACGACGTTAAGGATCCTTCCGCCGGCCACCGCACACTGGGAGAGAAGAAACGAAAGACAACGGGCGCAAAACCGACAACGCGCAGCTGGCGAGCGCCCTCTGGTTGGCGGATAAGGGAGAGCTCGCGTCTGAAACGAGGAAAGAAACAAATAAAGTTGGCATTACGAGCTTGGAGCCGACATCAAGGTGCGACCGGATTCGCCGAAAGTGTAACGGAGGACGCGGGAGGGCCACGGGAATGCGGCTGATGCATCTTTATTCGCTGCCTAGGCGGTATGGAGAGCCTCGTGCACTGTGCGATCGTTTCCCATAAATGCGTGCAGTGATCAGGAAAGCTGGCGTTTCAAGGTAGCCGACACTTTTCGTTATGCTGTGAGACGGCCATAAAACTATCGTCATCATGAACAGCCGCACGATCTATTCCTTCTTTTCTTCATCTTCAGCTCCATCCCCTGAACGCGTGAGTGAATTAGTCTGGCGTGAGATGCGATAACTCTGATGGGCGTAAGAATGCGTTCAAACAGAAAGAAATGCAAGAAACAAAAGAATAGCAGGTGAGACGATGAGTACAGAGAGGTAGAGTGAAAGAAAAGAGATAGCAAGAAAAACATTGGCCCCGTATCTGCATGTTATGTCACAAACGTCGTCGAAAGACGATAGTCTTGCGTCTGGAGAGAGTGAAAAAAATTGTTTATTTGATGTTATGCGCAATAAAATCTGTGAATGGTATTCTGGAGGCGCTGCGTTAGTGTGCCTCGAATGTACAGCGAAGGCGAACGAGCCCATCAAGTCACGTCACACGTGAGACATGAGCGCTATCTGGGAGTTATCTTGGAAAAAGAAGCGCGCGGCGTGTGTGTACGTCTCGGAGGCGATAAGGTGTAGCAACAGGTAGGTCGACCTTGTCGTCTTAGCAAAGCGTTGGAAACACTTGCCTTTTCGTGCAAGCGTTGCATTGTCAGGGCAGCGTGATAAACGCTACGGTTCTTAAAATTAGTTATGTATGCCTTTTCTAGTAAAAAGACACACATACAGAATATTGAGGTGTTGTTATGTGCCTCAGATATGAGTAATAATTGTTTTTTATTGACAATCGCACAAGTATGAACGCTGAACCTTGAGCAATATTGGTGGGCGTTGCGGATGGGGTCGGCCGTTTAGGGTATCGTTTGGTGCCGGTTTGGGGTATTGTTAAGGGCGTACAAACAGAGAAATGTACAGACAGACAGACAGACAGACAGACAGACAGACAGACAGACAGAACAGACAGACAGACAGACAGACAGACAGACAGACAGACAGACAGACAGACAGACAGACAGACAGACAGACACAATTTTTTTCCGTCGTAGGTCCCCAAGAAGACTATCGTCTTTAAAATGGAAAAACGGAGAAATAAGTAGACGGATAGAGAATAAACATAGAAAGAGACAAGAAAATGAGATAGCAAGCATAGCAATGTATATTATAGTATAGTAAAGCGAGGAGTGGAAGAGGGCAAGGTGACCAGCTCTGCTGTTTCCTCAGTCTTTCGCACCACTACTGCGTTGCTGCCCCAATTTTTAGTGAGGCATGTTTTACGAAGCCTCTGGTGTATAGCAGCAATGACGTAGACTTAGTATCTTGTACAGTTAGAACACATCAAAGCTGGATTCACGTATTGCAGTACACTACGAAAACGATCGCACAGTCAGAAGGCCTGGAAAAGGGATTTCTTTAACGTGTAGACATAATAGCTGTTCTCTTATCATTATATATTGAAGCCATCTGTATAACGAGTTTACAAACTTATCAACAGCCTCTCTACCATTTTTACTGTTGTAATTTCAATCAAGAACAGACTGTTGATAGTATTGTAAAGGCTTTGAGATACTTCTCTGGATTCAGCCCTTAGAAGTAGAGACTATAGTACGGGTTCATTAATATACTCATCACTTAATATAAACTAGCAGTGATAGCTTAACATAAAAACGAAATGATACAGTCGTAATTTAAAACATTCATTAACGCAGGCGTCGTATTTGACAAGGTTTCCTTAGTAGAGAGCTTAGCAAACTTTCTCTCTAAAAAAAAGATGAGTCTTAGATTTTAAATTAGTAGCTACGCTATTCTGCATACTATCTAAAGCAAATTAGGGCAAACTTTTGTCGGTCATTTTCCTCGTACAAAGCAGATTTAAGAAAATTTTGCTGTCATATGCATGCGTATGGGTAGCGTTTCGCTGTTGGTAATTATTCGGCGTACCAGGCGAGCTATTAGCTGTCGTTACTGTTATGTCGTTACTGCCTAATAGTAATAAAAGCTCAGAGGAGACCCACATTTCTGACTTAGGTGTCTGACAGTGTCACACGCACCTCGGCGATCGAATTGCTCCTTTGGTTAACTTTGTGTTTCGTCGCACTGCCGAAGCTGATATCTGAAGACACGTAGAAACCAGCGCGTGGCTGAGATCTTCTCCGCCAGGTGTCACTGCAATTGAAACTGCTTGCGCAAAAGATGGCTGCTTTTTCAACGAACTCATTCAATTCACTTTCATTAGTTATCGCGACAGCAAAGCGCCCCTTAACTTTAGCAAACGAATGCTCCAATATCATACGTATCTAATAACTTGAACCGGAAACAGATTTTGTGCTACCAGCTTTATTTTTTATAACATTTCTTATTTCCAAATATTCGTAAGACCGGAAGTGCTCGGAAGCAAAACATGAGGGTTACTCGTGAGACACGTCTTCGTTGAAGTAGTTGCAGCGTCGCAGAGCATTCAGAAATACAACAGCATACATTTGCACGGTGAGCCATATGATTAGGTTCCTTAAATCGTGTGGTACGTCAGGCGTGTGATACGTCAGGTGGCTACAATTTGGCGTCTCTGTTTCTTCACGTGGTAAGCGCGAGTGGGGTTTGTTGGCACAACTATAGGCAAAGTACGCATGGGGGGTCGGGGGCAGGGGACAGCAGCCCCTCCCTCTAGTCACCTAAAATGGGGGAGGCGCAAAGTCAGTAGCATGTATTGATATAATAGGGAGGTGGTGCTGTGACTCGGGGGCAGGGGGGCGTAAGGTAAGCCCCACACACAGACACAATAACGAAGGGGATGCCACGATGAACACCCCCCCCCCCCCTTAGAGGAATCACTGCTCACGCCTATGAGCACAGCTCGCATTTTTGGTCACGATGCTCGTATCGTGACGTGGCGCTGTTTATCCAAAGCACACCGGCGACCTCAGCGAGTTGCACGTCCAGCATTACATATAAGAGTGATAATGGCCCGATACTTATCCGAAGAGATTAAAACGTATGGCGAGTAAGCTTTCGTCCGAAGTAAGTGGCAAGAACGTTTTTTCGTGGTGCGAAAGGTGAACATTGAAATTCTTATGATGCCTTTTAGGGGCGAAGCGTCTCAGGCTGTGGGTCATTCCCTCCTCTGTAGTATTAGTATTAGTATGCAGCCACCTCTAGTTTATGAATTGGGTCAACAGATGGCGTTGTGTGTACATGTCCTTGGAAATATCACTAGATGGTGTTAGTGATTTTTGTATAGTTCACGGTTCGCATAGTTGACGGTCAGACGGACAGACACAGACGAGCGGACAGACAAACCGATGGGGTGCGCCAATGGACGCCAGTCACGTCGGTGTCGAAGGGAGACGCACGTATCGCGTTTCATTTTAACCGATCACCTCTCAGTAGACACGAACGTTCGCCGAACCCACTGTGAAATTTACAGTGTCCATATATTTTTTGTTAAGTCCTGTGCCTTGCACTCGTAGAGGTCCTGCTGACCGCAGTGAACTAGCATGATCGGGCTTGTGAATTATGGCGGTGGTTCTTTGTTGTCGAATGATGGTTGTCGTTCTTGCGTGCGCAGTGCTAAGCGCCGAGTACTGCTACGGCTACACGGACAAGTTCGGCAAGTGGAACAACGGGTTCCCGTGCCCGGCGCAGAGCAGCGGCGAGACCGTCTACTGCTGCGGAACATCCACGGAGCCGTACTGCTGTCGCAAGAAGGAGGACGAGCCACCGGCACCGGCCCACGAGTACGTGCGCCACAGTGCTTCTCTTTTAGGCGTCATGCAACAGCAAATGCCAAAGCGAGTACTAAAGTCACCGCCAAGCATTGGTCGGTGAACTCACTCGTGGGTCAACTTACTCGGACTCCCTCAGACTCAGATCGAGCCTTGAGTCTGAGTGAGTCCGGGTGAGAAATATTTCGGCGAGTTTGAGTCCGAGTGAGTCCGGTAGAAGAAAATTTTCGTGAGTGTGCGCCCGAGTGAGTCCAGCTCAGGGAATAGGACGGAAAGGTTGGGCTATCATGATTGTTCAGCGAACTGGGAGCGCGGGTGTAAACACAGACATAAAGCAAAGAGGAGGCACACAGCATGAGCACTTTACGTCTGTGTTTACCCCCGCGCTCCCAGCTCGCTGAACAATCAGCTCAGGGAAAGTTTGACCAGTCTGAATCCTAGTGAGCTCTAAGCTCAAACACATTTCGCGAGTCAGTTTGGGTGAGCTCCGCATTCTTCACCAACCTATGCTGCCAAGTCAAAACGTTACTTACAAACTGGAAAGGTGTAGGTTATTCTGCCTTCTTCGAGAGAGTCTAAGCAGCGGTTTCAAACACTCGGGCCCGACACAAAGGTGCAGTAATAGGAGACGGTCGGGCATGGGGGATGAATCTTTCTGCCTCTTTCTAATGAGGGAATTCTATGCGACAAAGCACGCCCCACGTACGGTCAAGCTTAGCTTACAACCCCCATTGCTCCGATAGAAGAAGCCGCACGTAGATTTTTTTTAATAATCGATATATGTCTCACCTGATGGACATACGATAACTCTGGTGTAGTGGCAGAACGCTGAAAGGAGAGGGTTATAACTAACAAATGAAAGTTGTTGAAAAGTGGAAGTACCAATAAAGCCGTGCGGCATAGAGTTTCCTAAAATAACTAGAGGGAACTCTGGCGTTGCGATAGTTCAGCGATTCATGGGAAGAATGGGTAGCACACGGAATTCCGCCTAGTATTTCTACTTAGTGGGCGGTGATGAATCGTACTTGTGGCTTCTTTTATTGCTGTGTTCGGTTTTGTTTCAAAGGAAAGAATGAACCCTTTTGAACTTGGCGACCCGTTTTAAATGATGCCTAAAAAAATAAAGTGGCGAAGCGCAACCACTGAACGTTTGCGGATTTTTGTTTTGTGAGAAAACAGCTCCAAGCCACACGAACGCACACGGAGCCGGAAGTACGAGGATTAGACAAATCCGTGTACTACCCATCATTACCATGCTCGCTAAAGTGCGGTGCGCTGCAGCTCTCATAGACACTAGTGCCAGGGTT
>WOVY01015271.1:0-110405 GCA_013436015.1 Rhipicephalus annulatus
TGATACATGTGCCTCCTTTCAATAATACATGCATTTATTGGACAATAAACTGAACTGCATTTACTGAAACTAATTAAACGAACATTAATTAGTTCCAGATGTTCAAATGCGGACATCGCCTGTATATAAAAGTAAATGATACCTAAGGTATCAGTAGTTTTGCTAATTCAGCTATGACGCAATGAAGAAGAAGAGGACTAATCATACTACCCGTGACACTCCGCCGTGTTTGTACTCTTTCCTTCGTTCGTCTTAGCGAATGTTTTGTGACTTGGTAAAATCCATGGAAAGGACGAGCTGGGCTCTCTACGTCTAACATTGGAGAGTGTGAACCTGACAGAGGGTCCCAAGGGCCCTCTCGATGTCTAAGAAGACGAAAACCATCCAGTGGACAGGGTGGAATTCCTGCTCTGCACACGTTACTATATCAATATTCCAACCATTGTGAATCTCTGTATTTAAAACCTAAAAAATAAAACAACATATTCATTTTGTTGCACAAAAACTGAAACCACGCGTCGATAATCTGCTCCATCGCTTTACATCGACAATTACATTTCAAAGAAATTGAAGCGAAAGATTCAAAGCACAAAAACGCCTCACCAAATTTTGCAATGCGAATGGTTATAGAGTGGACCTCCCAAAGCTCAGGCACAATTTATCGTGCGCCTTTTCGCAACATGAATGAGCCGCATAAAAAACTTCAGCGATTCTCATGCTCTGAACTCACTGCTATATAGCAACATACCCTGGCAGAACGGCCGTTGATGTCGTGTCAGGTGTACTTCTATTCAAAGCCTTAATTCGCTACTGAGGGTACACGCATATGCACGTCCCAAATTGCATGCTGTACAATTTTGCAAGACTGAGGGCGTTCGGCTGATAAGCTTAACTAGCACCTGTGGCTTTACTGCAATCCTGAGTGTTGGCGATTATGGAAGGTTTCAGTTCGACATAATAGTAAAGCAGAGCGGAAGTTAAGCTGGTGGCTTGAGAACAACTTGGTAACTACCGTAAGACGTTGGTGAATACGTCATAATAAAAAATGTTGGGTCGAGCACAAAATTAAGTTACTTTTGTTTCGGAAGCTGTCGCAACAGAAACATCACTGAACATGCACGCAAAAATAAAGATAACGCGAAGCAGTTTATATAATGGGCTACTGTGGTGCCTGTGGTCACTAGTTATTAGAATATAAGCCAAAGGCGTGCGTACTGAAACATACGCTGCTTACGAATATTCCGCGTAGACGCTAACTATATTGTCCTATACACAAACCAATCTACGTCCTCCTGAAGTTTGCCTAACAAAAACATTCACGAGGAAGCATACAGCACACTGTGATAGCCTCCTTTCTCCATCGGCCGTCTGCTTTTATCTTCTGTGCCCTCCGCCTTTCTGTTTCGTTGCTTCCTTCCTGCGTCTAATGCGGCCACAAAAAAGCGACAAGACAGAAAGCTCCGTTCGATGCCACTCCCATGCGATGTATAAAAATGCATGCAAGGAACAGTTGGCAGGGAACTTCTAGAAGAGAGCAACCAGAAGCTCTTGTTCAGCGACCGCTTTTTTTCGCCGGCGCGCACACCAAGCCCGCAACTACTAGTCAAGATTGAAACCGCTGATAATCGACGCATGTTATGTGCGACAGAAGAGGAGAAGCGCAAGGGGCCTCCTGGTTCCCCGCTCTCGGTGAAGCTGAACAGTCACCGCTAAAGTGCGGGCATGGTTATGTGTCACAACGTACAAAAGAAAAAAAAAAGAACGCTTAAAAAGACGAAAAAAGAAAGAATGCCTCCAGCAGAACAAAATATCGTCTTTCCTCAATAGGCTCGAAACCACAGACGCACCAACCCAACAGATTTCTTCCTTCTATTTAGTATAATTACTTTTTTTAAGAAGGGGACCCGGCTAGTTATGCACGTCTTCAGGGCTGTAATGGCCCCTGGATAAGCTGGTTGGGAGGCTCACGCAAAAGCAACGAGAACACGAGGAACAGAAACCGGTAGGAGGGGGTGGGGTGGCAACATTGCCAGGGGCGAAAGAAGCATCAACGCTCTTGTCCGATAGCAGGAAGGACACGCAGCCACCATCGCGCGGACTGTCTCGCAGTCTCCAAGCCTGTGGCGGCGTCGTACTGTCCAGACGATCTTATCGGTTCGAACTTTCACGGCTGTGATGAATGTGGAACAGGCTGCTCTTGGAGTGCTCCCCTCGTGATGGTCATGACCGATAGGGGGAGCGCCCTTCGTCGCACGCACGACTTTGAGACCCGTATACCCAGAGAAACACCTGGCCGAAACCGGCGTGGTGGTGATGCTTTATCGGCGTCGTCCGTGCAAGGCAAACGCAGCGGTGTGGTAAAAGCTGACTGTCACGATTTGCCCCTTCTGCGCCACCATAGTCCCTCGTTTCGTTGTGTCCTCGAGTGAGAGAGATATGTGTTCTTTGAGCAGAAGTTTTAAGGGTAGGTGCCCATATGTGACGCCGAATGTCTATAGAGGGCCCATAAATACACACCATACCGTTCCAGTCAACAGCCATTGATGAGGTGATACGCACCCGGATGTCCTCTCATGGCGATGCGTATACACAAGATAATCCAGTATAGGTGCCTTCAAAAATACTGCATGCGCTCTGCAATATCATCTTTTTCAGAGGGGACGTAAGGTAGGTAACGGAGCTAACCGGATCTCAGTGTTGCGGGCAAGCAGAGAATAAATATAAACATACTTTTGTGCAGCTCAAGATCAATCCGTTACCAGTCATAACAAGCTGTACCAGCTGGTCGGCGTTAGCTGTACTTAAAGCACCACTCTCGCTTACAAAGAAATAAGAAATGAAATTGAAAAGCTAGAACATAAACAAAAACAAAGCCCAATACAGATTTCTGTTACCCTAAATGATTTTTGTTCTCGCCAGACTTAATGAGCATTTTTAGCAATGTTTCTCATTCGGTGAACCCTTTCTTGATTTATGCCCCGCCGCGGTGGTCTAGTGGCTAAGGTACTCGGCTGCTGACCCGCAGGGCGCGGGTTCGAATCCCGGCTGCGGCGGCTGCATTTCCGATGGAGGCGGAAATGTTGTAGGCCCGTGTGCTCAGATTTGGTGCACGTTAAAGAACCCCAGGTGGTCTAAATTTCCGGAGCCCTCCACTACGGCGTCTCTCATATCATATGGTGGTTTTGGGACGTTAAACCCCACAAATCAATCAATCATTCTTGATTTATACATAAAAGAAACTAGCCTTACTCGCTCATCAAAAGCCATGTTTGGCGCTAATTTAACACAGCACAGGGAACTTCGCTAGTACGTTAATTTATCACATCACACTACGTGCGTTTGCGAGGCCGTTCTCTCTGTAAATTTATGTTCTCATTTCCGAACTCTAGACGTCTTGATTGCTCCTGCGCACGTAAACATAAAAACTGAGACACGGGCTCAGAAAGGCACGCGTATACGATATATGTATCGAGCAATAGCAAATATTTCATCTTTGATTATTCACCATATTGTCTCGGTCAGTAAAATCAGCAACGTTACGTGAAATTTTTTTTGCTGCTACAGAACTATTCGCTCCAAGGAATAAGGAATGTCGCACATACACTTCAATGGCTCTTCATTAAAATAACTCTGCTTTACTTGGAAGAGCGCCGCCCAAGTACATCGATCTGAAAAAAAAAAGCCCACTCGAAAGCCCCAAAAATTTCGCGTGTACAGCCATATGACTTGAGAACAAACGCAAGGTGTAATCATTGAATTCCAAATATTGATGAGAGAGTGATATTCTTGAAAGAATCAATAAGTTAGTAGAGAAGGCTGTCTATATTATCAGCCAACAAAACACTTCAGTTGAATGCAACTTAACGAAGTAGGCACATGTATATCATTTTATCGTTATGTATCCTCCTTTTATAGACAACAACAGCATCTATCTGACCTCTTTTCACAAGCGCTTCATTTGACGGCCACACCCCACGCACGCGCACTGCAGTATCAACGTGCCAATTTCAACAAGTATCAACGTGCAAAAGGTGCCAATTTTCCTCCGCGAGTATCGGAGCTTGTATACGTCTCTTTGAAATACCACCTCTACTCAAATCCGTTGTGTTGGGGGACAAAAAGAGCGCAGAGGCGAGACACGCGCTCCATGGAATGGCTACGTTGAAGCCAGCGAAGGACTCTGGGGCCTAGACCACAAACCAAACCACTCCTCCGGTGTAGAGGCCGCACCGTTCCGGCGCATTCGTTGTGCACACTGATCTGGCACGCCAACCCGAATGAACAGACCTCTTCAGAGACGGACAAAAAAAGCAACCCCGAGAGAAGAGGGTGCAATAGGACGGGGTCTTAATCCCACTCCAGTTAATCCCAGGATCAGGGGCGTTGGTCCCGGCACGATTTCTTTTCGACGTTGCCCCTGTCGAGGAAGAAGGGGGAGGACAAGATTGTTCAGACCAACGGCTATGGCCGACCTCTCCTTTGATGGTCCTCCTCTTGGGCCCCGGTGGGATGTAGGGCGGGTGAGGCCCTCTCCGCAGCGCTGAAGCCGACGTGTGGCGCTGGATAGGACCTGCTGCGAATTAGACGAAAGCGCCAGTCGATGGAAACCGGTTCCTCGCAGAGTGCGAGGTTTCAATTAGCCTCTCTCGAATGTGTGCCCACAGCGGGTCGTCGATGGCCTCAAAGACCAACCGGTGAACTTCTTTATATACAAGTTTCATCCGCCACTGCAACGTATCACCCACGCATTACCCGCCTAACCGCCCCCCTCGCAGCCCCTCTTGTTTGCCGCTTCCAGTTGCCGCTTATTTCTAACGAAAATGAGAAATGGAACGTTGCAACGTCACCAAAAGATATTTGAGTGGTGTTGCGACCGGGGTTTCCAGACACCGGGGTCCGGGATGAAGTTGTCGAGGCAGGAGGAAGAGAGACTTGAAGAGGGTTTATTTACAATATATACATTGCGAACTCCCTACACGGTGAGCCCTCAAACGTGGCAGGCCTCTACATGACTCCTAACATAGCGCTCCATGGTGCTTGGTTCTACATGGTTCTGCTCGGTTCTGCTCTGTTCTGCCTGGTTCTCTTCTCGAAAAAAAGCACACCGAATGAGCCGTGGGGGCTCATTATAAAGGGTCTGTCCTCCCCAGATCCCTAGATCGGGGACCGCGTACAGAGGGCACCGTCCAACCACGGATCACACATTACCCGCGAGGGTGACGAGCACGCACGGTCCACGTGAACGTTCAAAATTGAAGCGTGGTCACTGCACGGCCATGTGGCACGAACGTGGCTCCTCCTCGTCAAGGGTGTCGCTGGGCGAGGGGTCTGAAGTTGATGACTGCATCCATCGAAAGGGCCGCCGTAAACAAGCTTCAAATGGTCGCCGAACGACTCGTTCAATTAGCGGGACGATTTCCGGCCGCCGCCGCCGCCGTCATCTTCCAAAGAAGAAGCTGCACTTGTGGTCTCCCGAACTGCTCACGGTGTCGTGGCGGCAAGACGCCGCACCCTCCGGCCAGGGGGGAACAATACATGGCGGACACAGGCCGCCAACCCGTTTGGCGACTAAAAAGGAACATCAAAAGGAACGCCGATCCATTGTCAGACCTGGCGCCGGTCCTAACAGTAGGCAGCCGGTCGTTCGGTTTGGTTTGAAGATTAAAGGAGCGCCGCTCCCTCTTCAGCTCCGGCGCCGGTCACAACAGCTCGTCCGCCGGCGGGAGAAGCGACCTGAGGGTGACCAGCTGCACAGGTTGCTCGAAGTGTCGCTGTGTAGTGCTGTCTTCCAGGCCACTGCTGATGACGCTCAGCCAAGGACTCTTTCCCTCTCGTTCCTTGTGGCTCCCCTCTGGGAAAAGCATTCATACACACCACCACAGGCACGGGAGAGCACCCTGCCCGCACTGAGACACGTCGAGTCCGACAAATTATCCAAAAGCAACCTTACTTAAGCAGTATTACCAAACACAAAGCAGCAATCGGGACGTTTCTCTGAGGTTTCACCAAAACTCCTAATCCCGATCCGATAATAATCTTCCCATCAAACTGCTTTCAAGAAAACTAATTGTCAAGTGATGCGCTCACCGTGGCATACCCGAGTGCCTGCGTGAGTAATCCGCCGTAACCCACCAGGTATCATACTCATAAAATGAAGCATTTTACTTCACGCTATCTTTTAGTTCCCGAAATTTAGTGCCGCCAAAGCCAGTCGTCAATTCCTCTTGAGAAGACGAAAGCATAACTGCCGTGCTGCACCTGCATTAGGAACCTCTTTATTATACATCCGCAAACGCACATCACAGTGCGCCTGCCTGGAGGAGATACCACCTAACCGTTCCCTTGCTGTTGCCACTTTCACAAAGCATACATATAAACTCACGAGCTAGCTTTTCTTACACACCGGACACATGCGAACAAAACATTAAATGAACAACAAAAAAAGTTTCGCATGAATCCTGAAAAATCTCGCAAGCAATAACTTTGCGTCTCTACGCTCAGTCATAATTAGTTCATAACGTTGCTCCTGCTCATTTACACGTATCTACCATGACGCAGGCTCCTATGCGTGTCGTTTATGCAATCGCACAACGCTTACCTTAGCTAAACGTACAACGCCCAAGAAATGAACAAAACCAAAAAATGTGTTACCTAAACACTATTTGGTAGACGAGATTCTTAAAAAACACATTAAAATCCAAAACAACTTAAACAGTCAAAAGCAAATTTCAAAACAAAATAAATCCACTAATGACCATCGTCAAAAGCTCACGGATGTCTACTCCTTTTTGGGACTAACGCGCGGTGTCGCGTCCTGTGGGTCTTTTTAGGCGAACGGGAAATGGAACAATGGCAAAACCCATTCGCTTCGCCTCCGACCCCCGCAAAGCTCTGCGCTGACAACCTGCGTTCTTACTCTCGCTGAGTACCTCGCACTCCCGCAGTCCATCAAACATGCCGTCGATAGAGCGACGAAAGGGTCTGCCTTTCTACCCAACGTGCTTTTTTTTTTTTTCGTTTTGTCCGGCGGCTCGGACGCATACAAACCAACTCCGGTGCCGATGACAAACGCCTAATTCTGTACGCTCTAATGCGTGTCACTATCCTTCCAATAGATCTATACAACGCATATAGGCTACCAAAATGATAGAGCGCTAACGAAAACAAAGTACAAACGAGTTATTTACAAAATCACAAAAACAAACAAAATGTTCCTTTCAACAGTCCCGAGTCGACGTTTTCCGAGAGGCTAACAGCTGTTCGCAACAACTCTGAGTCGAACTCGCGGTGGTCGCGCCCGGAACGATTTTCTCGAGAAGCGGGGTCTACAACACGCGTCAATCGCCCTGCTACCGAACCCCGCGACGTTCCTCGAAGCCGACTTGCTGTCGCTTCCTGCCCCTCGAAAACCACCGACTCTTTTGCCCCGCACCCCGTCCAATGCACCGCGAGAACAACGGAAGGGTCTCTTGCCCCTCGACCACTTACGCACACAATGCGCTTCTCTTTTCTTTGTTCTCTGGCCGCTTGGACGCTTGCGATACGGCAACTTTCTTGAAATTTCGCTCCGCCATTTGAATACATTCCTCAAACGCGTCGCGATTTTTGCCTGCCTGTTTTTACGGCGCTTTCTCCGTTTTGCACGTCTCTTGGTGCCGTCTACGGAGCCTTTCGCCCATCTCTGATGCTCACCAGCACCCACATGCTCATCTGATTTTTCGCGCGGACTGTCTGGATAATTGCCTAGCAATCTATCCTTCAAACACTGCCGCGTACGATGCGCTTTTCTTTTCCGGCGGTTCGGACGCATACGATACAGACCCGTCAGAGATGACAACGGCACTTTTCTCGCGATTTTACCACGCCGTTTGAAACCCTTACTCAAACGCGTTGTGCTCATCTCGAGCTTTGCCTTTTTGTTGCCCTTCGGACGCTTTCTCCCCTGTGCACGCTTCTTTGTGCGGACCTGGGAGCCTTTCGTCCTACTCTGACGTTCTTCATCACCGATATGCTCCTCCGCCATCTCGCGCGCCCAGTCCTGATGATTGCCTATCAGTTCATCGTTAGACCGCGGCCGCGTAGATTGCGCACTTCTGTTCCTTACTCTCCGGCCGCTCAGACGCATGCGATTTAAGCCAGTCAGAGAAGACAACGGGCCTTTTCTCGCAAATCCGCCACGCCGTTTGAAGGTCCTCGTCAAACGCGCCGCGCTGATCGCGAGCCTTGCCGCGCTTCTGTTTTTCGGACGCTTTCTCCGTTTGGCACATTCCTTGGTGCCAAACCTGGAGCCTTTCGTCCGCCTCTGACGCTCATCAACATGGTCTACAGGGCTGCAAGGTTCGATGGAACACTCTGTTAATCTTAACTTCGTTTCCACCACCACGGAACCCTCACACCCTGCTGTGACCGCGAGCTCTTTTCCCTCAGAATGGGTTAAAACCTGTTCCATTCCCTTACAGGCACTAGCCTTCTCTTTGGCCTCAAACGGCACCGCCGCTATATCTACAGATATCAGACCCGCAGCACTCTCTTCGGCCCTAAACGGCACCGCTGCTGAAACGCACCGTTCGTGCGGTACATCTGCAAATTTCTGACCTGTAGCCCTCTCTTCGGCCTTAATCGGCACCGCCGCTACGTCGCACCGTTCGTGCACTTCATCTACAGATGTCTGACCTGTAGCCTTCGCTTCGGTCTCAAATGGCACCGCCGCTACATCGCACCGTTCGTGCGCTACATCTATGGATTGACCACTCTGCTGCAATGCCACCAATTCACAATTAAGCCTTTCTATCTCTTCATCTAATTCCTGCATCCTTTTTATATGTTCTTCATGCCTGCGCTCAGCTTCCAATTCCTCCTGGCGCCATCTTTCCTTTCTTTGCGCCCTTTGTACTTCCTCCTCCTGGTCCAATAAGTACATATTCCCGAAGTGCTCGATTTCCTCATTGTCACTATTGCTTTCGAGAATCACTTCGCGGAGTTTAGAAGCAGGCATATCATCATTAAAATCTAGCTCCAGATCCCAACACAGGTTCAGCAGGTCCTCTCTTGTCAATCTCGTAAGATCCATGGCGACTACTTTGCTTTGGCTCAGCTGTGACAAAAACACAAACCCACCAGCGTTTCAATTCTGGGTCTAGAGAAATTGAAGCCTGGCAAATCTCACAGCGGAGACCACAAGCTTAAGCACCCAAGTAGCACTACGTGGCCAACATCCCTCTCTACTTTTTCTTGTTAATTTTTCACTCCTGCTTTTTACAACATCCTAAAATTTAACCCGCAACGTACCCTTAGAAATTTTGAAACATTACCACTTGTTCCTATTGAATCATCTAAGCTTTCCTGCTTTAGCGTACTTGCTCAGATAATCATCCAGTGCTGCCTTGTGCTGAGATAACAACCACAGTGGCCAGGCAGTTGTTGGTTATATCTATCTTTTAACGAATCTAGGCTAAAAGACTCGATATATCTCAAGCACAAAGCCAGGCACTCACCCCATTACGTGCGGTGGTGGTACGCTGCTTCGATCCCGCCGAGTTCCAGGGCTTTCGGCTGGCCTCCGGTACATGTCGCTCTCCGTCGCAGACTCGTATCCCACCGCTGCCAACCAGTTGTTGCGACCGGGGTTTCCAGACACCGGAGGGTCCGGGATGAAGTTGTCGAGGCAGGAGGAAGAGAGACTTGAAGAGGGTTTATTTACAATATATACATTGCGAACTCCCTACACGGTGAGCCCTCAAACGTGGCAGGCCTCTACATGACTCCTAACATAGCGCTCCATGGTGCTTGGTTCTACATGGTTCTGCTCGGTTCTGCTCTGTTCTGCCTGGTTCTCTTCTCGAAAAAAAGCACACCGAATGAGCCGTGGGGGCTCATTATAAAGGGTCTGTCCTCCCCAGATCCCTAGATCGGGGACCGCGTACAGAGGGCACCGTCCAACCACGGATCACACATTACCCGCGAGGGTGACGAGCACGCACGGTCCACGTGAACGTTCAAAATTGAAGCGTGGTCACTGCCACGGCCATGTGGCACGAACGTGGCTCCTCCTCGTCAAGGGGTGTCGCTGGGCGAGGGGTCTGAAGTTGATGACTGCATCCATCGAAAGGGCCGCCGTAAACAAGCTTCAAATGGTCGCCGAACGACTCGTTCAATTAGCGGGACGATTTCCGGCCGCCGCCGCCGCCGTCATCTTCCAAAGAAGAAGCTGCACTTGTGGTCTCCCGAACTGCTCACGGTTGTCGTGGCGGCAAGACGCCGCACCCTCCGGCCAGGGGGGAACAATACATGGCGGACACAGGCCGCCAACCCGTTTGGCGACTAAAAAGGAACATCAAAAGGAACGCCGATCCATTGTCAGACCTGGCGCCGGTCCTAACAGTAGGCAGCCGGTCGTTCGGTTTGGTTTGAAGATTAAAGGAGCGCCGCTCCCTCTTCAGCTCCGGCGCCGGTCACAACAGTGGGAAGAGTGCTGAGGCACGAGTTTGCGATGGAAATTTTGCTACATACCGGGTTATAGATCGACAGGCTAAGCATCGTTGTCCTTTTTGATGTGATAATTCCTTGTCACCGCGAAACCATCAGTTCACCCTGCCGGGACAAATCTCAGCAAAATGAACGTTCTGTAGTGTGCCGTTCATGGTTCTTTCGCATGATTGCGAAGAAATTGTTTATTCCCCTTCATCATTCTTTTCAGCTCGAACCTGTTTCCAAGGCAGTATAATGTATTCATTGTTGCTCCTATCTACTAATCTTGAGCATTACGATCAACCTTACTTGTATTCACATCTATACTCAAATCTACTGACACGTAATTCAAAGCAGTATCGTTCATACACCATTCCAATATTTATTGATCGCAGGTGTGTATTACGTAGGGGGTGCCTCAAATCTACACGACAACTTTTCCAGGGAAATGCTTGATAAATATATCTTATGCTGTTATCGATTCCAAGAAAATTGTCCTTGCTCTTTTGCGCCCACTCCTAACTTGTATGCCAAGGCACATAGGAAAGCACCAATTAGTTGAGTTATTGGTTTTAAGGAGCACTGACATCATCATCGAATAAGCTGGTCCAATGCTAAACTCATGAGTCGACTAACTGACACTTAGATCAAGCCGTGAGTCAGAGTCAGTACGCGTGAATAATATTTTGGTGAGTCTGGGCGAGTCTGGTATCGAAAAGTTTTCGTAAGTGTGAGTCCGGCTCGAAAAAATTGCGGTGAATCTGAGCCCCATGAGCCATAAGCGCAAAATATATTTCATAATTGAGTCTGACTTAGCTCTATAGGTTTTTCCAACCTATTCTACTGACCTTTTCAATGCGCACAGTGTACGATGTGAAAGTGGCAGAGCAAGATTTAAATGCTTATGCAGAAGTGTGTAAGGTGGCCCTATTTTTAACCTGTAATGAATTTATACAAGGTTAGAAGCTGGGCAGAAGCAAATGAGCGGCTTTTCTTAATCCGAGTGCTTGATGATTTAAACCAAAGGTGAAAGGTTTGTTTCGTAGTCCTCTTCTGTTTAAGAAGATGGCTACGAAAAAAAAAGGCACTTCATTGATTGCGAAAACAGAAAATACAATAAGGCACGCGTCACAAGTTGATTTATTGAGGGTGGAATAAAGTAATTAATACCAGCCTAATATAAAGTCTCAACTTACCCTCAGTTGAAATCGGGAATGGAACAACATATATAGATGAAATAAAAATGGCCGCCATCTTAGGGGCATCAGAGTGGAAGAACAGTCTCATTGAATGAACTCAAGAACATTAAGGTAATAAGCTGCAGAACAAAACAATTTGAATACTTGTCAATGAGTGCTTGTAAATTTCAGTAACCTGCAAATAAGTATCCGAACGTTTGCTAACTTGGATCAAAAGTTTATGGATGACTATATGATCAATAAAGTTGTTTTTCTTCTACTTATGCCTTTGTTGTTTAGTATATGAGGATTCGGCCGCTTTCGATTGGTCAAAAAGTTGTTATGAACGCATTAGATCTTTAGTTGCTGGATCTCTTGCACATATTTCACACCACTCGACCATGGTAGTTGTGTACGTCTGCGCTTACTGACGATGACGCCTTCATAAATTGCGGGATGTTTTGTTTCTGAGATACAAACCATTTATGGCGCACATACCCTGCTTCATTGACCTGGCGTGGTCCTGTGGCAGAATACTTCAGTGCCACACAGAACGCTGCGGCTTCATTGCGTCTGGGGCGCTGACATTTATTCTTCGCATTCGTGGAGTCAACGCCGCCAATGTCAGCATTTTTTTTAAGCTCACGCTTTGAAATCGCCTATGTTTGCACTCGCAAAAATGATCCGCAATGAAAAAAAATTGTTGTGGCTTATCTGAGTCCTGCCTGAATATGCGTAGTCAGAGGTACGGACTGAAGTTTTGCATATGCCAAAGTCTTTCGGAAACGTCACACGCAAATCCAAATGAATTATCTGTAATGTCCCTTGGGAACACGCGCGTTGCACTTGAACTGTCACCCAGCCGAATCACGTGGTGCGTCACACGGTGAGCCTTCACATCGTGCAAACTGCGTTTTATCAGCGTGTACTCACGGTGTGATCGGGCTATTGGTGGCAGCACCGTTCACGGGGCAGTGTGGATAGGCGGTCGGTGGCGCGTATACAAATACGCGCAGCGGCCCTTCGTTGTGTGCGCTTTTAGCCGATCGAATGCAATGCGTTGACTGTAGTTTACTGGTGGTACCTACGCTCCTCTCTGCAAAATTGATACATGAAGCTTGTTAACGTTGCTATTACTATCGTGTAAGGCGCATTCTGCCTATGAAAGGATGCTCGCTTTAGGGGTCTGTCTACGCGCTTTCGCACTGAATCACGCTTTTTCTTTGTGTACACGTGTTTAGCTTGTGTTCCACACACTACACTGGGCTGTAGCGCAACTCAACTACTTATTTACTTCTTGATCATATGGATAAAAAGTAATAGTATAGAAAAGAAAGATTGTAGAAAACCCACATATCGATGCACAATGAGCTCAGATACCACTGCTTGCACGAATACGCATTTTCTTCCTCATTTTGTTCCCTATGAAGTGTAGGACAATGGATGAGTCCAGTCAGGAAAGCTTGGTTTCTAGCAACGCTTTGCTCTACATTGACGTTTATCACGTGCGCACATGTTCTTGCACCAGTAAAGTATAAAAAGCTTGTACGAGTTCAACAGAAAGCTTTCGTCAGTTGGTTATGTGCAACACAGTGATACAACAAAGGTCTGGTTATTTTACGAGATGATCGAGCACTTTTTTCCCTCAAACTAAAAATGACCACTACCTTTCAACAGGTAATAACAATTCCACACAAACACTCAAAACAATGTAAAAAAAAGATGAAGTTTCCCTTGAAATTGTACAATATAAATGTAAGACAATTATTTTCAAAGGCTGAATTCTTTAAAGTGTTCCTAAATATAAACACACTAGTATTTCTGCGGAAATTCCACCGCAAGTTAAAATTGCGCACAGTACAGTTTAAGTATAGTTTAGGTACCGAAGGGTCGCACTTTTATCGATGATATTGCTCTGTAGTGGTATACCTCGGCCAGATAAGCACAGCAGAACCTCATCGCATAATCGATAAACTACAGTGCCGTATTCCAACACCTTACAATAACGTGACAGCGCGTGGCCTATGGCCTATAGCTTTTGTTTCTTTTGTTTCTGACCGAGGTGCTAAAACGCTGCATTCACACACCATTTACTAGTCCTCACGTCTGGGTCGATGCCAAGTGCTGTGGTTGAAGCAGAAAGCGGCACCGCGCTGAAACGATTCTGGTGGATGGAGTTATACGACGACAATACAACACAGCAATCAGGAAAGTTGCACTCGCTGATTTACTAGAGTGTACTAACAAGTGAGCAAGACCAAATGCTTTCGCACGTCGTTTCGGGCATACGTATACAAGCAGTTAAACTTGCGCTAACATAACCTAACAAATTGAACGTCCATGACGTACGCACGCATGCGAACACGCCGTGGCTAGCACACAACGCCGGAAGCAACTCACACTATGTGCGCTTCAGCCAATCGCCGCCAGGCGGCGACTTTGCTCGATCTCGCGGCCGATAGGCGCGCCGCTCTACAAGCTGCAGCATTAGGTGCGGGTGCCCTTCGGCAACAAGTTGTCCTTTTTCGTTCCCTTTATTTTCTTCGCATTTAAACCACGATTACTACAGTACACTTAAAAGGCTACAAAAACGCTTACACTAGCGGCGACGTTAACGCTGGCGCTCATCAAACAAAAGCCAAATAAAGACGCCCTTGAGGAAATTTCAAACGCACGATCTAGTGCCTACATATACGGGGTGGCCTGTGAACGGTTGTGCAGCGCGAGCAGTCTGTTTTCGCTGCCTGCATAGGCCTTGCGAAGCGAGAGATGGTGAGGAGGCTGCAACTTTGCGGGTGACTTCCTGGGCCGGCGCTATACGCGAGCATGCGGCACGAGACGCGAGCATGGGCAGTGGTTGTGTACAGGGGCTCAACGTTACACAGGCTAGTCAAGGAGCTGCTTCCATTCTAAAACATCCCCTGCACGTTCATTGGCTTCGTTGTTGTCGTATGGTTGGTTTTTCACTCCCACTACACGAGAACACACACGTGCGACCACTGCAGTCAATATAAGGTTTAGTGTCAGTCAGGTGGCCCTCATTAAAGACGATTACCTTGTACGCGGTGCGGGCTGTATTTATCGCCTGGAACTTTCACAGGTAGGACAGACAGAATGCCAGCGCTCCAATGACTTTTTTTTTTTACTGTGAAGAACATACATTTGAATATCAAAGGAAACTGCATTCCCCCCCTTCCCCCCCCCCCCCGAAGTTTAAGGGGTTGTTGGGCTAGTTGGTGATTATTAAAAGAAAAGTGATAGTGTGCATTCTGACGCACACCTAAAACAAGACATACACGCAAGCGCAGGAAAAAAAAGGAAAGAAAAAAAACTTTGTATGATTATGCGTGTGGTTTTTCGTGTGTGTCAGATTGTTCAGGTCATTCTTACTTCCCGAACCGAGGCTTTGATCTTTACAACAAACTCTCCTTTTTCGAAGCTGCCCTTTTAAATCATCAGTTAAAGAAGGCAATGAACAACCGCGGCCCCATCTTATGTCCTGGAAACAGAGCATACACATACTCGAAAGCGCTGCTAAGTGCAGCGAATCGCTGCGTACTAAAGTTTGACAACCAGGTTAAGCCAACCGCATTCCTTTAACTCGTTACGCGGAGGTCTTTGAGAAAGGCTACAGCCGACGCCAGCGCGATGGTTGAACGTTAGGCGAACGCAACCGAGGCCGCTTTGCCAAAGAGCGGGACGACCCAGAATTGAATAATCCAATCAGACGCTCGGCTTGGCGCCTGATGGCATGTCTCCTGACTGTGCGACGACGTCCCCAGGGGCGCTCGATCCCCAGCCGGCAACCTCCGTTCGGCACGGGCCTTCACTGTATCCCCGCTGTGAAGTCCTCTTGCGTGAATACCGTGTATTACGCTATGTAACAGGGGCACTCTGCGAGCTGCTTTCTGTTCGATAGAGTTCCCAGAACTTCCTATTGAGAAGTGTTCTTGACTTGCATGTAATGCACGAGTCCAGGGCATCAAGAAGTTCCCAAGGGCAGTTAAAATTTGGGGGACCCTTAAGGTTCACATAGCGAAATTCTACCCCTAGTGCGTACTGAAACCACCGAGTGTATACTTCATAATGTATAATGTTACTCGATAAGTTTAAACTGGTGATTTAAAAAGACCTACGTGGGTGTTAATATTGAGTAGTTCTTGAGCTTTTTTGTGTAGTTCAAGTTGCAAGTACGCCTTTGAGCGATCTACGATAGAAAACACCGTTCCATTGTGAAAGTTTGCAATTGTCTTTATGAAGTGGCAAACCTTGATAGGTGGGTTTACTACGACGTGATAGTCGCCGCATAATCTCAGTTCTTGCGTGTTCTTTTTTGGAACAGTCACAGGCACGCGTCACCCACGGACTGCGCTGACCTCCAGCTTTTTCTTGTTTCGCCAATTCCTGTTCGATTCGCTCACGCAAAGCATATATATATGTCAATGGTAGCGCTTTCATTATTACAGGGCACACGTCATCTTTCACTACAATGCTGCATTTGAACCCCTAAATATTCTCAAATCCACGGCAAACACTTAATTTGAGAAATTACTCCGCAAGAGATGCCCTCTTAGCCACAAGATTTGCTGAAAATACTTGACACAAATTTATTTTGATTTCAGAAAGCCGATCTTGATTAATTTGATTGATATGTGGAGTTTAGCGTCCCAAAATAACCACATGATTATGAGAGACGCCGTAGGGGTTGGCTCAAGAAATTTCGACCAGAAAGGCAATCTCGGCCAAAAACTGGCATTCTAGCAACCTGCGTTTCTTTCGCTATGAAGCGTGGCAGATCGAAGCATACGTATTCGTATTGCACTTGTACATCCAAACAGTAGGAACCGTCGTGCCATTGTTCTTAGCTAGCTTGACATTTGCTTGTCTGCAAGAAGCATTCGGGAAGTGTTTACCACGCTCTGCTGCCGACATCATTGGCACTGCGCCCATGTCAAGTTCCATGGGTATCACTATCATTTATGCAAACCTCCATTACAATGGCAAGCATACCTTCTTTGTGGTTCATGTGACCCATAGATCGCAGTTTTTTAGTATTCTAGTTCTTGCATTCTTCACTCAGTACTATTTTTGCAAGCCTAGATCAGCAGATTTTAGCATTATGGCCCTTTTGTTTTGTTGATCTATAACAAGAAATCGGCCACTCACGGGTGTGCGCTGTCTTCCGCAACGATGCCACCTTGTTGTTTCTTCTTTTGTTGCCCTCTTTGCCTTTTTCCAGCTAGACTGCATCAGCGCTTTTCTCGATGGTGCTTAATTTGGTTGTGTGACTTTCCATTGCCAGTGGATGTCTTCAGTTTCTACAGCTGCAGCTCCTTTGGAAGCATGTTTTGAAGCATTTCTTTTGCGTCTTGCGTTGCCACTTCTATCCCCATCGCTAGCAGCTTCATGTGCGTTCTCACTTTATTTTATCATCTGTCATTGCCTATAGCCTGCACTGTACTCCTTCGGTATTCAGTCCAATGACGACCCATATCCGCGATGATTCGATAAAAAATGGCACCGAATTCTCATGCTGCAGAAAGTTTCTTCAGTTCGACTATGAAATCTGCGACAGTCCCTTGCGGCTCTTGCTTTCGCTGGTAAAAACAATACCGTTCGGTGATCAGGGAATGCTTGAGAGCGTAATGCTTCTTGAGAATGCCCAGAACTTCCGCGAATGACACCTTAGCTGGTGTTTTAGGCAGCAGCAACCTCCGAAGCGTCACGTGGGTTCTCTGTGGGAAAGATCGGAAGCTTCTTGTCTTCTGCAACGTCATCAGCCACGTCAAATACTTCGAACCACTTCAGGTATACGTCGAAGTTGCCGTCATCTTGCTGGAATTTGTGTAACTTGCCAACAGTGGTTGCCATATTCAGTTCAACCTGGTTGGAGTAGGATTACTAGAAGCCGGGGCGTATGCCATCGTCGTTGCCAGTTGTTATAGCCGGACACCGGGGACACGGTGAAACGTCTTTATTCTCGAAGCGCACACCGGCAGCCTCAGCACAAGAAGTACAAAACAAAACAACGCCCCCAATGATACTTCAGACACAAATATGCACACACAAATATGCAATCTCTCGGCGCATGCGCAACCAGTAGCTTGAGCGCATGCATATAAACCACGCGACTGCTATGCGCCCACTATGTACGTGGTCTTAAGGTAATACGCGCAATAACCTGCGTGCCTTTTGTGATGGGTGGCTGGCTTTAAACCACGACGTCGTTACGATAATCACATGTTCTGGCACCTGATGTCAATATACAGAAGGGTGGTGGTGTCAAAAGTTCCCAAGTCACTATCCCATGTATTTATATGGCAGCGTGGCCTGGGAACTTTTGCCTCTCCCCCCCCCCCTCATCTTGTACATTTGTCCCGCGCAATATTACCACAATATTACATTTCATATTGTGCAGCCTCTATACAGGGTGGGAGCACTTGTAAAGCATGATCGTCGTTTTCATTGAATTTCCAAGCAGAGGAAGTTATTTTAATTGTATATTAAAGCAGAGGCGTAGCTGTGTGAAAGAACAGCTGCTTGCCACGTAATCAGTCTCGGTTCGGCTATTTTTCTTTTATTTGCGTCGTTCTCAATTTTTAGGTCACGCACAAGATGATAATTTTTCACTCACAACCACCGGCATCGACTCCGATGCCGGAATTTCTGCAAAAAGAGCTCTTTAATGCTATCACGTTATTACGGGTTCATTGCTTCTCAAAAATGGTCACAGTATATATAGACTGTGGATACACCATGTATACTGTACACCATCAAATATAGCTATGGTAATACTACATATGCAGTAAAGAAAAGAACAACTGATCACCGATCATCCTAAATTGAATATGGATGACAAAGGAAGCAGCTATAGTGATGCGTAGAGCATTCATTATTTACTCAATATGTAACTGCTGTCAGTTGGCTTATATACCTTTTTGATTGTCATCTACATCAATTGGGTAAATACAGAAGCATACAAAATTGGTTCTTCAAGGCGTCGACAGTCTCTCTCACATAGCTGTTATATAATATATAGCACGAAATGGTTTTTCATTTTCTCTCGAAGTCATTGTCCAGTGTACTATGTTCAATCTATATATATATATATATATATATATATATATATATATATATATATATATATATATATATATATATATATATATATATATATATATATATATATATATATATATATATATCACCTTGTATATGGTATAACTTAGAAGTAAAAAAAACTTCGGCAGATTCTATGCCTTGTGGCAATCGGTAGTATTGTATGGTGTGATGATGCGAGTATTATACATAAATTTCCTTAGTGTATTCCTCCAGGGTCAAGTGGCGCCTAAATATAGCTTGATGAATCACAGGAATAAAAATGTGATGATTAATAGACTGCTTTAAAAGCAGAACCAACCCTGTAACCACAATCGCCATTATTAAAACACGAAACCTGCATCACAGGAGTACATATCTTATGTAGTGCTTATTGCTCATTAATAAATTAGATAGCCAGCACTGCAAGGACTATTGATGAGGCACCGGCATTTAGCCCACATAGGACCTTCTTTAAAGTAGTTACGACAGCTTGCATGACTCTGTTGCAGAATATTTGTCTTTCACGCAGAATGCTTGTGTTGGATTGCTGCTACAATCCTGATTTTATACGTTGCCAACGTTGTCTTTTTATAATAGCCTCGCATTTAACTAACACCATTCGTCGGTATATATAAAATGTCTGTCACATGTGACACATACCACCCCCGTGGTGTACGGTTATGTACACCATGTGGATGGAGAAAGGGTGTGATGATGTATACGCGATCGGATTTTCACATTGTTTATGTTATGACGAGATGGTTATATTCGTCGAATACTCTTACCTTCCCACTCATACCAATTCTGGTATTCCCCAAGCTATGCAGCCTATCACAAGAGCTCCCGGATAGATAGATAGATAGATAGATAGATAGATAGATAGATAGATAGATAGATAGATAGATAGATAGATAGATAGATAGATAGATAGATAGATAGATAGATAGATAGATAGATAGAAGCTCGAAAATTTTATAATTTTACGCTCGAGACGCGTTATCCGCAGCTTTGAAAAGTTCTAAAAATTGAATGCGCCAACGGTACAACATTTTGGACGTGCCACGTACAAGTGAAAAAAGAAAAATTCTGCGCAAACAGGATATGGCACTAACCTAGTTCTCTTTCATTATCATTTTTTTCAGCCTCGATAATGTCACCTCTTTAGTAAAGTGACCTTGCGTTTTAAAGAGCGTCAGGCCGTCCTGGCTTTGCTCAGGGCACCTCCCTGTATACGTCTATATGGCTCCCTATTGGGACTTTATTGTGCAGCGAGCTATACAGACTCGTACGTCCGAGCAATTTTTTTTTCAACGGCTTGTGCGACCTGCCAAAGTCCCTTATTTTTCTTCTTTTTCCCTTCACCTGACCACGTAGTTTCTTCCCTCTTTCTGGAATGTAAAATTTTCTATCATCCCCCCAACTTCCTTCCTTCCGTTCGTCCGTTCTTCTTCTTTTTCCTGAAGTTGCAGAGCTCCGCTTCCTGAGGAGCAGACAGACGTTGTAGTCCTTCCGGAGACAGAATGGCCACCGGAAGCCTGCTCTTTTCACTTTTTATTTTACAATATTGCCCTCTTTCCATGACAGAAATGTATTTGCCTATATAACTGTCTCGCATCTGTACTACTTCCTTACTTTCCTTTCCATACTTCCCTTTTTTCCCTTCGATAACTTCTTACTAACAAGCCCAACAACATATTGCCCCATATTCTGGCGGCGCAGCGCAAAATAGTGCGAGTGCAAAAAGTTCAACCCCCAAGACAAGGTGAGCTCAGACAGACACCGGTTGATGCACTGTGCTTGGCCGCTTAGCAGACACAGTCAACCGTCATGTAAGTTGAAGTGTAAAACCAGAAAGGGAAAACGCACGCACTCTAAGATATTTTCAGTCGTTTTTGTACAGCAAGTTTCAAAAATGATCATTAAGAAGGCTGCCACCTTAAAGGAACACGAAAGAGAAACAATGAGTTGTTTAGATAAACTACTCCCTGAAAACTCTAATATCATAAGCTTCGCAGTCATAAGTTCATTATTAGTTAAACAAATTAAGGTTGAGGTTTTATTTTTAAATTTAGCGCCGTAATGTCCACCCGTAACGTAAGAAATTCCGCAATCCATTTTACATATTTTTCCGACATTGGTTGGATGAAATTTTCTGAGCCCTCATATTCTAAGACTATGGCACCCACAGATTACAATGTACTTCAATCTTATCGATTAGAAGCTATACGTAAGACCCAGTACACTTCTTCAAAAATTGATGACATCACAGTGTTTGCTGAGTGAATCACAAGGTGGCGTATCCACACGCACTTTCTTTTCACGCATTTTCTCGCTTACCTAAGTGTCATGCCACGGTAAGAACAGCATTTTCGGGATTTTGAAATTTCAGTTCATTAATACGCGAAAGAGAGTTTTTGCTATTTAGTGTACGTTTAAGAACGCTGCATGAAATACACTGCCTTGAAATGATAGTCATTTCCAGACTGCGTATTTGATCCGGTAATGTCAGGAGCACATCCAAACACTGTGCACACCAGAATGACAGACTCGTGTGTGAGTTGGCTTGAGTTCATATTGACGGAGAACATGAATGCGCTAGATGGATGGCGGAGGAGATGAATTCAGGACATGCACTGTATTCACAAACGCGTTTTGAGAGCAACGCACGTTGTTAAAAGAACAGTACGAACAAGACTAAACACAGGAAATGGAGGATACAGTATACGAGTGCTCACACGTGCCATTTCTTTTTCTTATACTACGTCTTGTTCACGCTCATATCAAAAAAAGAAAACGCCAGGCCTTAGCGGAAGGCGCAGCATAGTCACAGCGAAAGCTAGAAGGCCGGCGTTTCAGAGCCATTGCTAAACACTCATTGGGAAACTACTGCAGTCACACTTGCTTGATACCCACTAGGGCATTAATATTAATATTTTTTGGGTAGTAGGCCGGCATTCATGAACTATATACTGCGTTTCGTCATTTTTCTGAGAAGCGTCATATCCGCTAAACACTTGCAAGGAATTTTGTGCTGATTGTTCATGCAGTGGCTGACGACGATGAGGAATTATGGTTGAAGTGGGTATGCGCCACAGGTGATAGGGGAACAAGAACAAGCTTTTGTGATTGGGTGGAGCATTGGACAGCCCACTCGTTACGCTATTCGCATGGTGCGACGACTGGTTGTTCTTTCGCTGTTTTAAAACGCTTTATAAGTCGTATTAACACGATAGCTTTCCCGACATCAGGCCTGCCTAAGGCAAGTTTGCAAACTAGTCACAAGCACCGGAGTAGCTCAGTGTAAGAATACTGGTCTGGCACCCAGCGGACCCGTGTTCTAGCCCCACTGTGTCATTTGTGCTAGGTTTTTTTTTTCTAATTTTGCGCGATGTGGTTACGGACACCAGCGGCGACGGGAAACTGTGCGTGAGTCCAGTGTAGATCTCATAAGAGTTTTCCCTATAAAAGAAAACATGCATCATTTCCAACTCGCCAACCTCTCTACCTTGCTGAGTACAGTTATGTCCTCTCTTCATCTCGTTTCCGTATTCGTTTTAGCACTGCCATGTCACGATAACAGCCAGTCTCAGTCCGCCATGTTTGTGCCAACGCCTCTTTTACAGTGACAGATGTTATGAAATCGCAACATGTTATGTGCTCTTAACCGCTTTAGCGCAAAGTAGAAAAGAAATGAAGGAAGAGAAAAATATCCAGGATGGAATGGGATCCGAACCCAAGCAATATGAGTAGAAGTCGAGTATTCTAACAAAAAGCCTTCAAAAAAAAAAAAACAGAGAGGCTTGCCTGTGCTTGAACCTCCTTTAAAAAAAGACCCTATAATAATGTTGCCAGACGTTGCCCAGCAAACAAAGAAATGTCATCTCAGAAGAACACCCAGAGACGTGGCAACAAAGAACTTTACCATTCATGAAGATACTAATTATGATTGAAAAGGTCACTGATATACGAAGGGGAGTTTTAAAAAAAACACGTAATATTATAGTACTGAGCAAATATTCGGAATTATGCCCGAAAGCACATATATACAATTTATACCATTATATATATATATATATATATATATATATATATATATATATATATATGTATATATGTAGATAGATAGATAGATAGATAGATAGATAGATAGATAGATAGATACCAGTTTGCTAGGCCACCTGTACTTTATCCGGCATCTTCTGCCATGCAGCCTAGCCCATAGCACGCGCCCGCGCCCCAGCGCCGCTGTGACACCCAGCCATGACTGCGACGTAGCATGGCGAACTGCCAGAATGTCTCTAGTGGGCGGTTCTGGCTGTGCCTGGGCGGTCACTGTTTCGCACACCCCGACGTGTCTTTCAGAAGTGTCGGAGACTGAGGCGGCCAAGATTGGGTGCCTCGTTGTGGCCGCCGCTCTCGGCCATGCTGCGTTTCGGTTAGAGGCATCTCTGGAAGTTGAGACTAGCTACATCGCGGAGGTCGGCCTATAGGCCACGCTCCGACAGGGTGCGGTAACCGGCCACAAGTGCGTCAGGAGGTGGAGACAGGCTGTATCGCAGTGATCGGTCTTGGTCATGTGGAGACGTCACGAGAGCACTCAGAGTTCCATCTAGCGGCCGACTTGGGCTATATCACGAAGAAAACAGCAGATGCCTCATACCAGCAGAAGATCGGTGGAACAGTATCTGAGGGGGCTACATGGGTGGCTAGGTTTTTCGGCGCTTTTTCTATCTGACGTCCACACTCGATGGGACTCGTGATTTGAAAACACCGGAGAACGTCTCGGCTTGTGCGGGCGTTTCCTTCGTACAAATGTTATCTGTGTCCATGAATGGTCATGTCTCGGCCAACAACAACCATGAAATTTCGGACAAGGAAGTCCGGAAAGTGGGTACCAACGTGAAATCCACGTCGGTACCCACTCGCTGAACCACGAAACTCACCTTGCATCCTGCTTCTGTGTCTCTTCTGTGTCTCCCGCGTGGCGTTCTGCCGTGATGCCTATAGGAGCATTGCAAGGCGCGGCTATGAATGGTTATCTGCGGATGCGTCGTCAGAAGTGCAGCCTTCACAAAGTTCGTTTTCGTTTGGGGTCACATGGTGTGATGAACTTGGGTCGTACACCGATGAAGAGTCCGGAAGCTCAAGAGATGAACTGCAGTTGAAAGCTTCAACCTCGAGGTGAAACCCCTCCTGAGCTCCATCCTCGGTAGTGGTCAGGTTGGCCTTAGTGGTAGCAGAGAAGTGGGGAGTCCATCCAAAAGAAGCAATCAGCTTGAAGCTCCATTATGCCGAGGATTGCTGCCGCACGCCTTCTCTATGCCATACTGCGGAAGGATATTGAGGGGGTCTATGGCTACGTACTGCTTCTGCTGTTCCGTCCATACCTTGCGAGCTGTCAGAGCGTTGAAGTTTGAAGCCGCAAAATGGCAGTAATTCTTAGGTGGCCAGCGGCGCTGGCCGCCGGCGAACTATTGCAATTTCGCGGCACCATGATGGTTATACGGCCACAAAAACTCCGGAGCATGCCGACTCCAAGAAGCTCAGTTGCTCTGACCATAGAGTTTCTTAAAATTAACTAGAGGGCACTCTGGCGCTGCGATTGTTCAGCGACCATGGGAATGATGGGTAGTACACACATTTGCCTAATCTTCGTACTTTCGGGTGGCAAATCGTACTTGCGGCTTCGTTTATTGCTGTGTTTCGATATTGTTTTGAAAGAAAGATTCAACCCTTTTGAACTTCGTGACCCAATTTAGAAAGATCATCTGAAAAAAATAGGGCGGTGAAGCGCAATCGCTGAATATTTGCTGATTTTTTTTTCGTGAGAAAACAGCTTCAAGCCACATGAACACATATAGAGCCAAAAGCAGGCCAGAAGTACGAAGTTTAGACAAATGTGTCTACTACCCATAATTCCCATGCTCACTGAAGCGCCGTGCGTTGCAGCTCCCATAGACACTATAGCGCCTGAGTTCCCGCTAGTAAGTATTGTAGGAAACTCTATGGCTCTGACAGCTCCACCAGGGAACTGCGGAGTGTGCGACCGTTTTCTGGTGTATACTGTTCTCAGAGTTTTGTGACGCGGCTACACCCAATGTGTTAGATGGCGCAGAACTTGGGCACAATCGCTGGAAAGAGCACCGAACTCGGCGCTTTCAAGGCCTTCACTGTGACGTGGAGTCGCGCAATCGTATACGGGAAATCTCGGCAGTGATTTTTGATGATCCGCACGTGGAGCCAGTGATCACGCCCAAAGTGTACTCACTGTGCTCACTGCGGCAGGATTCTTGGAAAAAGCATGAAAAGCAATCCTCGGCAGCTTGGGTGCCGGTGAAGTCCTGAATGAAAGGCTGACACCACGGGAAGATTGAACAGCGTTACTGACCAGCATGGGTCCGTGTACTGCCGTGGTGACGCACGATGATCCTGCCCTTGGGCCACGGAGGAGGCCTGGCCGCCGTCCTTCAGTGGTGCACAGATGCGTTTGGCAGTAGGAGCGACATGGGCCACATAATTGTGGGCGTTTCTTTCACAGCACGTCCGCAGCGCCGACGGGCCTCGAGGACGCACTTACGGTTCGCTGGTCGTAGGCTACGCCATTGTAATGAAGGAGACTCAGGCATAGACTTCGTTTGCTGGCTGCTGCTGCTGATAATTATGATGATCCTTAGACTATTGGCACCTACCAGTTAAGGGGGATCAGCCCAGCTGCCCTTTAACTTACAGTGTCTTGCTCTGCTTTGAAGTCACGCTCCTGCTAGAGAGCATAAAAGTATATATATATCATGAGCATGACTACATCTACTGCAGGACAAAGGCATCTCCCATTTTCCGCCAGTCAACTCGGTCCTGTGCTTGCTGCTGCTGCCAATTTATACCCGCAAACTTCGTAATCTCATCTGCCCACCTAACCTTCTGTCTCCCCCTAAGCCGCTTGCCTTCTCTGGCAATCCAGTTAGTTACCTTTAATGACCAGCGGTTATCCTGTCTATGCGCTACATGCCCGGCCCATGTCAATTTACTCATATTGATTTAAACTATGAAATCTTTAACCCCCGTTAACGCCAACGGCATTGCATTGCTGAGCAACTCGGGGGACGAATTGCAACTCATGATTACAGAGTTAGACAAGCAGAGCGGGAAGGTGGGTCTTAAATTTAATCTGCAGAAAAAGAAAGTAATGTACAACAACCACGGAAGAGAGCAGCGCTTCGAGATAGGTAATAGTGCACTTCAAGTTGTAAAATACTATATCTACTTAGGGCAGGTACTAACCGCGGAGCGGAACCACAAGATTGAAGTAACTAGAAGAATACGAATGGGGTGGAGCACATTTGGCAAGCACTCTCAAATCATGACAGGTAGATTGCCACTATCCCTCAAGAGGAAGGTATGCAACAGCTGCATCTTGCCGGTACTTAGCTATGGAGCAGAAACCTGGATACTTACAAAGAGGGTTCAGCTTATATTGAGGACGACGCAGCGAGCAACGGAAAGAAATATGGTAGGTGTAACCTTAAGAGACAAGAAGAGAGCAGAGTGGATTAGGAAATATATATATATATATATATATATATATATATATATATATATATATATATATATTCTGCCTATTTTTCACACCTTCTTTCTTCAGGCTTCATCGTATTGTAAAAAGTTTGAAAAGAACGCGTGCCGTTTTATGATGCTAACAGTTCTTTACGATGGAGCACAACTTTCGGACTCCTCGAATGACTCCTTGAATTGAATGAAGAATTTAATTCAGGCCTAGGGAAGCATGAAACCAAGGCAGTTTAAATGACCATCACTGTGCAAACGAGCACGATAGAGGAACGGGTATAATAGAAGTCAGGAATATAGAGACACCAGAAAAAAAAATTTACACTCCATATATTCGGGCATTTCAGAAATGCCAGCGCCAAAGCAAGCTCTGAAAGTGAACGAATCAGTGAAGCAACTTTCCCTATAGCGCCTAATGGAGCCGTAATGTTAAACGCTTGCCTCGCACTGTGAATGCATGGGAAATAAAAATGGTCTTGTAGAAACCGCGCTGGCTTCTGTAGTTGTTCTGTTACCTTCGATGCAGCCAGACGTACGGGTGTGGGTCTCCTCTTTGTTGTCCACACTATACGTGCTGGTGCTGAAACCCGCCCGGTAGTCTGGCCCTCGACTTTCGCTAATGGACCAAATACGAATACAGTGCGGTTTCTACCAGACCGCCATTATCAAGGCCATCTCAACGCTCGACGGCCTACTGGCCGACTCAACGAGCCTGGTTCACAGCCTAGCCGAGGTCCACGGCATCATTGTGACGAAAAACATTCACCTCATCAACTTCGATATGGAGGTTCAGGCTGCGCTGCAGCTAGACATGACTGCCACCAGCGAATAAGAGGATAGAGCCATCTTGGCTCAAGCTAGAGTTCGCCATGCCACTTTTCCACGGCCGCCAACCACACCGGCATCCATCACCGTCACAACCACTTCACCAAGTGACCCTTTCGCATGTACATCACAGTCGGCCGTGACCTTGCCATCAGCCGGTCTTCCGACTCCAACGACGGCGCCTCGCATTGTACTGCCCAAGTTCCACATCCTATGTTGATCCGGAGAACGACGTGACTGGTAAAGGTTTTCAGACCAGTTCCGAGCAAGCATGATTGATTGATATGTGGAGTTTAACGTCCCAAAACCACTATATGATTATGAGAGACGCCGTAGTGGAGGACTCCGGAAATTTAGACCACCTGGGGTTCTTTATGGTTCATTCAGACGACGGACCGAATCCGGATTTGTCGTGGACGCGGACGGCTAATCCGCGGATGATCCGCCTGCAGACGCATCCACACGACGGACGGTTTCCTAGGAGAAAACAGCCGGATTACCCTCGACAGCAGGTTCGCCACTCACCTGCGCCTGCTGAAAGCAGACCGGTCTGAGAGTATTCAACATGGATGCCCGCAAGAAGCGACGCTTGACTGCGATGTCTTTCGCGTTGTGACAAATGAACGAGGAGTGTTATTCTGTCAGGAGAAAAGGTAGTTGCTGGCAGAATGTTCTTTCAACACCATTGTTCCCCACTTGTAGAACTTCTGAACGCGTCTCCCATCCTTTTTTAGAACCGGCGCGTCGCCGGTTGCAGAAGTTAGAAAACTTCACCATCATGACGGCTAAGAATCTCGCGTGTCAAACGACGGCGGCTACATTTCCCGAACCACCAAAAATAACTTCCGCGTATTTAATCACCTGAGAACAGAGCACCCCGAAAACTAAGTAAACCATGCTCAAGCGTAGATAATGCCAACCAGTCATGCAGCTGTCCGCGAGCCATAGAGGACATGCCGCGAGCAGACGAAAAGTGTACTGGTTGCCACCGACCCCAAGCTATTCCGCAGAAGTACCGGCTCTCCCCCGCCAGAATCCCGATGTGAGAAACAGGTTGGGTTCATCCGTCCGCGAGCCGCGCGGACGAGGGGAATCGCTGGTGTGAGGTCACGTGACGCGCCGTCCGCCCCGCCACATCGGGATTCGGTCCGTCGTCTGAATGCACCATTAACGTGCACCCAAATCTGAGCACACGGGCCTACAACATCTCCGCCTCCATCGGAAATGCAGCCGCCGCAGCCGGGATTCGAACCCGCGCCCTGCGGATCAGCAGCCGAGTACCTTAGCCACTAGACCACCGCGGCGCGGCTCCGAGCAAGCATTCACAGATATGACTGGATCCGGAAAGTCGATAAGTTCAATTACGTATTAACGTATCTGACTGGGGCAGCGAAGGCACCATTCAAGGTATTCGCCTGGCCGAAGCCTAGCAATACGACGTGGCCATTCAGACACTATCCGACCGTTCCAGCCGTCTTGACAATTTGCTGTCCGTCGCACTAGTTAAAAGTTTCGCTGACGTGACCAAGTTAACGAGCCTCTATGATGAAACAACATTTCGCATCAATGTCCTAGAAGGCCTCGGAGTGCCTCCAGGAAAGCAGTGCACGGTGCTGCGGCACGTCCTCTTGAAGGCGTTACGTCCAGACCTTAGTGTCCTGTATTTTCAATGGCAAAAGGAAGCCATGTTAGTTGAGAATGCCATGGCCTCTCAAGAAGCCCAGTCGCAAATGAAAAACCTTATTTAGCTTCATCAAAGCTCAAATAAAAATACGGGAGGAAAGCGCTTTCGAGTAATCAATATCGTCTACAAGCCGCATCGCCTATCGAACTCACCTCGTCTCGACGTCACAGTGGGCAGCGACGTCACCGTTGACTGGCCTCACGACCCCTGTTGCCTCGTGATTGTGGCAGGTCGCGACTTTTCGTTGGATTGTGCTCACGACACCTCTCACATCGACGTCGCAGCGGGTCGTGACTACGATTTCGACCCACCTCATGACTCCTCTTGCATCGACGTCACAGCCACCCGCAACTTCACTTTTGACCGGCCTCTCTGCTCCAATGCCAACTACAAGTCCAAAAAGTCCTGGGTACAAGTTGAAAGACCTGTCACTTTCCGCGTCACCTACGACACTTCTGTACAAGGACTCGTCCGCAGAGTACGCCGTGGTGATTTCAATGGCCAAGGGAAATCTTGGGTGCATCATGCACATCGACTACAAGGACCCACCTTCACATGGCCTCACTGGCTGCTTTTCAAAGCAGTCCTACTTTTGAGACACAAAGGATGAACGCGTGTGCTATCTGTCACGCGGCACCGTGTACATTGAGGGATTGCCCCAGGAGCAACAAGTGGAGCCCTCTATAATCTTGAAGCCTGATCCTGGCTTTAGGGCATCCCATTTGTCTCTCTTCAAACCCAATCAAGTCGACGATTGGTGCTGTGGGCTGCAGTGCTGCTATGAGGCGCTCTCAATTGGGTACACGCACCTCATGACCGTCTACGACGCTACTAAACATCACAAGAAGATGGCCCCTGACATCAGAGACCTGAGATAGATGTACTATCACACAGCTTCAGAACCACACCATGCGCATTTGCAGGGATCCGGCGAAACAAGGGATCTCGCGAAGCGGGACATGCTATAATCGGCAAGTCGTCGGGAGACTGCCGCAGCGATGCTTTTAAAAACGACGCCATAACTCAGACTCATGCACCCGCAAAAGTCAGCCCGACGTTTGCCATGGTTCGTGAAGCAGGGAAGGACACCGACAATCTGCTGCCGGCCACAGAGCACGTCGACAAATCTCCGCTGTCTTCGAACGCGACCGAGATTCCCGTCCTTGGCAATGTCACTACCCGACGGAACCAGGATGCTTCGGCATCATTGTCGCCCTCGTCGAGTCAGGATGAAGAATCATTGTCGGTCCCGAAGTGTTCACCCAGCTCTGATACACTTTCAAACCAAGCACTCATGGAAGATTACCTGACCTCTCAAGTGGACAAGCAGCAAATAAATGCACAACACCTACACAAGCTTCCCACACAACGCAAGGATCAAACGACAAACATCGCTCCCAAGGAGCGCGCAAATTATAAAAGAACCTTCCGAGTCTCCGAGAGAAGCCTATATACAGCCAGATTCTTCCTACTACAGGAAGATATGCTATAAGCGAAATTGCCACGTGCGTGAGTTTCGGTATCGTGTCAAGGTGACCAGTAGTGCCAAGCAGAGAAGCAAGCGCACCGGGTCTCGGGACGGAACACTGAGAATGGCAAACAACGTCACCACGAAGTCATCTATAGACACTACAGCGAGAATGAAAGACTTCCCCACAAGGCAAGCCGCCGCCTCCCTTAGCTTCGTCATCATTGCCAATGCCCTTCCGTCTATATTGAAGATCTCCTGGAAGGCTCACTCAAAAGCTCGTTTGTCCACTCCCTTCTAAGATCTTCAGAAGCTAATACCCGAAGATCTTCGAAGTCAGCTCGTCGAACATCAGGTGCTCCACATGACACTACTTGGCTACTACCAATCGTCGCATATAATTACTACTGACCTTAGTCCAATCAATGTCTGATCAAGGGATCGACATTGAGAGTGGGAAGTCATGTTTAAGATGAGAAAAGCGTAAACAGAGGGGGTTGTGTGCTAGAGACGACGTTTAGACAAGTGGGCTGTTTTTTTCAAAGCGGCAGCTCATTTTTTTAGTGCTCTTGTGTATATGCTCCGTACCCTTTCTTCCAATCCAAACAAAGGAGTAGGAGAGGGCATTTACAATAGTGGGGTACAATGGGAGCCCGTCTTGATGAATTGTGTGAGTCTAAAGGAAACATGTGTACCGTGAAAAATCAAAAAATTACAAAATGCGCGCGTGTGTGCGCGTGTGAGCATGTGTGCGTGTGTGCGTGTGCGTGTGTGTGTGTGCGTGCGTGTGTGTGTGTGCGTGCATGCGTGTGCGTGTGCGTGTGTTGTGTGTGCGTGTGTGTATGTGTATGTGTGTGTGTGTGTGTGTGTGTGTGTGTGTGTGTGTTCCTGTCGATTTAAAATGAGTTGCTGTTGAACGCGGGAATGTCGAAACATGGCAGTGAGGCGGAATGCGAGCCAGTGGCCGGTAGGATGAGGTAAGCATTGATGAGGATGGTAAGAGTAGTCTGTCGGAGCTCAGAGGTGTGTGTGTGTGTGCGTGTGTGCGTGCCGCTTGGCAACACACGTTTCACTGAATTATGGTTGTGCCACAAGAAAACACCACTTAGTACGTTAGAATTTTTAAGACTTCAGACTCATTCATTGTCGTTGTGCATGTGCCAGGTATCACGTGGGGTCAAGAGCCTCCTTTTGAAGCGTTTGTAGCTGCTGGTTGGGTGTATAGGCGTACTAAATTTGTGAACAACGTATGACTTTATTTTCTATGTCTTAGTACCGGAAGTTCAACTTGAAGATGTAGTATGTTTGAAGCGATCGAAGTTGTGACAGGCTACATTAAAATGCTGAGTCACTGCTTTCGGTAATTTCTTCGCCGTGTCCACGCGATATCCATTCAGTATTGTTGCATGACAATAACAACCACTCGCAAGCCACAGTCCAGCTCACACACGAACGTCAGCTTCTTCCACTTTCCGCTATGGCCTTTCAGCGTCTGTCTCACTATACACTTAGAATGTGAGTGACATATCTAACATTAACAGGCTGTCCCATTTCCTTAACATACCGTTTGTTCCAATATGAACACTCGATCATTAACACAACGCTTGAACTAGTGCAGGTCACGCTATAGACTATAAATGATGAACATGATCATTTCCGCTGCTTTTAACAATTGTGCCATCTAAAAGGAGTTTCCAAGTCTTACACCTTGGACGAGAGCAAGGTATTATGCGGGTGGTAAAATCCTGGGCAGTTGAACCCTGCATCCTAAAGCTGCATCGCGAGGACCATCTCCAGCTTTCTTGAAAAAAAAAATACCTTCATATCCAACTTTCTTTTATTTTTTCGTCACTTCCAGATCCGGCTTGCAGATCACCGTTCTGTACACATATTAGAAAGAGAAAGCAAATACAGCTAAATTCTCTATCCGGCTTCAAAATATCGGCATCTCTTCGTGCGCCGAGGAGCATGTTGCGTTGTCCAAATTACGGCACTGCTGATGTGATTTCACATCCGCAGAAACACGCGGGGAGTGGGGGGGGGGGGAGTCCAGGCTAGATTGCGTCACATCCTCGTGCTCTCTGGCAGACAGCTGGAATCACGGGGCGCCGCACTCGATCTCCCCAAGGGCGGGCTTGAAATCGGGAGGTTTGGGGATATGGGGAGTTAAAATCCCGATCTGCGCGGCTGGGACGTCGTGAATCACTAGACCACATCTGATTGTGAGCGGGGAGAGAATTCTCGGTGGGGCAAAGTAATCCAGATTGCTCCCACATTTTCGGTAATCTTTGTCTTTAGCGTTATTGTTTTTTTGGTTGAAGGAGCACATGTCAATGTTCCCCGAACATCCTTATTAGTTTCAGATGTGAACCTGCTACTGCGACGGGTGACAAGAAACTTGGGTCTAAATTTTTGTTACATTGTAAGAAGCTGGGCGTCCAAGAGGAAGGCGATTACTACACTCCTTTAGTATTTATTGATACGTCGAATTCACTGTCATTCGCAATGAACTAACGTTTGCTTGTTTAGTTTTGTGATTATTTTTTTTTCAAATTCAAGAGAGAGGTGTGCTTGGTAATTTTATCAGTTATTTTTTTCCTTAAGCAAGTAGATGAATTATTTTTTCTACTTCTTTTCGAAAGAACGTGCTTTGAAGAGAACATCATGCTGGAACTCGTAATCCATTCATTATACATGCACGATGCACTGCCTAGTTCGTGTGACTCACCCCAGCGGTATCCGGTGGCATTATCATGCCGGTCCTGGGGTTGCCGTACTTCCGTTCGACCGAAACCTAGAGAGTTACGCGCAATCCTAGGGCTGTGCGTTAACGTCTCAGTGTCACTCGGCCCGCAAAATTCACGGTTTCGAGATTTTGATTCATGATCTTAAGTGCCTTGCACACCATCGTGTGCTCTTCTCACTTCTTTAGTTTTCCTCCCCAACTCCCTTTCAGCGTCAGATATCTTTCCTTCGTTTTATTTTTTATTTTATCCTTTCTTCTTTTCGTTCTCTTATATCTTTTATTAATTACCCATACCCTATCCCAGTGCGGACCCGTTGCGGTGTCCTCGTAAGGAGAGACAGTTACTGGTCGGCACTTTCCTCGTCTTTTCTTCCGATATGACCACCTTGTCAGACATCAGATATTTATTTATGTGTTACTTGAATAACAGTCTCCACCAATTGCACCTCTAGATTTGATACTATATGGGGCCCGTCTTCCTACAGTGACGGTTTAGCCATGAAAGTACTGTGCAGTTCGCTCTAGGTCGCGGATGCGATACTCAGACAAGGAAACTGTGTTTCAGTTGACGTGCAAGAAATACCTTTGTGCTTAGATTGGGCGTTAAAGAATCCATGATAGTCAAAATTGATAAGAGGCCCCGACTAGAAAATGCCTCACGATGGTGCCTTTCCTAAAGAAACACCGAAGCCTCTTAACCAGTCATTTATGATTTTAGAACGCTTCTAGCACATATTATTTGCATTATTCAAGAAAGTTCATAATAAACTTCTATAGTGAAATGCCAAGCTAGTACAAAGGTATCCCAATAGTACAAGCAGTGACTGAGACAAAACAGAGAAAGGTAATCAATTAAGTGCTTCTATGACAAAAGTTCTCTAGCGAAATCACGGTTGTCTGCACGCCTTGTTGCTGTAATGTGCTACCGAAGTCGCTTGTTCGGCTTTATTGTTTTGCTTTCGTCTTTTTTGTTCATCAAGTGGTATCACTGCCATCGCTACTTCACTGCTGTCAAGTAGCTACTGCATCATAATATTCACTGTCGAGAAAGCCACCGGACACAAATTCCCTTTGCTGTGAAAGCTGTTATACTGCATAAAGAGAGAGAGAGAGAGAAACGAAAGCTCCAGAGGAGTATTTCTGTCATAGGTTAAGAGGACGGGCATTTGGCTGCATTTGGTAATTCACGTAGAAACTTACAAAAGCGTGTTAAAGGCGAAACAATGCTGCTGTTGTCTCATTGCTATAAAAATTCAAATATGAACTTTTAATGGTTCTTTCGGCGCCACGCGTGAACAAGGCTTTAATTTAGGTTAATGTGTTCGAGGCTGAACGAAGCGCTGTGAGACAAAATGCAACCATTCAGCACAATTGCTACTCCCTTTGGTGTCAAAAAAGCTTTACGGTAACCAGGCAACACGGGGCACAACATGATCGATTGATACGGGTATGAATAGATGGGAATAAAAAAAGTTAAATTTTCAGCGATGTCCCACTCACGGCCTTTAGCAAAAAACAAGGAAAAAAAACCTATTGGTTAATTATTTCAAAAGCATGCCCGAGACGGACGATAAATCGCTGGTCTGTTCTGGTATAATGCATGCATTATCAAAATGTAACTATGATTTTCTCAACTGCGCATTGAGGCAGCCATTACCAGAAAATTATCGATGGGAAAATCTTCATTAACTTAAATTTCGGTACGTGACTGTTGAGTCTCTGATTTAAGGGGCCTATTTTCTTCCTGCAAGGGCTGCCCAGACATTGCCGAGACCCCTGCTACATTGTACGGGAACGCAAGAGCCACACAGGAACTTTTCCTCAAGACCCAGAGCCAAATGAATACCGGTGGATGGCTTAAAGCCAGAGTCATGATCTCAATGGCTGCAATATGCTTGTAACCCACGTAAGACAAGACTGTATCTGCCTTATGTAGTAAATTCAGTCGGATCAACGCATGTAGTATTGCGTGCAGAAGCGTATTATCCCGCCAGGAGTAAAACAAAATGAGAATAGCACAACGAGTAATTGGTTTAGAGGACCACCACTTATAAAGCGCACGAGCCTAATTAGTTTTCATTATGGGCAACAGTATCTACAGCTTGCGCAGCTGCGCGCATGCGCGTGTTGGATACCTCAATAACTTGAAAAAAAAAGAAATGTACAGTCACCCAGACGTTCTTGTCCTTGTGGCCCGGTTCCTGTGTCTACGGAGAAGCGAATCCAGGTTACACTATCACATTCTTCTCTTGAAGGCGAAGATTTAGCCCTATCTACTCTATCTACTTATCTTCAGCATTATTATCAACCTTACCTGGATTCACGTTTCTGCTATGTCTACTCACACGCATTGCAAGGCAGTGTCGTTGATATACCATTTCAATATTTATCGACCAGAGACGTAAATGGCATAGCGCGAGAAAAGTTTGGATTAATATATCTTATGTTACCAATGTCTTTACTGCTATGCAACCACTCTTAACTTGAATTCGAAGGTACTGTATGGAAATGCACGAAGAAGAGCACTGATTACGTGATATTAGTGTTAAAGAACATCAACACTGTGGTCGGAAAAGACTAATTCTTCGCCAACGGATTCATGAGTCGATTCACTCAGACTCAGAATGAGTCGTGAGTCTGAGTGAGTCCGGTTGAAGGAAATTTTCGTGAGTGTGACTCCAAGTGAGCCTGGCTCAATAAAATTCTGGTAAATATGAGTCCAAGTGAGCCCCACAACCTTTGTCCACCTACTCTCAAGCGTCCTCCAAGATTTTCTGGAATGTGGAAGCAGTTCATGTATGGCTATAAGGGCAGAAGACTGGTCAATTATTGAAGTTTATGGCTCCTGCTTTTGCAGATGTAACTATAAGTAAACGCTCTTAACCTGTGCTGTAAGTCAAATAACTCCCTAGTGTAGTTTAAAGTTAAGTAGGCCCAAGCATACACCATCAAAATCCGTAATGTTACTCTGAGTTACTGCGAGAAGCGCAAGGTGGCATCACAGCATCCATTATAGCGCATTTGTTTGTCTTAGAGATCCGGTTCTCACTGTGCGAGTGGCGTATTTCGAAGGCTGACTTGCCGTAACACTCATGTGTACTGTGTGCTTTATTATAAAGCGTTGTGTTGCTTCTAATGGTCGACCTTCTAATGGTCTAATGGTCGACAGCAGAGCTTTTATGCTCGAGGTTTGCCGTGTGTCACAGGTAGAAAATTATCACCATCACGCAGCGGCACAAGTACTCTTCGTTTTCTTCTTCCTCTTCTTCTCCGCCCTCAAAAAACGCACGTTGGTTTATCCACCACGGAACGCAATAATGCTGATTGGCGAGAGAACGAGTAAAGAGAAAGTGAGAAAAAAAGAAAGAGAAAGAGAAAAGGAAGACGAGAAGTTCTTGTCGAGGCAAGATGTGAACCCGTGCACCCACGATTCAAATGAGGGCGTTGTAAGCACTCAGCTATCCAGGTGCGCTAGCAGAACCTACCATAGTATAGTACAACATGGTATAGCAAGGGGTGGTAAAGAAAAGTGAGCGCTAGTAGGAATAATGTGTGCATAAGGAGCAGGGAAATAAGGAGGGCAGAACGAGTATAAAAAGAGAGAAAAAAGTAAGCAAAATATAGAAAGAAAAAGAAAAATTGCGGGAAAGGAAGAACGGAAAGAGCGAAAAAGATAGAAAGACAGCTAAGTAAACAGATATAGAGAGTAAAAAAAGCAAGGAAACAGACACAATATAGATATAAAAATGAATAGCGCAAGAACTTTGGAAGAAAGTCATTGGAGAGTAGAAGCCTATTGCCTAGCCAAGACTAGCTAGGTGTTCGATGGCTCTGCTGTGATCCAGCAAAAATTTTCTTTCACCATGGTCTTCCCACCATCAACCTAGCGAACACCTCTTCCAAGCTAGAAATGAGCATTTCCCTCGTTCCACCATTTCCCCTTAAAGTTGACGCCGAACCATTATGGCTCTCTTTCTTGCGGTTGCCAAATCATGTATAAAATTCTATTATGAAATGCGTGCAACAGGAATAAAACCAACAAAACTGAAAAGCTGATAACGACTACTAATCCAAACAACCTAATTCATGATAAAAATAGGTTTATGCTTCATCCAGCTCTGCTGAGCTCTCCGTGTCATAGCAACACTTTACCAGCATCCGGACGAGTTGGCAGATTTTGAAATTTGGCTTATTTTTGCCACGCAAAGTACAAAAAACAGTTGCACTTGAAAGTAATGTAATGAGAGTAATGTAATCAAGTGTAGGAAACGCGTGGTTATTCAGGCACAACCTCGGATCCCTCTCCGTTCCCTCTCGTGGGTTGCGAATTAAAAGAGAGGGCTCGATGCGAGGGAAAAAAAAAATCAGTTCACGAGTGAGTCGGGCCTTATAGCTTACAGAGGCCCGAAGCAGCAACAGAACCAAGTGCCTCGGGGAAGCTCGAAGCGATCGCGAAGTATAAAGTATACAAGTGAAGCACTGCGCGCGCCGCGTGACTGGCGGTCGCACGCACGCTTCACCGGTTTCGGCGTTTAGTCTTAGCCGAATTGCCACGGCTTCTCCGCTTGTGACTGTGCGAAATGGACAGAGAGAGAGAGAGCAGGTAAAGAAGTGCAAGAAGAGAGAGGAGGAGAGTGGCGTGTCGGCTACTGCTCAGCCAAGCATTGCGCATCCGTTACACGCTTGCCGGAGCGTGTAAGTGACAGCGGCGAGGTGGGGCGAGCACGCACAAATCGACTCGAATCGCACGTGTGGTTCAATCGCGCACCACTCGTTCTCTTCGAGGGAATATATATATAACACATAAAGTTAATATCTAAACAAAATGCACACATGCATGAAGAAACACGTACAAACACAGAAGAAAACATCATTTTAAGGGAAGGGGGAAAGGTAGCTCCTGCAACGCAATCAAGGAAATTGTCTATACAGAAAATTGGAATGGAGCGGTTGAGAAAAGCGGCGCTTGGAAACAGCACCGCGGTTTTGTTGAACGTGAGGCGAAACTAATGACATTACGGTCTTTCTCTGAGCGAGCCTTTTTATACGCACTTGCCGCCGACTGACGCATTGACGGCCACGCGTTCATTTCTCAGCACGGTTGTCTGCTTGCGTGAATTTGGCGCTGCTTTCGTTTGCATCACTTAGATTGGGTGTCGCAGTTCCAGACCACAGTTTGCTTATATTTTAAATGCGAAGCATTTCTTAGCGAACTTAGGCGACTTTGAGCGTATCTATCTATCTATCTATCTATCTATCTATCTATCTATCTATCTATCTATCTATCTATCTATCTATCTATCTATCTATCTATCTATCTATCTATCTATCTATCTATCTATCTATCTATCTATCTATCTATCTATCTATCTATCTATCTATCTATCTATCTAGCCGGTTATTCTTGGGTGCTCTCGTGGTCGCCCCCTTGGCGTGAACCAAAATTAGCATGGGAGGGTAGGATGGTTTGAAGAATATGACGCGTTGGTCAAGACATGAATATTGTCAGATTCCCGTCGTGTACGTCATCAAACACTTTCCGCCAAGCAGTGGCACATACCCACGGGTGGGTATGTGCCACAGGTGACTGACGCTTAGTATCTACCCGGAACGACGAGAACACACTGAATGAGCAACTTTAACGCGTAAGCGTTAAGCAGTACCTGACATCGGAAGCGTCGACCCACCGAAGGCATAGAATTAATGGCAGTGTTAAAAAACACCTGACATAAATAGCGTTGACCCCCCCCCCCCCTCCCAAAGAATGCAAATAATTAATTTCAGGGTCCCATCAGGAATCAAACCCACGCATTCTGCGTGGCAGTAAAGCATTCTACCACAGAAGTACGCCAGGTCTCGGAACTACTTTTCAAATAGACACTAATCTTCGTGAAACGTCAATACTGGTTGCAGTGCTGCCTACCCAATATTATAAACATTACATATATACTCCTTTGAGATAGCCGTCATGTCGGGTTAACGTCAATTGTGGTTAGTTATCATGCGCTGAAGTTGATTTATGTAGCAGTGCCCAGGGCCAGCATCTTCGCGAGTATCAGTGCTTCATATCAGCTTATGGTGTTGGTAATACGCACGTTTCAGTTTACATGCTTGAGCAAGTGCAAACAACTGGTCGTATAAACATCGGCAACTCTTCAACATATGTCTGTGCGTGCAAACTTTGTACATATATTTAGCGTCATTTCATTACATGTCGCTTTATAAAAAAATTGCAACATGGTCACCTTCCTTCCCTACGCATGCTTCGCTTAACGTCGATTTCCAGGTAAGTGGGATCTGCCGAATTTTTTTAACCACGGGAGCAAAGGTGAGCAGGGGGGGGAGTTTCAGCTTTGTGTGTGTAACCTTTTACTGCAGCCCATATACAAATGCATAACAGGGCCCCTTTATTCATTGACTCATTCATTAGAACTGGTTTAATAATAGAAGCGGTGAACACCCTTCAGGTGTCGAGGGTGAAAAATAACGGAAATAAAGGAAATACTGATTATTAACGTCGAATGAATTGATGATTATGGTGGCATCTGTGTCGGAAAATTGTCACTTTCTGTGAGTAAAATCAATTCAGTTTTCTACGTATGAGGTGCTGACGCTTATTGTTGTGTCCCGGTTAATTTAGAGCCTTTCGCGAGTATGGTTATTTTGCCTTATGGATGTTGATTTTATTGTTCAGTGCGAAGTGTTCACGTGTTCGTAGTGTGCAGTGTAGATCTATGGGTCAGCTTGGTGTAGGAAGTAAACGAATTGCCTTTAGTAGCACCACTCTGTGTGTACTTTCGTAATTTCGTGCCTCTGCCTTTTCTTTGCCATCAACCGCCAAAGCTATGGCAGGGGGGGGGGGGTAGAAAAAGTGGCAAGGCAGCTCGCATCACCACTACCGGTCGCGCACTATCTTCATCAGCCTACATGTTTGTGCCGGCTACAAGACGAAAGCCTCTCGATGTGCTCTCCCATTTACCATGCCTTGAGCGAACTGACTTTACATTGGGCCAGCAAGGTTTCATATTTCACCATTACACAAAAGCGTCTGTCGCTGCTGGCTGTGCTTCTGTTTATATGGCCCCACGTATTCATTTCTCGAACGCAATACGTGGTCAGATGAGCTCCCTTTTTTTATTGTGATAACAGCTATGTGAACATCGTCGGCTGGGTTTTGCTGTAGCCGTTATTTACTGCACGAATTTCAAATCGATAACCTTGCTGTGAGCGAATGGCAGTGTCGTCTCCCTTATGTCCTTGTTTGCCCCGGGCGCTATCAACACTTACTTCGCATTGAGACCACAGAGAGCAGCTAAGCTTCCTGGAGTAAATGTGTACACTTACTACAGTGTTCTGCAGATCACGTCCAACAAGGTTAACTGCTAGCCATATTATTACAACAGTGCCCGTGGGTAGGGTAGGCTGTCGCTGAACTGAAGGTCGCAGGTTCGATCCCGGCGGCGGCGGTCTCCTTTCGGTGGAGGAGAGATGGTTGAGGCCCGTGTGGTGTGCGACGTCAGCGCACTCCGTTAAAGGACGGCTGATAGTAAAAAGATATCGTGGTTTTGGAGCGTAATACCCCAGATAATATTGTTTGTTCTTATGACATTCTAAATAGTTTCTACCCCTCGACTTCTTAGCCCATTTTGCAAAAATGATTTTTTCTCCGAAAACAACGAGGTGATCGGCTCCTTTCCTGATCCTCACTGATGTCTCCCCGTTTTTCTATTTTGCACCTCACATACCGCTCTGCATAACACGCTTTGTAAACATCAACCTCTCTACTTTTTTTAATGCGAAGCATTTCTTGGCGAACTTCGGCGACTTTGAGCGTATCTATCTATCTATCTATCTATCTATCTATCTATCTATCTATCTATCTATCTATCTATCTATCTATCTATCTATCTATCTATCCGCCTAAGACTTTTAGCTCTGCTGGCCGTTTGGATAGTGGTAACAATACCAAACTTTGTATGGCATAACATGACTATATGACGAGCACATTTCACTAGTCATAACATGGAAATCATGACACATATGTCATGATTGTCATGATATACATTTCATGGTGTGGCTCCTCTTGTGGTGGTTTCGTTCACATGACATTTTGCAAAACGGGTATGGTATGACATGATTGCATGGTGAACACAAGCGACAGCCTCTAACATGAGTCATAACATGCGTGTCATGTAACAACATGACTGCAAGCCACGCTTATAATGCGCTCTCGGCCATTTCGCTAGCGTCACATATACCAAATTTGGTATTAAGGGACGTGAATGGATGACGAAGGCCTGAGACTGGTGAAAACATGATCAAAATGAGATGCGTGTCATGTAACAACATGACTACATGCTACGCTCATGATGCGCTCGCGGCCGTTTCCCTAGCTTCGTATATACCAAATTCGGTATTACGTGACATCAATGGATGACGAAAGTATGTGACTGGTGCAAACATGATAATCATGAGATGCGTGTCATGTGAGAACATGACTACATGTCACAGTCAAGGAGCCAATACACTTCGACGCGACCCGGCGCACGTGCGCGCCGGCGTTCATTTCGTCCCGTCACGCCGCCGTTGCCGCACCAGGCGCCTGTCTTACCATTTACTCGCAGGCGCGCCGTGCTGCGTTGCTTTGACGCATGCACGTTTCAGCGCGTCCGGCGTTCCTCCATCACGAAAAGAGGGAGACGCAGTGTTGTCTGGGTAACGCATCGGCGCGAAATGCACCATGTCGCATTTCTCACCGATTGCCGTCGGGCGGGGCTGACGGACGCTTCTTGCGCCTGGCGTAAGACTATAGAGTGCTCGCGTTTTGCTAAAGTATGCTCTAAGGCAAAATTATCCGAAAAAAACTCCAAGCATTTCCCCGAGGGTGAACATGGTTAAGTGCGAATGCACGGGGTGATGCTATGAGAGGGAGTAAAGTTAAAATCCGTTGGCATTCGCCAGTGACTTAACTCCCCCGTGTGATCACATTGCGATTCCGAGGAACCATTAGACCCTTTCGGGAAATATTGGTGAGTTTACGCGTATATGTGAGAGTAAATTCGCATTATAATGATGTTTATGTCCGCGGCCCGCTTCGCCCGCTCGCGCTCGGCATCACGGACCCTTCGCCGCGCTGCCTTGTCTTCAACCGGTGCGACATCTTCAACGACGCGTGCAATGCTCGCATTCGATTGCGTTGTACTCGTTGTTGTAGGTATCGCAATCTAGGTTGATGCCTAGGGACAGATCCATACCTCTGACGACTTGCCGGTCTCGAGCAAGTCGTGGCGGCGCGCGCAGCCACGGACTCTGGAGGATGGAGCGCACGCAATCACATGGTGCGTGACGTCGTGGCGCCGTTGCTACAGACGCTCCTATCCACTCCTTGCACCGTTGCTAGGGGAGAGGAGGAGGCGCACCGTGGATGGCAAATATCAGCGTCGCGTCCGTGGCTTATTTGGTAGAGCGTCGCGCTGCGGCCCGCCAAGTCCTCTTTCTTTTAAAGATAGAGAGAAGACTGCGGACGCCGCCGACGGCGATGGATGGTTTGGGGTCGCTTATAAAGTGCATTCGCACTTAAAAGGAGTAACGGAGCCCAATATGCGTGCGCGATGAACGGATAGACCGTTGAGGAACAACCACAGAGGAAAGCGTGTGGCACGAAGCCACTTAGTCTCCACTAAGGATGAACCGCCCGGGCATTTCAGGCAGCGCGAAAAGCGTTGCCAAAGTGACCACCATCCTTCTCCACAGGACACATGTCCTTCTCCTACTCTGCTGGCTCAGTGTTTCCCCATATTTTGCCGGTGGCGGTTGCGTAGCGTCGCGCTCGGAGTGCTGGACCACGGCCGCCTGGATTCGACGATCTAAGAATTACGACGTGGTGCTTGTGTGTACGCCTCGATGAGCTTGGGCTGCTGCTTTGGCGTTTCGCTGCACCCATGAAGTCTGCAGCAAGTCTCGACAGGTCACCCCGCCGCGCTGTATATCTCTGGCTTCAAGATAGTCACGACCAACACACGACATCAACAGTTGGGAAGGCCAATATGGCGGCTGCGAAGAACAGGCCTATCGAATATATACTTCAGTCCGACTCAGGGCAGAAAACAGCGCTGGATTCTAAGGCAAATTTGTTATCATTCTTTATTCTACTCTACTTTTCTTGAGCTTGAGCTCTACTTGAGCTTGGCTGTAGTATGTCGCGCGCTTTAAGTGCACAAGCACGGGCTCGCGGGGCTCTCGCTAGCGTCGGAACTCACTGAAAATTACAGTTGGCTTCCCCGTCAGTCGGTCGCAAGCAGCTCGGCGCAGTCCGTTGGCCGCGGCAGCGGACTCGCGTTTGCGCGCTGCACTCGCTCGAGTTTGTGGAAAAGGGCTGCATTACCGTTAATTTCTTCGGCGCTAGCTCCAAACCAGCTCGGCGCTGTTCGTGGCGGCGGCGAATCGTACGTTTGCTTTCCTGTTCGAAATTCACTGGCGGCAGACTCTCCGCGTGCAACGCCGTGTTCGGTCTCGCGTTCGCTAGCTTGAGTAGAACGACGTCGCTCGCTTAGGACTCGCCGACTTGTTAGCGGCACGGAGGTTCGCGGAGTTGAGGCTGCAGCCGCCGCTCCTAAGCTGTTGCGCTACGGGGATCGAAATGAGTCGTTGACGATGTGTGACATCACGGTGAAATTATTAGCATGTCATATCTCACAGATGTTTTTGTGTCACCTTGCACGTATTTCTCATATGCATTTGTATTCATCCTCTGTCACGTGCGACTCACTATTTTACATGCTTATTGTGCAGCCGTGGGCATACACCGTGCTGAAGACTGTGCGCTGGCGTCTGCGATGCCCGTCATCCATCTCTTTCGTCAGAGCAGCTTCAGAAGGACTGTGTGAGATGTGAAGGTAAAGTTATTTGTGTGTCCTATTTTAACGCTTGTTTTTATATTAACGTGCACGTACTTGTCATATGCGCGCATCTTCATCTTCTGTGACGTGCGCCTAAATATTTTTACTATATTATTGTACGTGCAGCCGTGGCAACGCAACAGGCAGAAGGCTGCGTGCGCTGGCGTCTGAAATGCCTGTCATCTATCGCTTCCGTCGGAGGAACTCCCCAAGGAGTGAACAAGATTTGACAACGAGACTGGACTTGTACACTTCACCATGAATTCACTTAAAAGAGTGGGGAAACTTCATGTGTATGTAGAAAAATAAAAAAAATTGGATGTCTCACTTTTGTCTTTCGTTGTTGCCGTGACTGTGAAGAAGTTACACACAGGTGGCTAATTACTTTTTCGCGTGTTCTTTTCTGCGGAATTTGTTTCTCACTGGGCAGAAAAACGGGCGAAATAAGTATTAGGCCTGGCGGGAAATAAACAAAAAACAATGTTTGAACTGGGGACAAAAAGTTCGTCCGATCAGAGTATTTGAGTGGATCAACCGTTCGTCCGGCAAGGTGCAACTGTGAGGACTAACGGTTGCCTGGTGAGGTGTTAATGTGGGGATTCACAGTTGCTCTATTAGGTGCAAATGTGAGGACTAAATGTTAGCCCTTTGGGCTGAACTGTGGGACTAACGGTTACTCACTAAGGTGTAAATGTGAGGACTAAATGTTAGTCCCTTGAGGGGACTAATAAACTCGGAGCCGTTAGTCCTTAAAAAGATTAATGGTTGTGGCAGCCCCATCAGTCCCCAAAAGGACGAACCACACACCCTTTTAACATCCTTTTGCCTTAGAGTGTAGCGTCGCTTTGCCCAGCATGCGCACGCGTCAACGCTACGATGGAGTGTAATGGGCCCTTCATGATGCGCTCGTGGCCGTTTTTTTAGATCCGCATATACAAAATTTGCTGTTACGCTACGTCAATGTATGACAAAATATGTGACTGGTGCAAACTTGGTAATCCGGACACGCGTGGCATGTAAGAACATGACAACATACCTCGCTCATAGCGTGCTCGCGGCCGTTACGCTAGCTTCACATATACTAAATTTGGTATCACGTGACGTGAATAGATGACGAAGGTAAAAGACACATCCATACATGATAATGAAGACACGGAAGTTATGTATGGCATCATTTACCTCCACCTCGTAACGTTGTGCTGATTTTAAAGTGACATATCAATATTTCTCATTTGTGCTTCGCATATTATCGATTCCCACTGTACGTGGGAGCTGCGAATTTTTTTCGATAATTATATCAATACCGAATTTCGTATGGCATAACAAGACTGTATGACGAACATAATTAACTAGTCATAACATGAAAACCATGACATGTATGGCAGTAATGCCATGACTTACATTTCATGGTCTTGCTGCTCTTGTGGGGGTTACGTTCACATGATATGTTGCAAAACTGGTATGGTATGACATGACTGTAGGGCTAGCACAAGGGACAGACTCTAACATAAAAATTGTCATCGGACATGTGTGTCATGTTACAACATCACTACATGCCACGCTCATGGTGCGCTCGCGGTCGTTTCGCTACCTTCACATATACCAAACTTGGTATCACGGGGCGTGATTGGATGACGACGGTAAATAGCACGTCCAAAAATTATAATCATGCCATGCGCGTCATGTTAAACATGAATACATGCCACGCTCATTGCGCGCTCGCGGCTGTTTTGCTAGCTCAACATATACCAACTTTGGTATTACGAGGACTGAATGATGAAGAGAAACACACGAAAAGAGGCCGAATAACTAGAAATGTAACTTAGAAGTGTGGCAGCTTGGGCTAGTTGGTATGGCATGACGATAGTTATAGCGCGAGAACAAAACGACGACACAGCGCTCGTGTCCTTCGTGTTCTTCTTGTCTCTGTGCTGATAGTAAGCGCTGATGATCGCGATGATGCTGACCCTGGACACTGCTATATAAATCAACTTCAGTGCATGATAAGTAACCACAGTTGACGTTAAGTTGTCATGATGGATGTGTCAAAGAAGTACATATGTAATGTTTAAAAAGTTGGGTAGGCAGATTAGCGTCCACATGAAAAGTATTTCCGACACCCGGCGTAGCTCTGTAATAAAATCTTTCATTGCCACGCCGAACGCTTGGTTTCATTTCCAGCTGGGACCCTGTTATTTATTCTTTGCGGTTGTTAGGTTGACGCTACCGATGTGGGGTATTTCTTAACGCTCACGCGTTAAAGTTGCCCATGTGTGTTCTCGTCATTCCTGGGTCGATACTAAGTGTCAACCACCAGTGGCACATACCCGCATACCAGTGGCTTGTACCCGCTCGTGGGTATGAGCCACTGCCTAGCGGGAAGTGTATGACGACGTACGCGATGGGATTGTGACATTATTCATGTCTTCACCAGCGCGTCATATTTGTCAAACTATCTTACCCTCCCATGCTCATTTTGGTTCACGCCAAGTTAAGAGGGTGACCACGAGAACACCCAAGCGTGCGCACAACTAGATAGATAGATAGATAGATAGATAGATAGATAGATAGATAGATAGATAGATAGATAGATAGATAGATAGATAGATAGATAGATAGATAGATAGATAGATAGATGATACGCTTAAAGTCGCCGAAGTTCGCTGAGAAATGCTTCGCATTTAATAAAAATGAAAGCAGTATTTTTACTATCTGACGTTGAAAATAAAAAGATAATTGTAGAACTGCACTCATTAGCGGTAGGATACGTGCGATTTGGCTCTGTAGCCTTCACAGAGCCAAATGGGCCCTTCATGATGCATTCCCAAGAAAAGTTGTCAATGCGCCATAGCCAGCATTCTTGCTGATGGATTCGTACGTGCTTCGTCTAACGTTAATATTTTTATACCGTGCAGTAACGGACCATTTAGCCGCAATTGTTCAATTCCTTGGAGGGCTTTAGTATATATATATAAAGAATATATGCCACTCTCAATGGTAACTAATCCTTGCATCTTCATACTGAGGTTTTTTAATAAACTAATTTGAAGTTATCCTTAAACCGGGGTAATATGCAGAACACACAAGAAGGCTCTTCAAGAACTTGCGTGTGCGCAAAAGCACTATCAATGTAATAATTGTTGCAATGACTCGTCAAAGTCTTCACAATTGTACGATGTTACCAATATAAAGCAAAGTTTCCCCCGCATTGAGGGTTGTAGTCGGGACGGCATTATGCTCTCCCATAGTAGAGTACGATGTACTCTAATTCATTAAACACTTTTTCTAAACACACTATTGCGAACCAGTACGTATTCATTTAGGGGACGATTTTCAGCTCTGCCATAGTAGAGCAAAGCTCGCACCCGCACGCATTGGCGAAATGTTAATCAGTCGCTAGATTACTGACGAGGAAAAAAATTGGCAGCATATCCACGGAGTGAATGAGGGAGAGTGGGGCGAAGCATTCGTCCGTCCATTCGTTCTTGCTTCCGTCAATCCATGCGTCCGTCTGTGTGACCGTCCATGCGTCCATCCACCCGTCCGTGTGTGCGTCTCTTCGTGCGTCCGTCCCTGCGTTCGTCCATGCATCCGCCCCTGCGTTCATTCATGCGTCCATCCATGCATCTGTCTGTGTGTCCGTTCGTCCATCTATTCAACACTTCAAGTACCACCATCTCGCATCTTTTCATCATATATTCCCCATATAGAAGCACCTCCATACAGCGGACATTCCAAGGATTAAACAAGAGGTGGCACACACACACTTTCTTACGGCTTGCGCTTCGGGTCTACTTCCCACCTTTAACCACCTCGAGTTCATGGTATATACTAGTTCACTGTATTCATGGCACTGCGGCCCAACGCTTGCTAAATCTTTCTAAAACCAGAGGTTACGCCCAGCGAGTAAAACGTGGCAACCTTTTCCTGTCAGATAGTGCTCAATGTACATCAATGAACCAGTTGTTTGCACTTGCGCAATGATGCCAACTGAAACATGCGTATTAGCAACATCAAAAGCTGATATGAGGCACTGATGGTCACGAGGAGGCTGGCTCTGGACACTGCTGCATAAATGAACTTCCACGCATGGCAACTAATCACAACTTCCCTGTCTCAATTGTATGTACTATTGCGAACCATAGCACGTATTCGTTTAGGAGACGACTTCCAGCTCTCCCTTAGTAGAGCACCAAGTACTCTAAGTCGTTAACCACTTGGGGGTGAAGCTTCCTAAGCCGTGGGTCGTGCATCCTCGGTGTATGTAGTAGTAGTAGGTAGCCACCTTCATGGCCGGACTAGAGGATTGGCACGCGCGCACCTTTGTCAATTGAGGAAACCCGCGTACTGTAATCATAAATAGAAAGATAGTTGTTTGTGATGAAATAGCTTACAGAGATGAGTATTGTTGATTTAATCTCTAATAAAATTTGCCTTGAATTTGATACTTAGTAAAAAAAGCTAGTATTAGAATGACGCATTTTGAGCACTATACCTGAGCAGAAAGGGTTGCCACATTAAACTCGCTGGGCGTAACCTCCTTGGTTTTAGCCAAGGAAAATTCGCCTTGCTCTCTAAACGTTTAAAAGATCTTGGACTCGGGGACGGCACACAGATCTCCAATATTAGTGCACCTAGTACTCTAAATCGTTAACTACTTTTTCTGAACACACAGGTTTTAACAAGGGTTAGCGAGTGTTGAGCCGCGGTGCCTTGAATATAGTGAACTATTATATGGCCATGAACAAGAAGAGGTGAAAGTAGGAAGTAAACACGAAGCGCAGGCCGTAAGAAAGTGCGCGATTGATTGACTGATTGATTGATTGATTGATTGATTGAAATCTTTATTGAACTATTTACAACATGATCTCCCTTGTTCGCTTTAACACCATGAAAAAAAGAAAAAACTCGTGTGACCTCAAGCTGGTCAGCTTGTTACTGCTGGGCAGGGAATGGCGATCCTGCGCAAGGTGGCACACCTCAGGTTTAGCCTGGCTGTGATGTGTGGGTCTTCAAGTATCCAGTTGGTAGTCTCGCCCATGTCTTGCTGTAGGTGAAGCAGGGTACGTTGGGCGTTTTTCATAAAAACACCTCGGCTTGATTCGTGAAAGGGGCATTCCCAGAGTATATGCTCCATCGGTGCTGGCTCGTGGTAGTAGTTACAATTGGGGTCAGACAACTTTGTCGGGTGTATCTTGTGAAGGACTGCGAGTGCCGTGAACATTTGTGTTTGCAATCTTGTGAGTGTGACCTCGTAGAGGCGGGTGAATCTTGTTGGCGGGGCATTCTGTTTTGTAGCTTCTTCTCATTTGGCTCTTAATTGTCGCTGGCGTTGAACATTTGCTCGGTAGTGTCCTTTATGGGGTCTCTTCTGGGGTTATCGTTGCTGCCTGCTTCGGAGTGTCACCTCTCGTTTAGTCCTTGAATTATCCGCTGGATGGCGGTACTTCTATATGCTGAATATATAATGAAAAGATGCGAGATGGTATTACTTGGAGTGTTCACTAGATAGACGGACGCATGGAAGGATGGACAGACAGACAGATGCACGAACGGACTCATGGATGGATGGACGCATTGATGGACGGACGCAGGGTGGACGCACGAACGGATGCACAGACGGATTGGCGCCTGGACGGTCGCACAGATGGACACACGGACAGAAGGAAGCAAGAATGAACGGATGGATGGACGCTTCGCCCCACTCATCATCATGCATTCCGTGGATATGCTGTAACTTTATCTAAACACATGGCCTAAAATGTGAGGCCCACAGTACAGTGTACAGTACACTCTACCCACGGGACGCTCTTAATGACGATAGTCTTTCTTGGGGACCTTCGATGCATAATTTTGGTCTGTCTGTCTGTCTGTTTTTCTCTACATTTGTCTGTTTGTCGACTCTTAACGGCACCTGGTATTTGAAACGGCCGACCCCATCCGCAGCGCCCACCAATTTCGCTCAAGGTTTAGGGTTCATACTTGTGCAATTGTCAATTAAAACGCAGTTATTGCGCATGTCTGGGGCACCATAACAACACTTATATATTCTGCATGTGCTTCTTTTACTAGAAAAGGCATACATAGGTACTTTTAAGAACCGTAGCGCTTATCACGCTGCGCTGACTCTGCAACGCTTGCACGAAAAGGCGAGTGATTCCAACGCTTTGCTAAGACGAGACGGTGGTGCCACCACCCCGTCGCCTTGCGTTCTACACCTTATCACCTCTGAGACGGGCGTGGAAGCCCGTCTCGAACGCGCAACGTTTTCCAAGAAAACTGCCAGATGGTACTCAGGTCTCACGTGTGACATGACTTGATGCGCTCATTCACCTCCGCTGCACGCTCGAGGCACTCTAACGCCGCGCATTCAGAATACCATTCACCGATTTTCTTCCGCAGAACATCAAATAAATGTTTTGTTCCCTCTCTCCACACGCAAGACTATCGTCTTTAGACGACATTTGTAGATTAACATGCAGATACGAGGCCAATTTTTTAAAGGTGGATTCGCCCGAGGGAACGGAGGAGGAATTTTCGCAGCGGACGGTGCATCACGTGACGTGCGCGTCATGAAAACGTGCCACCTCTCGCTTCATCCTTGGAATGTCCGATGGATGGCGGTACTTATATGTGATGAATATATGATGAAAAGATGCTAGGTGGCGGTACTTAGAGTGTTCACTACAGGGACCGAGAGATAGACAGATGCATGGACGGATGCACAGACCAATGGATGAACGGGCGCACGGATGGTCGCACAGATGAACACACAGTCGGACACACAAACTGACGCACGGATGGACGGAAGCAAGAACGAATGGATGGACGGAAGCACAGACGGACTGACGATGCTTCGGCCCATTCATCGTTATGCACTCTGTAGACAAGCGGTGATTTTTAACGCGATAGCGTTAAGGAGCTCGTGTCGCAGAAAATCCGCTGCCGGCGTCGGCCCCGTTGATTGTGAGCGAAAAATCGTCTGTGCGTCTGTGACCGAAAAATCAAGTTACCGAGATAGCCGCGGGAGACCGCCACTTGCCCACGTGGGCGCGTGCGATCACACTGGAAAATACGCGCATTCGAAGAAAAGAAGTGCTCAAGGTCACGAGGCACGGTAGTTTCTTTGCCCTGCCACCCCTCCCTGCTTAGCTTCCAGCGCTTTCGTCGGGACGAAAGAAGAGATAATACAATTGCAGCATCAGACAAACCTTTGTAACTCGACTCGTACTGGACGGATTCTCAAAAATTTTTGCGGCGTTGATTTAGTGAGGCAATAAGCTCTTCTAGTGAATTCATTCTATGGTTACATCAAGATGTGTTTCAGGGCCCCTTTAACGCATTTTGTTCGACAGCTGTCACGACGAAATCGAACCCATTCGGCGATAATAGCGTGCGCTGGTTCAATCTATTGTGTGCGTGTAGTTTAAGAGTCCTCCAACTTTTTTTGCTCTCCTATAGTAACAACTTTTTGGGGCGAAGCCCCTTAAGGCATGGGTTGCGCGACCCCGATGTATGATGTAGTACTAGTAGTGGTAGTAGGTGGCCACCTCTTGTTTAGTCCTTGGAATATTCGTTGGATGGCAGTACTTGTATGTGGTGAATATATGATGAAAAAATGAGACATGGCGGTGCTTGGAGTGTTGACTAGATTGATGGACGGGCAGAAAGACAGATGACGACCAGACAGACAGATGTACGGATGAACGGACAGACGTACAGAGAGACGAACGAACGTACAGGAAGACATACGGACCGACGGACAGAAGCTCGGATGAACGGACAGAAGCACGGACACCCGGGCGGACGCACGGACGAACGGAAGCACGAACCATAGCCTCCTCTATATGCACGAACACTTGGCCGGCTATGCACGAACGCATGGCCGGGCTGACAGACGCTTCGCCCCACTCATCATCACTCACTCCATGGATATGCTGTGATCTTTTTTTTTCTAAACACATGAACTTGCTTTAATTCCATGGTATCAAGTGTGAGGCCCATGGGACGGCCTCATGCTCTCCCATAATAGAGTACCTAGCACTATAAACCGTTACCCACTTTGTCTTAAAACCCGCGCCATAGCCGAGTACCGAGTACTTTAAATAACACGCACCTTTTTCTGAACAAAGCGCTGTCATCATTTTGGCCTCATAAAGTGTGAAGCCCACGAGAAGGCTTCATGCTATCCTATAGTAGAGTACCAAGTAGAGCTGTGTGCCGCTGCCTGGTTTCCTCGCACCGCTTGGCGCCGCCGCCGAAATATTTAGAGCAGGCACGCCGCCGCCGCCGCACCATAAAGGTGGTGCGGCGCCGGCACGCAAGAATTCGTCGTTTGTTTTAGGGGCGAAACTTCTTATAGCGGCACCTGTTCGTCCCTTGTAGCCGTTGTAGTATGTAACAAGTATAACATTTTGACCTCCAAGATGGAGCCGGGGAGAGATTTCTTCTGTGCGTTGTTGAACAATAAAAAATAGTGCTCAATGTACATGCCAATGGCTGTTAATGGGGAATGAGAGACAGGAGCATTCGGCTTTTAGTTAACGCGCACGCTGCGATTCCCATTAGCTGCCATTGGCGCGTACATTGAGCCCTATCTGACAAGAAAGGGTCGCTACGTTATACTCGCTGGGTGTAACCTCCTTAGTTTTAGAAAGGTTTAGCGAGCGTTGAGCCGCAGTGCCAAGAATACAATGAACTAGTATTGTTATGACCGTCGTCAGCCGGCGCCATGCTGTCGCTGAGAAGCGTAGCCGGGCCGCGTTCCCACGCCTGGAACCCAGGTTTTCTTGGAACCAGCGTCGAGAGCTGACGGGGGAGCGGCGCTCTTTTAATCCTCAAACAAGTAGCCGACTCGCCGAATGCCTATGCCCGCCAGGTATTGTCCCTGCTAGCCAGCGGATGAGACGTCATGTCGCCACCAAGCTGTAAGCCGTTCCAGAGGGGACAACAAAGAGCGTATTCCTTTGAAGAAACGGCGACCGCCGCCACAAAGTGCCCTGCTAATTGAGCGGACAGATTGGCGGACCGTTTGATGTCTGCTGTCCGAAGCTTGGGACCCCTCGACCAGCGACATACACGACGAGCAAGAGCCTCTCTGGCGCCACCTTTAAGTGCAGTGATCTTGACTCGAAATTGGATGTTCACGTGCGCCGTGTATGCTCGTACCCCTCACCTGTTGTGTGTGTGTGTGATTGGTGTTCCACTGAGGAAGGAGGAGCCCGACAGTGCTTATAAGGACGCCCCAGAGTGCGGGACGTCGCTCTGAACCAAGTAAAGGTTCAACCACCACGTTCGTAGTTTGTGAAGGCTCTGAACTGTGTAGCGGTTCAACCACCACGTTCGTGGTTTGCGAACTCTTAACCTCATGCTGTAAATATTTGTAAATAGTGCCATAAACCTGTTTGTTTTTCGTATCCCCATCTTGTAAGCGGTCGTTTCCTCAACCCGAAGCTACACCACGCTACCACAAGAGACCGGGTTTTGTTTTCGTATCCTACAGCGACCTTCCTTCCAACCCGCAACAACTGGTTGGCAGCGGTGAGATACGACTCAGCGCCCCGAGCCACAACAACTGGTGGCAGCGGTGGGATTCCCAACAACTGGTGGCAGTGGTGGGATTCGAAGCTACAAGTGACAACAACAGTCGGCCCAAGAGAAGCAGTTGGCTCGAGACATGGATCACGTATGGGTGAGTGCTTGGCTTTTCCTTTGAGTGAACCAGGTTCTAAAAGAGGATTAAATTTTAGAACTGGTAGTTAACTTTGCCGAAAGACTCAGTTTCGCCGTTTCGGAAAGTTTTTTTGGAAGTAGCGAGCACTCAGTACGATCATGGACTTACGGGAGCTGCAGAAGTCAGACTTGTTGCTGTTGTGTGAGGAATTGGGGATCGATACAAAGGGTTTGGCACGAAAACCCATAATCATTCAAGCGATTAATGATTTGGGGGCTGATGATGAGGAACTAAGCGAAGAATGGGACCTCATCATCGAAAGAAAACTAAGAGCAGCTAAGATGGAAGGAAAGAGTGAAGACGAAAGAGAAAGCCTCAAACTAAAGTTTTTCAAACAAGACTATGAGTTGAGGAAGAGGTTGGGACTCCAGCAAGGAGTACTTCTCGAAAATGAGGCAGTGTTCGAGATGTCTAGGTACATGCAGCCATATGAGGTATCTTGGGATATGGGCCTGTATCTTAGACTCTTTGAACGAAAGTGTAGTCTACTGAAGTGTGAGCGAGACACGTGGTCTCACAAGCTACTCACGGTTTTGCCCTGAGAGGCAGCGGATGTTGTTGCGCGACTCAGTGAGCAGCACGCGAACAACTATGAAATTATCAAAGCAGAGCTGATCAGAAGATTAGGAAGTTCTGTCAGCAAAAAGAAAGAAAGACTCGCACCGGAGTCTGAAAGCGAGGCGCGTCGCAAAGCGCCGGAAGTTGAGGCGCCTCATAAAGCGCGACAGGAACAGATTGCGCCAGAGAAGGGCCCGCATATTCTCGAATGCATCCATGTAAATGATGTAGAGAACGAGGCCGTGGCCGGTCTGGAAGTAGAGACGATGTCGAAAGACGCTCCTTGCGTGGATGAAGAGGGTGCCAGCAGCCCTAATGGACCCAGTAAGAGGCTGGAAACCTTCTTCATGCCTCAAGAGGACCTTTCGACATTGTCAAAAGTAGGCATGGTTAGCGCAGTGGCTGATGAGAGCAAGAACGCCATGCTTCAGCAGTGCAGCCCTATTATCGAGGTGATTTGCGAACATCGCAGAAAAAGGAAGAAGCGGAAGCGTTCGTCACTGCGTAGGCCTACGACAGATCCCACTCCATCTCGAGAAAGACGAAAGGCTAGGTCGTTAATCCGTTCCAGGAAACGTCAATGGTGGCGTTCCGAGAGGTACAAGTGGCGAGCCAGGTGTGGAGGAGGAAAAGGAGGGACGTCACCCAAACAAGGCGCACGGTTCAGCTCGACGACTTTGGAAAAGCGGCCTTGCCCGAAGGGTCAAAGTCGAAAGGGCGGAGTGGCTAAATACCGCGCAGGGGTGAATACAAAAGGCCCGTGTACATGGACGCGACGGGGGCGGGCTGAGTTGAGTGGCGGGTTCAGCTTACCTCGACGCGCCCGAGTTTATATGAACTCGCACGGACGAGTTGAGGTGAGCGGTGATCGCAGCGACGCTTTGCGTCGAGCCGAAAGCCCGTCTTCCCGTACCGGTTTCCGCTCCTCCAAGCCTGCGCTCTCGCCGCTGTGGGCTGCGGTTGTTTATGCAGTTGTCGCTCCGCCACCGCGATGGCTGTCTTGGTATATTTTTTCTCAGTTTGCGCCAGCTGTACTTTATGGTTGTGTTGATGTCTTGGCTAACACTGCACAACGCAATGACAGCAGCGGTTCTGTGGCGGCACAGCGCTCGCCGCAGGCGTATCCGCAGCCTGACGCACCGTCCCCTGTTCACCCCTGGCTGGTCTCTCCAGGAATTCGCCATGATTCATGGTTTGTAACGCCTTTCATTTGTGTACCTGATGCTGTGGAAAATCCCTTGAAGCCCTACACGCGAGTCATTTTTTGCAGTAGTTGTGGCTTGTCGCTAATACGAATTAAGCGGCGCCCTGAACATCGTTGAAAATTTTAAATTGAAAACAATATCATCATCATCATCAGCAGCAGCCTGTCTACGTCCACTGCAGGACAAAGGCCTCTCCCATGTTCCGCCAGTTAACCCGGTCCTGTGCTTGCTGTTGCCAATTTATACCCGCAAACTTCTTAATCTCATCTGCCCACCTAACCTTCTGTCTCCCCCTACCCCGCTTCCCTTCTCTGGGAATCCAGTTGGTGACCCTTAATGACCAGCGGTTATCCTGTCTACGTGCTACATGCCCGGTCCATGTCCATTTCCTCTTCTTTATTGCAGCTATGATATCCTTAACTCCCGTTTGTCCCCTAATCCACTCTGCTCTCTTCTTGTCTCTTAAGGTTACACCTACCATTTTTCTTTCCATTGCTCGCTGCGTCGTCCTCAATTTAAGTTGAACCCTCTTTGTGAGTCTCCAGGTTTCTGCTCCGTAGCTAAGTACCGGCAAGATACAGCTGTTATATACCTTCCTCTTGAGGGACAGTGGCAATCTACTTGTCATAATTTGAGAGTGCCTGCCGAATGTGCTCCACCCCATTCTTATTCTTCTAGTTACTTCAATCTCGTGGTTAGGCTCTGCGGTTATTACCTGCCCTAAGTAGACATAGTCTTTTACAACTTCAAGTGCACTAATACCTATCGCAAAGCGCTGCTCCTTTCCGAGGTTGTTGTACATTACTTTCGTTTTCTGCAGATTATTTTAAGACCCACCTTTCCGCTCTCCTTGTCTAACTCCGTAATCATGAGTTGCAATTCGTCCCCCGAGTTACTCAGCAATGCAATGTCATCGGCGAAGCGCAGGTTACTGAGGTACTCTCCATTAACTCTTATTCCTAAGTGTTCCGATTCTAGGCTTCTGAAAACGTCCTGTAAGCACGCAGTGAATAGCATTGGGGAGATTGTGTCCCCCTGCCTTACACCCTTCTTTATTGGTATTCTGTTGCTTTTTTTATGAAGCACTATGGTAGCAGTTGATCCCCTGTAGATTTCTTCCAGAATGTTTATATATATTTCATCTACGCCCTGATTCCGCAGTGTCTGCATGACGGCTGATATTTCTACTGAATCAAACGCCTTCTCGTAATCTATGAAGGCTATGTATAGTGGTTGGTTATACTCTGAGCATTTCTCTATTACCTGATTGATAGTATGAATGTGGTCAATTGTTGAGTAGCCTGTTCTAAATCCTGCTTGTTCCTTTGGTTGATTGAATTCTAATGTTTTCTTTACTCTGCTAGCAATTACTTTTGTAAATAGCTTGTATACTACAGAGAGCAAGCTGATTGGTCTGTAATTCTTCAAGTCCTTGTCATCTCCTTTCTTATGTATTAAGATGATGTTAGCGTTCTTCCAAGACTCTGGTACTTTTCCCGTCAGGAGACACCTCGTAAATAGAGTGGCTAGTTTTTCTAACACAATCTGTCCTCCATCTTTCAGCAGATCTGATGTTACTTGATCCTCACCAGCAGCTTTGCCTCTGTGCATGCTCTCCAAAGCTTTTCTGACTTCTTCTATCATTACCGGTGGGGTGTCGTCTGGGTTACTGCTAGTTCTTATAGTATTAAGGTCGTGGTTGTCTCGGCTACTGTACAGATCTCTGTAAAACTCCTCCGCTATTTTAACTATCCTATCCATATTGGTAGTTAATTTGCCTTCTTTGTCCCTTAGTGCATACATCCGCCTTTTGCCTATCCCAAGTTTCCTCTTCACTGCTTTGACGCTTCCTCCGTTTTTCAGAGCGTGCTCAATTCTCTCCATGTTATACCTTCTTACATCGCATACTTTACGTCTATTAATCAGCTTCGAAAGCTCTGCCAGTTCTATTTTGTCTGTTGTACTTGACACTTTCATGATTTGACGCTTCTTAATTAGGTTCTTCGTTTCCTGGGAAAGCTTGCCGGTGTTCTGTCTAGCTACCCTGCCTCCAACTTCCACTGCACACTCCGTGATGATACTCGTCAGATTATCATTCATTGTATCTACGCTAAGGTTGGTTTCCTCGCTAAGAGCAGAGTACCTGTTCTGCAGTGACACTCTGAATTCCTGTACTTTCCCTCTCAGTGCTAGCTCATTGATTTGCTTCTTGCGTATCAGTCTCTGTCGTTCCTTCTTCAAGTCTAGGCGGATTCGAGCCCGTACCATTCTATGGTCACTGCATCTTACCTTGCCAACCACTTCCACATTCTGCACGACTCCTGGGTGTGCAGTTATTATAAAGTCTATTTCGTTCTTATTTACGCCATTAGGGCTCCTCCATGTCCACTTGCGGTTTTCTCGTTTTCGGTAGAAGGTATTCAAAATACGCAGATTATTGCGTTCTGCGAATTCTACTAGTAGCTCTCCTGTGGCGTTTCTAGTGCCGATGCCATAATCTCCTACTGCCTGGTCTCCAGCCTGCTTCTTCCCTACCTTTGCATTAAAGTCGCCCATTACTATAGTATACTGTGTTTTCACCTTACTCATTGCCGATTCCACGTCTTCATAGAAGCTTTCAACTGAAGCGTCATCATGGCTAGATGTAGGCGCGTAAGCCTGTACTACCTTCATTTTGTATCTTTTATTCAGTTTAATTACAATGCCTACCACCCTTTCATTAATTCTATAGTAATCCTCTATGTTGCCAGCTATGTTTCTGTGAATTAGGAACCCTACTCCCAGTTCTCTTCTGTCTGCCAAGCCCCGATAGAAAATGACGTGCCCATTCTGTAGCACAGTATAGGCCTCATCTGTCCTCCTAACCTCACTCAGCCCTATTATATCCCATTTAATGCCTTCTAGCTCCTCGAATAATACAGCTAGACTTCCCTCACTAGATAACGTTCTAATGTTAGACGTTGCTAAGTTCAAGTTCCAATGGTGGCCTGTCCGTATCCTGAAGATTCCTAGCACCCTCTGCTGCTTTGCAGATCTGACCGCCGCCGTGGTCAGTTGCTCCGCAGCTGGTGGGGACTGAGGTCCGTGAGTTAATTGACGAATGCCTACGGGAGGGGGTGGCCAGATACTGCACCAGGGTGGCCAATCCTTCTCTGGTGAGATCATCGGTGCGTACCGGCTTTAAGCCGGTACGATCAGACAGTAGTGGGAATGCTCCATGCATGTCTTCCTTATTGTTGTTCAGCAGCGTTGGCGGCCAACCACCACGGAGCCCAACGAGGGGACGCTACAAGGTTACAAATGCTGAAACCTGCAGACGCCAGCCGTCTGCAGGTTTTCAGACGGCTGGCGTCTGAAAACAATAAGCAGTTTTTAAATGAAAATGATCAAAAGACCCTCATCAATTGTTAGAACAAAGTGTACAGTTCCACCACAATTAAGTGCACCGTGTTCCACATGCCTCATGCGCTCACCCTGTTTGGCTAATCCGATTTCTGTGGCTTTTGGACTGGACAGTGAGATCCTTACACGATGAATTTTTAATCTGAGGGCTTGTAATTTCAATTGGAATGCAATATACATTTTTGAGTAAAATTTCTATCGGCTTACGTAAAAATTTATACGGCCGCATACCATTTTGCCGTAATTTTACACCTCTATTTCTATTGTGCCTCGTTTATGCATAAAAATGAAAGTAATTTGCTATTTTTTTATGTTTCCTTGCAGGATTGGAGCAAATCACTCAGTTTTTTCTCGTTTACTAAAGCTAGCAACGTCGTTATTTCATCATCTGTCCACATGGTGCGTGGAGCCCGCGAGGATGTCATCGTGCCTAGGGCGCGCGTACCGGCCGACAGATAAAGAGCAACGTCGGAGTGATGGGGAAGCGGAGACCGCGACGGGCGGGAGAGGTCACGAGCCGTCAACTCAGCGCGACCGGTTATACATGCCCTTTCTGAGCGCGGCGAGTTCGGTGAACCTACCCCCTGTCTCCGGGTCGACAGGACTCACTGCGACGACTCTCCGCCCCGACGCGTCCGCTTATACACGGGGAGGGCGAGTCCAGAAAACCTGTTTATTTCGACTCAACGCGCCCTCGTCGGGTCAATGTAAACGGGCCTAAAGAGAAAATGGCACAGGCTCCCTCCGAGCTACTGGCGTCACTTTCAAATTCCTGAGGGGAACAGGCCAAAGTGGAAAATGAGGCGTGACGGCAGTGCACTGCTTAGAGTTTGTGCATTTAGTAGCCTCAGGCCTGCTGGAAAACAGCCGGGACCGCGACCCCTTCGTGTGCGATTCAAGGAATCTAGTTGAGAAAAGGGGGCGGTCAGTTTTAACAATGGTTGCACGTGCGTGTTCAATGTGGCTACTGATTATTGAATTGGAGAGGCATATTGGTCTGTTTAAGTTTGTAAGTCACATGATGCCGAGTAAGTTTTTGAAAAGGAAAACCGCCGAACTAAAGGCTGAAAATTGAAGTCCATTAATCATTTGTACGAATGCACCGGGAATGTAAAAACAAAAAAATTGTTCTGTTTTTTTTAGTGTTTCACAGGTTTAGTTTGATATCGTATGCCTTTACTGTCATGTGGATGTGGCGTGAATTGGCATTTAAGGAAGAAGATGTTAACATAGACCAGATGATTTCGTAAAATGGTTAAGTTTGGCGCAACACAGTGCAGTTGTCGTTGCGCGTTATGAGAATTGAAGGTCATTTGGGCACAATTTCAGCATAAAACCTGTGCATTGTTGTGAGGTGCATTTGATGAGTATTGCACTTAGCATTATTTTTGTGTTGTACACGGTGTGTTGCAACGTAATGTAAAGATGAACGTTTAGACCATCTGTGAAGGCTTACGCGTTTGGTTAGTAGTGCCGTGCATTTTGCAGCGCTGTGTGAATAAGGTTGATTGAAAATGCTCAGAAGAACTCAGTGGTTTTTTCAATCAAATGCGTTAGCAAAGGCAGGTAACTAACTGAACAGACCTGCTAGAAGGCAGTGTTTGTTACATTTTTTGTCATTGTCTTCTTTGAAGAATGATTCATCTAGTTATCATGAGCAGATTATCAGGCGTTCCCTAAACGTTGAGGTAGACCGTTAGGTCACAGTGTAGTTTAAGGTTTTGGGAGGCTGGTGAGCTTTATGTCTCAGTGATAGACAATTATGGGCGGCCGTAAACAAAGACGGACGTTCGGACAAAATTAGCGCTCACTGAATCCGAGTTCCTGACTGATGCGCTCAGCGGGACAGAACCGATGAAAGTAGTCAGTGATTAAAAGGAGGAGGCAGCCTTAAGTGAAGAGGCAATACTGATCGTCATCCGGTTTTGAAAGCTTCTGTTGACTACCGAGAATTAACGGTTCGGTGTTATGTGAGAGATCGAGGCCTAGGTGCCGTTCTATGTCAGGACGACAGTGGTAACAATCAAAGCTGCACTTTACTTGAGCCAGAATTTGGGCTCTCGTGAGATAACATACTGCGCTTCAGGAAATGAATGCACTTGCCTTGTGTAGGCTATTGATCAGTGTCAGCGTTATCTCGGAGGTGCTAAATTTAAAGTAGATACAGACCATTGTCCCCTTGGCTACAAACCGTGACATCAAAGAACAGTCGCCTTGTGAGGCAGGAGCTTGTTTCTTCAAAAATATCATTTTGACATTAGGTAAAGGAAGGGAAAATTGAATGGAAACGTTGACGCGCTCAGCCGCTCTTTCTAATCCATTCTGGGGTGCTCTTTATGTATCAAAATTGATATTTTAGTTTTTTTTTGTCGTGCATCTTATTATGTAAATTTGTAAGGTAGCACGTTTGGTTTCTTAGCGCAAGTGAGTCCTGAGAGTTTTGAGTGCGAGCTTTTTATTAAAGCTAGCAATGAAAAATTGGTTTCCCATCCCTCTTTTGGCTTGGTTTGTTCGAAGGGGGCCGAGTACTTGCTTGTGCATGTGGTCCAGTTTCAGAAACGGTGTCGAAGATTCGGCATTTACCCAGACCATGCCAAAAGCGAAGGCCAGTTCCTGGGATTCAACTACTGACCCTTTCGTCGTCCCTGCGTGCAGCAGTGTTGACTGCTGCCCTCCGTGACTCATCTGGCGAGGGGGAAGCTGTTATAATCGTCGTCAGCCGGCGCCATGCTGTCGCTGAGAAGCGTAGCCGGGCCGCGTTCCCACGCCTGGAACCCAGGTTTTCTTGGAACCAGCGTCGAGAGCTGACGGGGGAGCGGCGCTCTTTTAATCCTCAAACAAGTAGCCGACTTGCCGAATGCCTATGCCCGCCAGGTATTTTCCCTGCTAGCCAGCGGATGAGACGTCATGTCGCCACCAAGCTGTAGGCCGTTCCAGAGGGGACAACAAAGAGCGTATTCCTTTGAAGAAACGGCGACCGCCGCCACAAAGTGCCCTGCTAATTGAGCGGACAGATTGGCGGACCGTTTGATGTCTGCTGTCCGAAGCTTGGGACCCCTCGACCAGCGACATACATGACGAGCAAGAGCCTCTCTGGCGCCACCTTTAAGTGCAGTGATCTTGACTGGAAATTGGATGTTCACGTGCGCCGTGTATGCTCGTACCCCTCACCTGTTGTGTGTGTGTGTGATTGGTGTTCCACTGAGGAAGGAGGAGCCCGACAGTGCTTATAAGGACGCCCCAGAGTGCGGGACGTCGCTCTGAACCAAGTAAAGGTTCAGCCACCACGTTCGTAGTTTGTGAAGGCTCTGAACTGTGTAGCGGTTCAACCACCACGTTCGTGGTTTGCGAACTCTTAACCTCATGCTGTAAATATTTGTAAATAGTGCCATAAACCTGTTTGTTTTTCGTATCCCCATCTTGTAAGTGGTCGTTTCCTCAACCCGAAGCTACACCACGCTACCACAAAAGACCGGGTTTTGTTTTCGTATCCTCCAGCGACCTTATTTCCAACCCGCAACAACTGGTTGGCAGCGGTGAGATACGACTCAGCACCCCGAGCCACAACAGTATATACCACGAATGAGCTCGAGGTGGTTAAAGGTGGGAAGTAGATATGAAGCGCAAGCCGTAAGAAAGTAAAAGCCGAATTCTCCTGTCTCTCATTTCCTATTAGCAGCCATTGGCATGTACATTGAGCACTATCTGGCAAGAAAAGGTTGCTACATTATACTCGCTGGGCGTAACCTCCTTGGTTTTAGAAAGGTTTAGCGAGCATTGGGCCGCAGTGCCATGGATACAGTGAACTAGTATATACCATGAACTCGATGTGGTTAAAGGTGGGAAGTAGGCCCGAAGCGCAAGCCGTAAGAAAGTGTGCGCGTGCCACCTCTCGTTTAGTCCTTGGAATGTCCGCTGGATGGCGGTGCTTCTAAATGGGGATTATATTGCTACGTAGCTGACGTATCAGCGGTGAAAAGACGACAACGAGGAAGTGGTCTGTCGGTTGCGCGTGCTGCTTCCATCTTAGTCGACGCCATACGCATCATTTTGAATATAGATTTTAAATAGACACACCTCGTGTCATTTTTACGTAACATCTTTGTGGTGGAGATGCTGGGTTCTTCCCCGTCGTCATCACGAAGCTCCGCAACGGCTGCATCATCATATGTGCAGCCATGTCACAGGTTGAACAACCATCGTCTTCGCCACCTGCCCCTACCGTGACTTCTACATACGTCGTTCTACCTCCTGCTCGTGGTCCCGGTGTATTTTCCGGTCAGGATGGCGTTGACGTCGACAAATGGATCAACCGGTACGAACGGGTCAGCGCAAGCTATAGGTGGGACCTGACTCTTATGCTTGCCAATGTGCTTTTTTTTACCTCGATGGCCCACCGCGCGTGTGGTTCGAGACGCACGAAGCGGAGATTACGAGCTGGGACTCCTTTAAAGAGAAGATCCGCGACCTTTTTGGCGACACCATTGGGCGGCAGATCGCAGCGCGGAATCAACTGGCGGCCCGTGCACGTCGTACGTCGCGTACATTCACGACGTCATCGCCCTATGCCGCCAGATTGACGAGCACATGAGTGAGTCGGAGAAAGTGGCCCATGTGCTGAAAGGCATAGCAGACGACGCATTTAACCTACTAGTTTACAACAACGTTGCCACCGTCGACGCCATCATTAAAGAGTGCCGGCGGTTCGAAGAAGCTAAGAGCCGCCGTATTACTCAGCGATTCACCCTGCTGCCCAACACGGCCGCAACCTCATCGTGTGAAGCCGCCCGCCAGTCCCCCACGTATGACAACGTCACACGTATTGTTCGTCGGGAAATCGAAGCCGCCTGTCCGCCTCCTCTTCAGCCACCCGTTTTCGCAACGCTCGCCTCTGACCAACAACAGCCGTCAGTGGCGTTAATACAAGCTGTGGTGAGGCAGGAGTTTGCGAACCTCGGACTTCCCTCAGCATGTCCCCTGACTCGCCCTGAAGTCCCGTCCTACTCCCGAGGACACGCTCGCCGTTCACCTCGAACAATGCCCTTCCGTAACCCTTCGGAATGGCGAACACTCGACGACCGGCTTATTTGTTTTTCCTGCCACCAGCCTGGGCACGTTTCTCGCTATTGCCACCGCCGTTGGTCAAAACAACCACGTCAGACTTTCTCTACCTCGGCGCTCATGCATCCGACGAGTCCTCGACATTCAGATGCCACACCCTTTAACTTCTATTCGTCGTCATCTTACGAACCTTCCACTGACGCCCCTTCACCCGGTCGCCGCTACCCTGACGCCCCTTCGTCCGGTCGCCGCAGCTCTCGCTCCCCGTCGCCGCTACGTCGCCAATCCCGCTCTCCGCCACCTCGGCGCTCTTCCTCGCCGAGCTTCTCTGGACGACCGCAGCAGGAAAACTAGATATTGCAGCTTATAGAGGTGAAGCTGCAATACCAATGACGACCGAAAATCCTCTACTGACGCTTCCCACGCACCATAGCCTGCTTGAAGTACAAGTCGACCATGTTCCTGTGACCGCCCTCATTGATACAGGTGCGCACCTGTCTATTATGAGCGCTTCTCTACGCTGCCGCTTACAAAAGATTATGACGCCATCTACGACGCAGGCAATACGTGTTGCCGATGGCGGTACTGTACCAGTAATCGGAATGTGCACTGCTCGTGTCAGCATTGCTGGTCGTCACGCCGTGGTCCTTTTTGCCGTGCTAGCCTGCTGCCCTCATGACCTCATACTTGACCTTGATTTCCTTTCGGCACACTCGGCCTTGATTGATTGTTCATCTGGTACCCTCAGCCTTGATCTACCAGTCTTTGCCGACTACTCTGCAAAGCCCACCAGCCGCTTGAGCCCAACCACTTTCGTTCGCCTGCCCCCCCCCCCCCCCCAGCCGTCACGTACGTGTCTTTGTCATCGACCCCTCCCGTTCCTGACGGTGATTATATCGTTACGCCAATTGCTGACGTTCGGCTGACGCGTAGTGTTACTGTGCCCTATACCATCGCGACCATAGCGGATAACTGTGTGTTACTTCCGCTCCTTAACTTTGGTTTCACCCCTCAAGTGTTGCCCTGCCAGATGTCTCTAGCCCAGCTAACTGCCATAACAGAGGACGATGTCAGTGTTGTCGCTGTATCTGGTCCTGATCGAAGCGCAGTCTCACGGTCACCCAGCTCAGACGATGGTATGTTTCGAAACATGATTGGATCGGAGCTGTCGCCTCACCAGGCCGACGCTCTCTGCCAAGTTTTGGCCTCATACAGTGACATTTTTGACACCGACGATCGGTCCCTTGGGCCAGACTAAAATTGTCACTCACCGAATCAACACTGGTGACTCTGCGCCCATTCACCGTCGGCCGTACCGCGTGTCAGCATCTGAGCGAGAAGTGATTCAGAAAGAAGTGGCCAAAATGCTTACGAAAAACGTAATCGAACCATCAACGAGCCCTTGGGCATCTCCCGTGGTATTAGTAAAAAAGAAAGACGGCTCATGGCGTTTCTGCGTTGATTATCGCCACCTCAACAAAATTACCAAAAAGACGTGTACCCTCTACCACGCATTGACGATGCCCTTGATTGCCTTAATGGCGCCACCTTCTTTTCATCTCTCGGCCTCCGATCTGGCTACTGGCAAATTGCTGTAGATGACATGGACCGAGAAAAGACCGCCTTCGTTACCCCTGACGGCCTTTACCAATTCAAGGTCATGCCGTTCGGGCTCTGCAACGCTCCTGCGACCTTCGAGAGAATGATGGACACGCTCCTACAAGGATTTAAATGGTCGACATGTTTGTGTTACCTGGACGACGTGATCATTTCCTCACCTACCTTTGCAACCCACCTTGAACGACTTTCGACCATTCTATCCATATTTCGACGGGCCGGCCTGCAGCTCAATTCCTCCAAGTGCCACTTCGGTCTTGGTCAGATTACCGTATTGGGTCACCTTGTTGACGCTGCCGGCGTACGGCCAGACCCGGCGAAAGTACGTGCTGTAACAAACTTCCCAGTCCCACGCTCTGTCTATGATGTTCGAAGTTTTGTGGGCCTCTGCTCCTACTTTCGCCGGTTCGTGAAAAACTTTGCGGCACTCGCACGGCCACTCACCGACCTTCTCAAACAAGACGTCCCATTTTCTTGAGGCCCTCCTCAAGCTGACGCCTTCTCTCAGCTAATCACCGCTCTAACGACACCTCCTATTCTTGCACATTTTGACCCCGATTCTCCCACAGAAGTGCGAACATACGCGAGTGGTCACGGAATTGGTGCAGTTTTGGCGCAAATTCAGCGGTTGACCGTGTAATCGCGTACGCGAGCCGTCTGCTTTCTAAGTCTGAACGCAATTATTCTATAACAGAACGGGAATGTCTCGCTCTTGTTTGGGCGGTTTCGAAATTCCGTCCTTACTTGTATGGCCGCCCTTTCCGTGTCATCACAGACCACCACGCGCTGTGTTGGCTTTCTTCTCTGAAGGACACCACTGGACGACTTGGTCGTTGGGCATTACGCCTACAGGATCATTCCTACTTGGTTGCTTATAAGTCTGGACGTCTCCATCTGGACGCCGATTGCTTATCCCGCTACCCTGTTGATCAGCCCGATGAACCAGACATCGAGCCTAGCCGCAGCGTCATGTCAATGTCCCAGTTTCTTCATATTGGTGATGAACAACGTCGTGATGCTTCTCTGCGACAACTTATTGACCGTCTCGAATCTGCTCCGAACGACACGTCACTTCGCATGTACGTCCTCCTGAATGGCACGCTGTACCGTCGTAGCCTCCAGCCAGATGGCCCTGAGCTCCTTCTTGTCGTGCCGAAAAATTTGCGTTCAACCGTGCTGCACGAGCTTCACGATGAACCAACTGCTGGTCATCTGGGTGTATCTCGGACGTACGACCGCGTGCGTCGCCACTTCTTTTGGCGCGGTCTCGCCCGGTCCGTTCGCCGTTACGTGTCCTCCTGCGATAAATGCCAACGTAGGAAGCGACCTACTGCGCCCCCGGCTGGACTTCTTCAACCGATCTCCATCCCAACCGAACCTTTCTTCCATGTTGGTATAGATCTTCTCGGTCCTTTTCCCGAGTCGAAATCGGGCAACAAGTGGGTCGCTGTTGCTATAGACTACGCGACTAGGTATGCCATCACTCGAGCGCTCCCCACCAGCACCGCTACTGACGTTGCGGACTTTTTGCTCCACGACGTCATCCTACAGCATGGCGCTCCTCGCCAATTACTCACAGATCGTGGCCGCGCATTTTTGTCCCGTGTGATCGACGATCTTCTGCGCTCTTCCTCGACGCACCACAAGCTGACCACTTCCTACCATCCCCAAACAAATGGCCTTACCGAACGGCTAAATCGGACCCTAACGGACATGCTCGCGATGTATGTGTCCTCCGACCACCATGACTGGGACCTGGCGCTACCTCACGTGACCTTCGCGTACAATTCTTCGCGCCACGACACCACTGGTTATTCACCCTTTTATTTGCTTTATGGCCATGATCCGACGTTACCACTCGACACCTTACTTCCAACCACTACAACGCCGTCAACCGAATATGCACGCGACGCTATTGCTCGTGCTGACCACGCACGTCAGATCACCCGCTCTAGACTTTCGGCTTCGCAAGCCACCCAGAAAGCCATCTACGACAGCCGGCATGCTGACGTTCACTTCTCACCCGGTTCTCTTGTTCTCCTGTGGTGCCCAGTTCGTCGGGTTGGCTTAACAGAGAAGTTATTGTCTCGCTACATGGGTCCTTACCGTATCATCCGCCAGGTAACCGACGTCACCTATGAGATCATTTCTGCATCTGAGACCACAAGCCTGCCTGCAACCACACCCAGTGGTGTTGTGCACGTCAGCAGGCTAAAACCTTACCACCTGCCTACTGAAGACCGTAGTTAATGTGCACCGAGACGGCGCTTTTACCGCCGGGAGGGTAATGCTACGTAGCTGACGTATCAGCGGTGAAAAGACGACAACGAGGAAGTGGTCTGTCGGTTGCGCGTGCTGCTTCCATCTTAGTCGACGCCATACGCATCATTTTGAATATAGATTTTAAATAGACACACCTCGTGTCATTTTTACGTAACAATATGATGAAAAGATGCGAGATGGTGGTCCTTGGAGTGTTGATTAGATGGATGAACGGACACACAGACAGATACATGAATGAACGCATGAACGGACGCAGGGGCGGTTGCATGGACGAACGTAGGGACGGACGCACGAACAGACGCACGCACGGACGGGCGGATGGACGCATGGACGGTCACACAGATGGACGCGTGGTCGGACGGGAGCAAGAACGAATGGACGGACGAATGCTTCGCTCCACTTTGCATCATTCACTCCGTGGATATGTTGCCATGTTTTTTTACCATGCCATTGTAATGGTGCTTTTATGTTCCTGAGACACTCTTATCACGCGCCCGATAGCTGAAATGCTCAATAAATTCGAAAATAATTTTAAATTACCGAAAAAAACGCAATACCGAAACCAGAACCAAACCGAGTGCGCTTTTAGGTGTGACCAAATCATTGACCCAAACGTGCCCGATTACGCATAATGCTCACCACATGGCACTACATGTCCACGCCATCCGCCGCGATAAGCTAAACGCTTACGCTGCTATGGTGAACATATGAAGAATCGTCCACAACGCAACAAAACTTGCCATCTATCGCACAACCACCGACATGGAAAAGGAAATCGCACGCTCAACCAAGCAAGTGCCGGCCAAACCCACGCAATCCATAGCAGACAACCAGACGCTGCAGTGGCACAGTTCCGTCACTTCTGTCGCGAAAAACTCAACCTCACACGCACACTGCTGTCTTTAATTCTGGCAAGCGAGGTGAACGTTTCGAGGCAAGCTATGAAGTTCACTTGAAGAGAATCTGCGAAACTCTTAAGCTTACAATTTAGACTGAATGGCACAAACGTGCAAATGAACGTTCCCAATGCATTGGATTGAGATATATAGACTCCGAAAAATCACCGGAGGTGGCATTTAAGGAATTTCAGCTTGTACGTATACTTCTTTGCGTTGCCACGCTTTTCAATAGAATCTGCGCATGCGCGGATCTTGACAGAACGTAAACTTTTAGGAAACGTAGACTATACCCGCTGGGTATACGCTTTACCTTTGCGGTGCTATCTAGCAAATCTGCCTTCGTTCGTAGAAACTCACGATATCCGCATTGCGGAGACTCGAGCCATCGAGTGAAAATAAGCCGAAGTGCGAGTGCTAATAGCGATTGCATTCTTTCAGCCGTGTTACCAAAGCTGTAATGGCCACAACGTCGAAGTCGCAAACATGCGAGGGCCCCGACAGGCAGGATAGGTGTCGCCATCTAATGGCGTTACTTTACCAGGCAATCAGAACATTGTTACTGCAGGGACATTGTGCATGCACGTCTGATGTAAAAACACGCAGCCGCAGTTCTACGAATTAGTTACCTTTTTAATCATTTTCACCTCATTTGATAAATTGTTGAGTTTACCGTTCAAGAACCACTATATTACGAGAGACGCCGTAGTGGAGGGCTCCGGAAATTTCGGCCACCTGGGGATCCTTAACGTGCGCCTAAATCTAATCACACGGGCCGCAAGCATTCTCGCAACCCACAGCATAAAACGCCTCACTGCAACTGTGTGGTCTTCTTCAGCACGCGCGAATAAGTTTGCAGGACACCACCCGCACCGGAACATCGCGCCGTGTATTTATCTTGCCCGTGCGACGAGTGGCTTCAGTGCACAGCCGTTGAACCTAATGGCAGCCCTACGCGCAACTGTGCTCCCGTAGGGGGCATATAGAGTACATTATAGTTCTAGGAGGTCACGGACAAAGCGGTAGACACACAGTGAAACAGGGCAGCATGGCTGGTGCGTGAATAGGGCTTATAAGGGGGTACTGACACACAATTTCGCGTCGGAGATGGACTTCCGGACAGCAAATTATCAACGGCGAATATAGCTTGGAAGATATTTCAAAGCAACTTCATAGTTAAGATTTTGAAAATATTGACACCGTAAAATGTGATTCCATGGGGACCTCCATACTTCCCTGACATTCCACGCCGCAGTCAATGAAACAAGTTATGAGGACGTCATAGCCATCATTTTTCTTTCGCCACGTTTGTCCCAACAGTCTATACTTCTCAGGAGCTGGTCGCGGCGCACGCGTTGAAAGTTTTGTTTGGCGACAATGCAGTGCCATTTCCTATTCAAAAGGACTTCTTGATGCGAACCGTGTGAAAGGCTGTCACAGTTGTGTGTGCTGAAGTAATCAAAAGCCGTACGCGCTATGTGGCGATAGTCGCACCCGTTTTTGAAACTCAAAACTGAAACTAGTCGATTATGAGAGGCCTGTAGTTAATTATCTGTCACGTGCTACAGCAAACAATTTTCCATGTTATCATCATCGGGCCCCCATGGCGGCAAAAAAAAAAAACACGCGAGGCTAAAGCGTTTATGTCAGTCTTCCTGCATGGACAATACCCAGTCACACCCATATATTTGATGACGACGCGCTAATCACAAAGGCTACGCAGGAGAGCCATGCCCCCGATCCCCCGATGTTTATGAAGACTTTACACACTCCGTGTAACAGGGACCACTTATATATATATATATATATATATATATATATATATATATATATATATATACCCAGAAAAAGACTCCTGCACACGGAATCAAGCTAGGGACCTCTGCATCGTGAGAGTGAGGCGTTAACCACTAAGCCATGGATTAGCACCTCCTGCAACGTTCGAAGGGCAAGCTATCTATATCTACCACTTACCGCTGCTGGAGGGCATCTCGGGGGAATTATCGTGTTTTCAGCATTACCAGCAATATGACGCAATGAGGGCGCGTCACCATAGGGAGCCTTCATGTGCGCGCGTCTCCGTTTTTAAACACCGCAGACGCGCGCACATGAAGTTTCCCTAGCGTCGCCACACCGTCACGACGCTGCGGCACGCGCTCTCATCTCCTTCATCTCCCATGCGTACTTTGCACCGCGGAGAGGAAGGGAGCGACGCTCACTCGCGCGCCCTTATCTTGCGGTATACGTACGTCTTGGCTGGTCTTGGGCTTTCAAGAACGATTCTCTTGTAGTTGCCGGGCGCAAAAATGACACTGCAATCATTGCACATTCTCCGTTTGCGAAAAGCGTGCGCTTTTCAGACACAGCAAAGTAACAACTGAGACGCTTATTCGCGTTTATCTGTACCTGCGAGTACGTTTCGCGCGTCATTTGGCGTGAAAACGAGGGGCACGTTTCGAACTGCTTTCCATTCTGCGCGCGATCTTCCGATTTGTTACTATAACGTACATTGCTTCGCCTCGGTGGCAAAGCAGTAACTTTTTTGCTAACACATTGTTTCTCAAGCAGATATCACACGGCATATGGGGAGTTTTAGTACCGGGGGCACAAAATGGTTTGCTTTTGCGTTTAGTGGTGTTTTGATTTGGTGCGACTGAGGCTACGATAAAACGCTAAGATATGCGTAGACTAGGGGCTTGGGGTGCCCAACACTAAAACCCTCTACTAAAGGCGCATTACACTGCAAGCCTAGACGAAAGAAAAAAGACATTGCAGTAAATTTTAATTTGAACCTATGCGTTAAGTGCAAAATCCACTTTTTTATTTTTTTTAACTAGAGCTGTGAAGGCACTAAGCAATTCATGGCTCTGTTGTTTTTAGAATAAATGAAATAAAAGAAGCCGTACAAAGGTTCACATTTTTTATAAATTTTCTGAAGGTTTCACGTAATGGTAAAGGCTCTAAGGAAAATGCTATAGAATGTCCTCACGAGTATTTTCAGCGAAAAACATATAGGCCTTTCCGTTTATGGGGTCATCGTTGTCCGTCGAGCGAAAACAAATGAAAATAACACGTACATTGCTAGCTAATAAATTGACATGAGTGTGTGAGGGTAGGTTATACCGCGATTGGCGAGGCCATCAGTGTTACGCCAGTGTCGCGCAAACCACCACAGCACCAACGCTCTCTCCCTCCTTCTCTCAGCCGTTTTTATAACGCGCTATCGGTTGTAAACATTTCAGATATCCCACTAGCGATAACGCACGCTCTTCTACTAGTTGGAACAATAAGAAAAAAAGCAGAAATTACGGTTTCGTTTTCGACGATGCGCGTATATACGGCGCGAAAATAAAATCATGAATGAGGTCGTCGAACTCGTAATTTGAATTTTAATCCCAGGGCCGATCTGCCTAGGCGGGTGCGATATACATACGCACAAGCGAACCCACCGTCAGAGCATCGATTTCAGGGAGAGATGGAATATAAAAATGAAGTAAATCGAAAAAATGTAACTGCCGAGCTTCAAGAAAAACTGCCGGCAAAGGCGTGAAGAGCTTCTCCTTCCCGCCTCGCGTTGATGCATACATGCGCTCCCATACATCTCTGCAACGTATAGGTTCGCACTTCCGCAGACTTATTTCTTTATTCTTTTGCGGCCACGCCGGACCGCAGTCTATAACAGCAGCATCGCCTATATGGACGGCATCGACGGAGCTGCGTCGCCGTCTCAGGGCGGTCGTACCAGTCTGGGAAGCGCCGTTGGGGTCGGGAGGGCGCGATGGGCAAGCTCACGCACGACCTAAAAGAAATGAATCTAAGAAGAAAAGGGACAGCACATAAAGCTCGTGTTGTCGTCTGGGCAATTCGGGGGCAGCACACAGCCTTCCCCCCACCGGCCCTAGCGCGCCTCTTTTCACATTCATTCCCAACGCCGCCAGCTATACATTACGGTTACGGCTCGCGAGGAACAGTCTCGATAAAGTCGGGAATACATTTGCATGTATGCATGAATGGCCCTCTTACCTCGCCGAATGCCGCCGCCGCCATCGTACGGCGCATAGGCGAGCGTTTTCATGCAACGGCAATATGCTCGTTTAGGCTGCGCGGTTCCGCAGCCGACCTCCCCGCGCCATGTATGACCGCCGTGTATGTATAAGGCGGCTGTCAAGATCGACGTAGACCGGGGAAAGGGCTTAGACGCCCGTATGGGGGAGGAGGAAGGAATGAGAGGAAGACCCCCGAAAAAACGGCACGTGGGGCCGCAACCCCTCTTCTCGTGCCAGCTCTCAAGCCTCATCCCACCGGTCTCGTGCGCCGCTATTCCCGTACTATATAAGCTGTAGCCCTGTACATGGTGGCGAGAAGAAACAAAATACAAAAGAAAACGAGAAGCCGAGATGGCATGACATGGCGCCAAGGGGGCAATGTCATTATGCATTCCAAATGGAAGGCAAACACCAGCGATGCGACGTGGATCGCGCGTCCGTCGTTGCAAGCCTATATAAACGGCATTGGCATTCCCGACGCGGGCCTGTTTACCACTCTGCACAAAGTAGGCTTATACCAGCGCTTGGAATACCGGCGTCCCGCAGTCGTAAGCTGTGCTCAAAGGTGAAGCCCATGCGCATCGCATCGCACGTGCTGTAATCAAACAAGGCCAGAGGAACGTGCAAACATTTTGCGAAAGATTGCTCCAGGGCTTATCGTTTGCCCTTCGCACTGGTGATCACAACAGTCTCTAGATCCGTATTTGGCCCGTATGACCTACATTGTCATTTGATTCTCCATTCCAAGATTAGCGGTATGAATGCAGGCCACCTTTTCATTTGACATTCCTGTCTCAATCAGTGCGCGTCGATCATTGCTAGTTTGATGAGAACGTTTGGCATACACTCTAAAGAAAACAAAAAGTTATCACTTCTTTTGGAGAGTTCTCGCTTGCCACTTCTATGCCTCTTTGTAGAGAGGCATGTCAGGTGTCTTTGTGGTTCATTATACCGTCTTATTAAAGTCATGTGACCCACAAGAGCCAAGTCAAGATTACGCGAAAGAACCACACATACTTTTTTTTTTCCTTCGAGTGTGCTACTTGAAACGAAGTTGGCAAACCGCGGGACACGAGCGAGAAGGGAGATGCGCACAACGTGGTAACAACTGTTCTTAGATTGAAGGGCAGCATTCAAGCAGGGAACGTCACAACGCATTTATAGGACAGTCGTTAGGAACCTTCACACTGACCCTCCGACGCGTGACCTGGACTACCTTGACAGCTGCAATCTGCAAATCACTGGGCTCTGTTGCCGAAATAATATATCGGCGTGATTGGATAGCATGTCTGCATGCGATGGTAGCATCTCGGAAACAGAACCCAAATCTACGTGGCGATGTCGTCAATCAAACTGTTTCAGGACACGCTGCAAAGCATTCATGTTGAGCTTGCAAGCAACTGTGCGTCAGTGTCGCTTACAACATGTCTATAGTTGAAAGAAAGAATGCCCAATGATCTTTCTTGCCAATCTTTCAAACAGTGGCGTACCAACTCTTTCACAAGATGGGGGGGGGGGAGGGGGGTGCAAACCTACCTCACTCGTGAAACACACACACATTATATATATATATATATATATATATATATATATATATATATATATATATATATATATATATATATAGCTTTAAACGACAATTCAAGTTGAATGAAAAATAAATAGCCCGACTCTTAATTAGGCCTGCATGGTGCTAAAAACCATATTATTTCACCTCCCTGGTCCGGTGGGTCAGGCTGTGGCGTAGGCTTAAAAGTTGAGCTTGCCACTATACTCGAGTCCACTGCTTTATATGTCATCACTTTGCAAACTGCTGCCATCACTCCTAGTTACCACAAGAAATGCTGATCCGGGTTGTCAGTGACAAAAGCAAAAACTTTTTTTTTGGTGCTTCCAGTACAGCAAAACTACACCATTCAAAGAGATTTCGTCAGAATTGTCGGCTCGCAGCAACTTCGACAGAGCAGGGATAATGCTATACATTTTGTATTAAATAAAATAATTTTCCTGAAGCAGCAAACGCTCTGATTGGTAGATAACACGATTGCTCGTTCCCATCCATAACAAAGCAAGCAAAGCATCCATAACATAGCAGTATACGTTTTCGCGCCTTATACTGTGGCCTGCTTTGCAATGCTACAGTACAAGGCACGAAAGCGTCGCATAGGCGGCCCGCAAGGCAACGAACCTTCAAGGAAAATCGTCACAACAGAAATGTTGGAAACATTTTACTAAATAAAACATTCTCTAGTAACCTTTTCATTTGCTTGTCACAATATATTTGAGCGATTACTGTGGTGAAGGGAAATTTATTGATTTCCACAGCGCGCAGCCGACAGTGACCACTGTCGAAAGTGGGGGGGGGCTCAGCTGCCCCCCCCAACTTTCTCAGTGGGGGGGGGGGGGGGTGCTCGCAACTTCCTGCCCCTCCCCCCGGATGATACGGCTATGCTTTCAAAACTAGTTATCAATGAGGCGAACCAATGGTGTGCCTATGCAGTTATCTCCGCTTTTTCTGGTGCCACCACAATTTCATGTTCATATTTCCACTCTCCTTTTGCCAAATAACTGAGAAAGTGAGAAACGCAAACGAAAGGCAGGGAGGCTAACCATGTTGCACCTAGTATGCTGCCCTACACGGGGAACAGGAAATGGGGACGAAAATAATAGAGAGGGGAAGAAGGGGAGAGAGGCAAACTAATGCGCTTGCACAGACAGCAGCGTACAAGCATGTACTGCTGCAGTAGGCGGCAACTATATATATGCATGCACGACAGTGATGAGCCGCAGATTAGCGCCATTATACGAGTTCAAAGAGGCGTAATGCTCACGCAGCCTTGCGTCAATGCACTGGCCGGTTTGCCCGATGGGAACCTCATCGCGAGTCTGCGAGATGTTGCACACCACACGTGCGACACATTTATTGAAACAGCATTTGTGTTTCGTGGCGCAAATCAGATTGCTATTCCTTCTACGAGCCACAAGGAAGCGTATATAGGCTATCAAGTTTGCGGGGAGCTGAAAGTATATTATTTAGGCCCTGTCACCCAAGCTCTGCTGGGCCCCGTCCGTTTAATGACGGCAACTACAAACAGGCATCTATACATAGCCCCGCAATTGTGAAACACATTTACCACAATTCGTATATGACGAATTTGTGCAAGTATTGCAGTAGTAGGGCCACACTAGCGCGTATACTCTCTGGGAGTGTGCAGCACTTTGGGCAAAATGACAGACGTTGTTTCCAACTAGGATCTTTCGGCAGCGTTGGTGGACCACGCTGCTCAGCTCAGGACTGGATAATCAACTGTGGGCCATCGAGCAGGCTATTGAAGCTGCTGAGAGACAAGATCTCGGCCGACTCCAAGGCGGGAACCCAGCCCGGTAACCTGCAGGAAGTGAATAACGTTGTTCATTCCCTCACTCACTGTCGCCCAGCTACTTTCTTCACAATGAGTGAGGAGGAGGAAGAAGCTTTATTGTAAGAATCCGGTGGCCTCGGTGATGCAGATCCTAGGCGTCAGCGGCATCCTCAGCCCGGCCCATTGCCCAATGCTGTTCCTCTGGATCTGTGCTGAGCCGCACGGTCTTCGTTCATCACCAGTTATAGTTTTGCGATCCTGTTGGAGTGACTTTGGACAGGCCCAAAGGTTGGGAGGTAGGTCCACCCTCTCCTTAAATAATTCACATCTGTCGATGTGCTCACCGGGGTATTAGTGGACATGGGTTCGGGTACGCGTTTGTGTGAAGGAGGTGCCAGGCCACCGCTTGCTGTTTGGTAATGTGTGGTGCGCGGGAGGGAACTGGGCCCTTTTCAATTGATAAAGATTAAACCTTATGTATCTATAAGGTAGGCCTTTAAAGTGTTTTTCTTGAATGTGTTTCGCGGCTATTCCACAACTAGTTTGTGGCCTCTTCATCTCCATAAATACAGCTTGTGCTACGACGCATAAACTATTCTTACGGAAACCAGCAGCTTCCAGATTATCGAACTGGTTGTCTGAGCTGGTCTTCACGAGGTGGGGATATATATCTTCGGTGCATTAAAAAGTGGTTGAAATGACTATTTGAAAACGATTTTTGATTATGCGGAACAAATTGGCAGAAGTCCTTTCTTACTTCTCGACATAAAACTCCAACACAGGTGGCCATCACCATGGAAGGCTCACTGCAGTTCTGAAAACCAGGTGGAGCGATCGCATGGAAGTTTGCGGGTGAATTCAAGGGTGTTATAAGAAGCCTTGAAGGCTTGCGCGACCTGGTGGACAACCGCAAATAAGCAGTCAGGCGAAAAAAACCATTGAAACAATCGGAAACTAATAGACGTACTGTCGCGTTCAGTATGAGATACACCACGCGAGTGCGTGACCCAGGGCACTGCAAGGCTGCACAGTGATTCCGACCATGGCGTGTTTCTGAAGCAACTGGAAGAGAGTTTCGCTGTGGTTGGAGTAGAGGTTAGCAGAGGAAAAAGGCGCCTAATTTCTGCAGTTCGGTACTGGAGCACGGCGCAGCACCTATATATTTTCGCTGTTCCTGCTAGCACGTATCACTCCCAGTTGCTTGCTTTCATTCTTTTCGTCTTGTTTATTTTGAAGGAAACGTTTGCTATTTATTTGGCTTTACTGAAGAAAATTTCCAAATTTGGGTGTCGAACCACAGCAGCAGTTATCATTTTCGAAGCTTATATTCTAACCAGCCAAAGTGAGGGCGAGTGAGTTGAGGCAGCGCTTACTCGCAAGAACCTCAAAACCCTCGCCTGATAACTCAACATTATCTCCACCTCCCTCCCCCTCCAATCAGCGTCACCATAAAAGCTTACAATGTGCTAGGCCACGAGCTCCAGCGATGTAGCTCATACTGGGCCCGCGCTTCACGTAAGACGAACGCACTGGCGCAGATATCGTTTCTTCTGTTTAGAGCCACACATGAGCAGACCTCGAGAGTGGAACACGTAAGCAGGTAACGTTTGCCGCCGGGGGTCTCCCGGACATTTCTTTTCAGGGGTGGTTCAATAAACCTTTAGGTGTACTCGTGCTTGTATGAGCAAGTGTGCGTGCGGATATACACAAGTAGAATAAAAAATATCAAAGGAAAAGAAAAAAGTGAACCCTCCCCACCCGACTCTTCCTTAGAACTAGACGCCATTTTTTGCGATCATCAAGCGCTCAGTTCAGTTTCCCAGCAAGAAAGGAACAAAATACGAAACTTTATTGTGATGCAGGATCTAGGGCGTGTCAATGATATGCAATAACTTTGGCAGTATGTACAAATTTTCTATTTTCAGTAGCCAGTTACTTGATACCTGGATTCAAGAAGTTCTGCAGCGTGCTCATATAATTAGCTTATAATTTGATGCACATAGCTTATTTCATGACACCCAAGGTTCTGCAAACTTTGATTATTACAAACTCTTTTTTTTGTTTAAAGTGCCCTTGTTTTACAATTTTTCGTAGTCTTATGAAAATCCTAATTGGGTCTTAAAGCATTAGAAAAAGGGAAGAGAAGAGGAGGAAGAAGAAGAAGGAGGAAAAGTCGTTAATGCTTTTTTATTTTCTTTTTTTGTTGGCTAGGCCACCGTGGTTTTATTGTATTTAGGCACAGTACTTTAATTTGTGCTTCTGTAGGCTGAATAAGCAATGATTGTCAATGGCTTTGTATAGTTCAGTACGAAACCCGTGAATTGATAATGGTTGATATGTGGGGTTTAACCTCCCATAACCATTATATGATTATGAGAGACGCCTTGTAGTGGAGGGCTCCGCAAATTTCCACCACCTGAGCTTCTTTAACGTGCACCCAAATCTAAGCACACACGGGCCTACAGCATTTTCACCTCCATCGTGAATGCAGCCGCCACCGCCGCCACGGTACTAGATTCCACGACCATCGGTTCAGCAGCCGAGTAACTTATAGCCACTATAGACAACCACGGCGGGACAAAACCCGTGAATAGATTTCTTCGGTTTCAGAGAGTCATTACGACGGCTAAGGCAGTGATTACATTCCGAATTGAATACTTAGCGCAGAGTCTAATCAGGCGTGATTAACAACCCGACAGAGAAAGAAAACACAAAAAATGGATAGCTAAAACGGGTGCATCAGGGAAATTAAATTAATCCCACTTTGTAGGAGACACCTTTATTATACAGAGGCTTTTCCGGAAAATACCCCGGTTATTCACGAGCACACCTGACCGGAGCCCCTCCAAAGAGGGACCGCTAACGATAACGTATTAGGCGTCACTTTCCATTAAAATTTGCATCCCTCTTTCATAGAAGTCGCCCGGAGCGTAATCCACGGGCCATCCACATTTACGGAGCTAAATTATTGAAATGCCTGGAGTTGAAAGAAACCCGAGTACTGAAGCAGGGAAACCGACGTGAAAAGAGAGGGTTTATGCGAGTGCGTATATCCTACTTGCGTGCATTTGCCGGTCAATGCATGCTCTCGTATATAGCGAAGACACGAGCGGTCGGGATTACTTTGGGAGCGCGCTTCAAGGGCATTGGAAACTTAAAGCAGACGGTGCGAGGGGACGGTACGATTAGCGGAACATCACTAACGGCGCTTTAATATTGCGGCGAACAGATATGCGCGCTCAAGCGTAATTCTACGGAGCCTTGAGAAATACACAAGCGCTCATGCACTGCAGTTCTCTATAGTGCGGTCTAATGGTCGGGAGCATGCAGTGAGGAGGTTAGAGATCTGAGATGGTGTAATTTCGCTAATGACTCAGATTGGTGCTTTGCATGAGATATGGCGAGACAGTTTATGCGACAGTTATCTAGCAGCTCTTTGTCACGGAGCTCTCTTTTTGCTTCGAGACCGCAAGGAAGCTTTATGTATTACATTGAAATGCGAGAGCTAGTCCAGGTGGGTCGCAGATGGCCGTTTCCGACCAGGATCACCTTCCCGAGCATATGCGACATGAATCCGCAAATAGTACATTTCAAAAAAAAAAAGAAAGATGATCAATGCTATAAATGACTGCGTTCATTAAAAAAAAGGTGGGGGGGGGGCTGTGTTACCTTGGATATTACTGTTCGCAAATAAGGAAGACAAATTATATTTCAGGCTAAGCACGGCACGTGTGCAAACGGAAGCTATAAGCAGCATAATTTACTACATCCTCTCATTTTGTAAAGAGACAAGAAACCTCTTTAGCAGAGAAATTTTAGAACAAATCGTGATGCTGTACATATGTGTATGTCCGAGGCAGCAGAGAGTGCTTCGTATATTTAAATGCGACAACAACAAAAAAACTGACAGCACATATTGCGCCTAAGAAAGACGATTCTTGCGGGGCTCGCTGGTATTCCACCATACGCGATAACAGCGCAAAACAACGAGTACGAAAGAAGGGCTTTTGATGAACGAACTGCTGTTCTTGCTCTTGTTCACCTTCTTCTGTGGCTTACACCCGCTGCGCTTCTTCAGACATCTCCGTCTTGGCTATCACTTCTCGCACATTCTCGTTTTTTGGTTGTCGAAAAATCTAGTACAGATGTAGAACAGACCCTTACAACTACCACAAATATTGACCCTGCTCGAAATGCTGTCAAGAAAGCTCATAATGATGCTATAGTTAGCACAGAATCGTTTGTGCTGAGACGCATTGTATACGACAAACAACACGATCAGTTAACAGGTGAAATCTTCAAGGCCCACAGAACACAGAATGCAGGGCATAACTGTTGTCAATAAGCCATGCATCGCCCTCCAGGATAAGGAAATTTCTTTTGGTGGGCGAAGCGCCTAATAGGGTCCATCTAGGCTTGTTCGTTCTCCCTTGTCCTGCACAGCACATGCAAGGTATACCCCCATACGCGCACCGTATAAGTTTCGTGAAGTAGGGATGTACCCACAATGCCATTCGTCATTTTGCTGATAAGCGAGGTACCCGCTACATATCTCATGTGCATTTTGTGCTGTAGCTGATGACGATGAAGAATAAGCGTGGGTGTGTGCCACACATTCAAGGGTCTACAATATTCGGTTTGCATTCTAAAACGTGTATTCGGGGAGTGTTTCTGCTACGCAACAATAATTGTCATCTACTTCGACTACTTGCCTCGCGTTATCCCCACGGTTCCGGCAGTTAGCGGTCGCGAACGGCGCCTGCGTTATCGGTGTGAACAGCAGTCCCGACAGGAAAGTGGCCAGCGCAGCGATTTCAAGAAAGGAAATGCGAGCAAGTCAGATTATGAATATTGTTGTGTAGCAGAGCTACTCCCAGAATACTTCATTTTTTTTATCTTAGATTGATATATGCATTCTCTTTATGCCTTGAAACAAGCTAGCCTAGAATCGAGACGCCAGGAGGCAGCGGCAACGCCGATGACAAGCTACTACTTACTTCGGAGACAAAAGCGCGGCATGCGGCGGCTCAACGCATACTCTGCAAGCTACCCCGGAGGGGAGTGCTCGGGAAGCAGCGATTAATCGCTCGGCGGCTACCATTCGTGAGCATCGGGCATTAACGCATGACAAAGGGCAGTACAGAACCAAAGGTGAATTGGTCAACAGCCCGACAGACGTTCAGAAATGGGGCCTTGCCGTCCTAGAAACATACCTGACGACGCAGCCAACGACGTTCGCATAAAACGAAAGCTTATAAGCAAGCCCTTGTACAAGTCCAGATTATGGTAAGAAACAATACATTCATGCGTGGTTGAAGTATCTACAAGAGACACATCTCTACAGATGCCTAAATATAAATAGAACATGCATCGACCTTATTTTTCCCAATTTCAGGCCAGATCCAACTGAAGAACTGTAGCTCATAGGAACGTATTCTTGGGCTGGTTAGTTAGTTCTGAAGAAATTCTGGAGTAGTTTATACTCTTTGATGTTGCCTTTCCTCTGTCGCAATTTTCTTGTAATTTCTCTCTCTCTCCCTCTCTTTGCGCCATTTCATTTCATCATCTTTTATTCCCCTCACCCCTTTCCACAGCACAGAGGCCGGTCTAAGAACTGGCTAACCTCCCTGTGTTTCCGCTTAAACATTCCTCCTCCTCCTCCTCAGAACGCGACTCATATAGACAAAAAAAAACATATTATTTTCTTTTCTTTTTTTCACCTATGTGGACTGCGGTATTAATATTGCTTCAATTGAGGGACCATTGGCAATACATTTCACGTACCACAAAACAGTAATAATGGATGCAAACGAAATTCAGAATGCAACAGCCCATAGGAGTATTCTCCAATAAAACATTGTATACACTTCATGAACGCAGTTAGGGAGGGGAGTGAGGGTTTCAAGTCTTTCCCCCTCCCTTCCCAACTATTATCAGTTTTGCTTGCGTTTACAGGCTGCCCCAGATATCAAGAAGCACGATTAAAAAAAAAGAATGGCATTACACGAAGCAGACATAGTGTATATTGTTCCCAGTATCCTCTATTAACCACGACCAATCTTTAGTTAATTAGAATGAATAAGTTTTTATCATTATGTTTGGAACACTATAAGTGCCCACCAAATTATCAAAATGTCAGTGGGGCAGATGTGGGCGTACTGAAATGGCATGTGTCTTTGCTACTTTCAGAAATTTTTATTGATTGCATGCTCGTTTTTTCTATCAATAAAGCAAGCGGACAAAATATGTAAAAAAAGGCAGATCACACGTACAGTGGGAATCGATGATATGTGAAGCACAAATGAAAAATGTTTATATTGTGACGGGGCGAGGTCTTGGCTTACAGGATAGCGTCCACCGAGAATCGGTAGCCGAACAAGATGTCTGAGTTGCCTCTCGCGCAAGCGCCTAACGCACAGGCGTCTTCTTCATCTTCGCAAAGTGCCACGCTTGCTCCTGTCGATGATGCACCGTAACATCACTCCCCTGCGGCGGAAGCGCGGTCACGGCGCTTAGTACGGCGGCGACGAACGAGGAGGGTGATACGGTTTCAGTCTGGAAACGTGTACAACGTCTGTTTGGAGTGAGGTGGTCGAAGAGGCATTGTTTAAGGGTGCGATCTCGTAGCTCGTCACTAAGTTGTAACACTTTGTAGGGGCCATGGTAGCGTGATAGTAGCTTCTCTGATAAGCCGACTTGGTGGTTTGGTGTCCAGAGAAGTACCAGAGACCCCGGCGAGAAGTGCACGCTTTGGAGGCGACTGTCATAGCGGTCTTTTTGGTGCGCTTGCGACAAGTGAAGCCGATAACGGGCAAGCTGACGGGCTGAATGGGCTCCAGAAACGACATCGCTGGCGTACTCAGTAGACAAGGGGGCAGCCGAAGGAAGGAGCATGTCAAATGGTAATGCTGGATGTCAGCCAAATAGCAAATAAAACGGTGAATAACTAGCTGTGTCGTGCCGTGAAGAATTGTACGCGAACGTGACAAAGGGGAGTGCTTTGTCCCAGTCACGGTGATCTGGCGAAACGTACATTGGCAGCATCTGCGTCAGCGTTCGGTTCAGACGCTCGGTCAATCCATTTGTCTGTGGATGATAAGCGGTGGTAAGCTTGTACTCAGTGGAGCAGGCGCGGAGAATGTCATTCACAACACGTGAAAGAAAGTACCTTCCTCGATCAGTAAGCAGCTGCCGCGGAGCGCCGTGATGAAGAATGACTTCATACAAGAGAAAGTCAGCCACGTCAGTGGAACAGCTTGTCGGCAGTGCTTTAGGGATGGCAAAGCGTGTGGCGTAGTCTGTGGCGACTGCAGCCCATTTATTTCCGGAGGTGGACGTAGGAAACGGGCCCAACAGGTCAAGGCCAACACGGAAGAATGGTTCCGTCGGTATGTCAATGGGTTGTAGGAGGCCAGACGGTAGCACAGAGAGGCGCTTGCTGCGTTGGCAGCGGTCGCAAGCAGTGACGTAGCGAACCACAGAACGATACAGTCCGGGCCAGAAAAAGCGACGGCGCACACGATCGTAGGTACGAGAGACGCCTAGGTGACCGGATTTAGGTACGTCATGTAGTTGTTCGAGAACGCTGGTACGCAGGTGATGGGAAAGCACGAGTAGTAATTCCGGGCCATCAGCGTTGAAGCTGCGACGCTACAGAATGTTGTCGTGCAGTTCGAACAGGCGAACGGAAGTGTCTGTTGAAGCAGAGGTCAGACGCTCGATGATGGAGAGTAACGACGGGTCACATCGGTGGAGATATCACCCAAAGCGTGGATGAAGAGAACGCAGGGGTCTGAATCAAGGTCTGTCAAGTCGGGCGTTTCAACCGGATAACGTAACAAACAGTCTGCGTCTGTGTGGAGGTGTCCCGACTTGTAGTGGACCACGAATGAGTATTCTTGCAGACGGAGCGCCCAGCGACCAATAGGTGCAGATGGGTCCTTTAGCGATGACAGCCAGCAAAGAGCGTGATGGTCCGTAAGAACGGAAAAAGTTTGGCCATACAGTTAAGGCCTGAATTTCGCCACGGCCCACACTATAGCTAGGCATTCACGCTCAGTGATGGAGAACTTCCGTTCGGCAGGTGAAAGAAGACGACTGGCGTAAGCAATCACGCGGTCCTTCCCGTGCTGTCGTTGGCCAAGGACCGCTCCAATTCCATGGCCACTGGCATTGGTCCGAAGCTCTGTAGGTGATGCTGGGTCGAAATGGGCCAGTATTGGTGGCGTAGTCAGCAGATGGATAAGAGCCGAAAAGGCGTCCGCTTGCTCTATACCCCATGCGAAGGGAACGTCCTTCTTTAAGATATCAGTACGGGGTCGAGCGATGTCGGCGAAGTTGCGGACAAACCGACGAAAATAGGAACATAGCCCTACAAAACTTCGGACGTCCTTGGTTGAGCGTGGTTCAGTAAATTGTTGTACTGCTCGCACCTTTTCGGGATCTGGTTGAACACCATCGGCACTGACAAGGTGACCGAGTATGGTGATTTGGCGACGTCCGAAATGGCATTTTGCAGAATTGAGCTGGAAAGCAGCTCTTCAAAAAATACCCAGAACGGCTGACAGACGTGTTATATGGCTGTCAAAGGTAGGTGAAAAGACGATGACATCGTCTAAGTAACATAAGCAGATGGACTACTTATATCCTCGGAAAAGGGAATCCATCATGCGCTCGAAAGTTGTCGGCGCATTACACAGTCCAAACGGCGTGACTTTGAACTGGCAGAAGCCATCGGGCGTAACGAAAGCGGTTTTTTCACGATACATGGGGTCGAAGGAAATTTGCCAATAGCCGGACCGAAGGTCGATAGACGAAAAGTATTGGGCACCATGGAGGCAATCGAGGGCGTCATCAATCCGAGGCAAAGGGTAGACATCTTTGTGGGTCACTTTGTTTAAATGACGATAGCCCACGCAAAAGCGCCAGCTGCCATCCTTCTTCTCAACGAGCACGACTGGGTAGGCCCAGGGGCTGGATGAGGGTTCTATTACGTCTTTAGTAATCATTTTAACCACTTCATTTTGAATTACATGGCGTTCCTTGTAAGATACGCGATATGGACGCCACCGTATAGGACTGGCATCACCAGTGTTGATCGGGTGAGTCACTGCAGTTGTTTGGCTGAGAAGGCGGTGGTCAAAGTCGAAAACGTCTCTATATGATGTTAGCAGACTACGGAGGCTGGCAGCTTGCACTGCAGTGAGGTCGGGAGCAATCATCTTGTTAATGTCATCTGCAGGCAGAGTGTAATTGCGGCCAAGACAAGGGCATGTAGTATCGGTGTCCAAACCAGTAACGTTGCAGCTGTCAAGTTGAGATAGGGTGGCCAAAGACATGTCTTGCGGAATAACTTGAGTCAAGAGACTCAAGTTGAGTAGTGGTATAACCACTGTATATTAGCAACGGCGACAACAGTGTGAGCGAGGGCGACGTCTCGGGCCATCAGTACGTCGACTATAGGAGTTACGAGGTAGTCACCATCGGGCACATGACGTGAGCACGACAAAGTGACATATGTAGCAGCTTGCGGAGGCAAGCGAATATGGTGACTAGAGCATAAACGGGGAGAATCGTCAGCTGGAAAATCGGCAAACTGCGGCAGTTCAAACTGAAGAGCACCAGTGGCACAATCAATGAGCGCAGAATGACGTGACAGGAAGTCCAAACCAAGTATTAGGTCATGAGTCCAAACCAAGTATTAGGTCATGAGGACAGACACATTTCAATGACGGCAAACTGAACTAATGTAGGATGACCGGCAATGGACACACGGGCCGTGCACATCCCTTGAACATCAGGGGTCCTCCCATCAGCGACACGAAGTTTGCGGGAAGCGGCAGGCGTGAGCACTTTATGTAGGCGTCGGCGAAGGTTCGCGCTCATTACAGAAATGTGCGCTCCAGTATCTATAAGGGCTGAAATAGCAACACCGTCAACGGCAACGTCTAACAAATTTTGTCTTGTCGGAAGCGTCAAGAGAGGATTTGTGGAGAGAGTCAAAAATGCAGCGTCACCTTCAGGCGCTGCACCATTTAGTTTTATGGGTAGGCAGGAGCGGGGTTGAATGGGGACGACGGCCTGCGAGTCTGCGGTGAGCGAGACGACTGGTGACGTCCTGGAGGCGAACGCGACTGACGACCATGCGGTGACGGAGATCGACTGTTGAACCTGCTGTAGTTGTTTTGCGGAGAAGGCTGTGCGACAGACGCGAAGTGAGTGCTGTCCTGTCGGTAGTGAGGTTGAGATAAAGTCCGAGGTGGCGAGGACTAGCGGTAATTGCAGTAACGGACGACATGACCGATCCGGTGGCAATGAAAACAAATTGGCCGATTGTCGACGGTTCTCCATAGAGCAGGGTCGCGAGATCGGGCCGTAAACTGCTGCTCGTGATAGGACGAGGGTGAATGCCATGAAGCTCGCTGCGGGCTGGGCAAAGCGCACGCCGAGGGAGTACCTATGCTGGCGAGTTCTTGGCGGACGATGGCTTGAACCATGTTAGCAGTGAGTGGGGTCGTGTCAGTTGCAGCGGTGTGAGCCGGAGCAGAGGCAATGGCTTCAAGTTCGCGCCGTACAATTCGGGTCACCTGATCCGATGAATCTAGAGGTGGTCGCTGTGTTCTTGCACGGTCTTCACAAGATGATGTTGCAGCCGTATTCGGAAGGTGGGTAAACACGCCGTTAATCCGCCGGCTCTTCGCTTGCTGAAAGCGCCGACATTTTTTTATAATGGCGTCCACTGTAGAAAATTTTTTGCAGATGAGGAGGTTGAATGCGTCATCCGCAATCCGCTTAAGAATATGCCCGACCTTCTCAGCCTCCGGCATCTCGGCATTGGCTTTGCGACACAACGACAACACATCTTCTATATAGAAAACGTAAGACTCGGTCGAGGTCTGCGCCCGAGACGCGAGCATTTTGTTCGCGGCCATTTTTCTTCCAATCGGCTTTCCGAACAGGTCCAACATTTTCTCCCTGCACACTGCCCAACTCCGAAGTTCTGTTTCATGGTTCTCATACCACGATTTGGCGGTTCCCCTAAGATTGAATAACAGGTTCGCCAGCATAAGAGTCGAGCCCCATCGGTATCGAGTACTCACACGTTCGTACTTTGCCAGCCAATCTTCAACGTCAACTTCATCTGGATCGCCGGAACCGCTGAACGTGCCAGGATCCCGCGGGGGTTCGAGCACGAAGGTTGTGGTCGCAGAAGGAGATGTAGTTACCGCATCATCTCCGGCCACAAGAACACCAGGAGCAGATGCAAATGCCGTACTTTCCGTCATCGTTGTGGAATGACCCTTCAAACGTCGGCCGCTGCGAAGTTCCGTTGCGAGGCGGTTACCCAGCACTCCCACCAAATGTGACGGGGCGAGGTCTTGGCTTACAGGATGGCGTCCACCGAGAATCGGCAGCCGAACAAGATGTCTGAGTTGCCTCTTGCGCAAGCGCCTAACGCACAGGCGTCTTCTTCATCTTCGCTAAGTGCCACGCTTGCTCCTGTTGATGATGCACCGTAGCAATATTATAGTGTCTATAGAATATACTTTTGATATGTCACTTTGAAATCAGTACAACGTTACGATGCGGACGTAAATTATGCCGTACATGACTTCCATATCATGGTTATCATGTTTGGACATGTATTTTACTGTTGTCGTTTCACGTCACGTCACGTTATACCTAATTTGGTTTATGTGGAGCTTGTGACACGGCCGCGAGCGTGCTGTGAGCGTAGCATGCAGTAGTGTTTTACATGACACGCATGCCATGATGATCATGTTTGGATGTGTCATATACCTTCGTCGCCTATTCAGGTCACGTGATACCAATTTTTATATATTTTGAGCTAGCGAAATGGCCGTGAGCGCGCTATGAGCATGGAATGTTGACATGTTCTTACATGACACGCATGTCATGGTTATCATGTTTGCACCAGTCATATACCTTCGTCATCCATTGACGTCACGCAACACCAAAATCGGTTTATGTGAAGCTACCGAAACGACTGCGAGCACACTATGAACGTAGCATGTAGGCATGATTTACATGACACGCATGTGATGATTATCTTGTTCGGACATGTTATTTACCTTCGACGTCCGTTCGCGTCATGTATTACCAAATTATATATATATATATATATATATATATATATATATATATATATATATATATATATGTGTATATCAGGGCGCGGGTTCGAATCCCGGCTGCGGCGGCTGCATTTCCGATGGAGGCGGAAATGTTTGTAGGCCCGTGTGCTCAGATTTGGGTGCACGTTAAAGAACCCCAGGTGGTCTAAATTTCCGGAGCCCTCCACTACGGCGTCTCTCATAATCATATAGTGGTTTTGGGACGTTAAACCCCACATATCAATCAATCAATCAATCATATATATATATATATATATATATATATATATATATATATATATATATATATATATATATATATATATATATATATATATAGCGATATGGCCGCGACTGCATCATGAGCGTGGCGTGTAGTCATGTTGTTACGTGACAGGATCTCATGGTTATCATGTTTGCACCTCCGTCATTCATTCACGTCTCGTAATACCAAATTTGGTATATGTGAAGCTAGTTAAACGCCCACGAGCGCATCATGAGTGTGGCATGCGGTCATGCTTTTCCATGACACGCATCCCATGATTATATTATTTTAACCAGTCACATTCCTTCGTCATTTATTCAATTGGTGTAGTACCCAATTTCGTATACGTTAAGCTACCGAAAAGACCGCGAGCGCATCATTAAAGTGACATGTAGTGACGTTCTTACATGCCACGAATCCCATGATCATTGTGTTTGCACCAGTCACATACCTTCGTCATCCATCCAAATGGCGTAATACCAAATTCGGTATATGTGAAGCTAGCGATAAGGCTGCAAGTGCATCATGTGTGTGGCATGTAGTCATGTTGTTGCATGACATGCATCTCATGATTATCATGTTTGCACCATGCAGTCACATACCTTCGTCATTCTTTCACGTCCCGTTTTACTAAATTTGGTATATGTGAAGCTAGCGAAACAGCCCTGAGTGCATCATGAGTGTGGCACGTATTCCTTATGTTACATGGCACGCATGTCATGATTTCCATGTTAGGGTCTGTCACTTATTTTCGCCATGCAGTAATGTCGTACCTACCAGTTTTGCAATATGTCATGTGAACGAAACCACCGCAAGAGCAGCAAGAACATTAAAAGTAAATCATGACATTCATCACATACATGTCATGATTTTCATATTATTGCTAGTCACTTATGCTCGTGATACAGTCATATTATGCCACACCGATTTTGGTATCGATACCATTATCGAAACGGCCAGGAGAGCTAAAATTCCTATAGGCGGCTAGACAGATAGATAGATAGATAGATAGATAGATAGATAGATAGATAGATAGATAGATAGATAGATAGATAGATAGATAGATAGATAGATAGATAGATAGATAGATAGATAGATAGATACGCTCAATGATGATAAAGTTGATGTGTGGGGTTTAACGTCCCAATTACCATGGACCACAATGTTGCCAAGAATGTGGAACTATGTGTTTGTGTTCTCGCTCGTCACCTGCAGTTCCCGCCGGGTGTTAATGAGTTCGGATGTTTCAAAATTTCACTGAGCATGCCTTTCTAAAGCATCTATATATAAGCATGTAGATACAGCTGGCGAAACGTCGCAGTGTCTCATCAACGGCGCGGTGTTGTACAACGCAGGCCACGTTGTTGAATATTATGTGCGCAGCCGATGCCGTCGAGGGAGATCACATCACCGACGCGGCTCTGCTCCTCCGAAAACGTGGACTCACCACACACGGTCCCCATGGTTATTGAGTGCTAGCAATAAAAGTACTGCTCTGTGCCTCAGTGTGCTTCCTCCACCCGTGAAAAAACAAAACAAAAACGCTATAGCTTTCACAACAATCCTGAAGAAAAGGGCACGCCTGCCCTTTTACTTATATAGGATATTTTTTTCTGCAGTGCAACGATAGTGACAGTGATTATGACGATATGTGTGATAATCGCTGATTTCTGCCACTCTGGCTTTCGCAAACAACACATGAGATAATTACTGCAGTAAAGCTGTTTAGGTTGATGTTTCAGCAGTCAATCGACCATTCATGGCATGTATACTAGAAATACAAAGCAGCCTCAGTTTACTAAATTTGAGACAATTGTGCTTGGATTGCAGTTGTGGGCGACGGCAGGGCGCAAGCTCGTGTTGCATCCCAATAAGAGGAGTCTTGAGTGGTAGGTGCTGGTGCGACTCGGAAAGGGGGCATGTTCCACACCTTAATGCTCCCCTTGGCCGATGAAAATGACTGCAGTTTGTCCCAATATATTGTTTGTTCAGTGAGAGCGACATCATGAGGTAGTTCATATTAATGCCGCACAGGGCCGTCGCTCGGGTATGTAAGGAATAGTTATTGCTCATTGTATATACCACACACAGTGCCACAAAGACTGCATGACAACCTTTAGTGAATAGACATTAAACAGCGAGAGCAGGTTTCGCTTATGAATATGGTGCGGGCTCGCTTGTATTGATCAGTAAACTATATGCTTGTTTAGGGGACTTCGCGGTAGATTTTGGAATGGCACCATAACTGGTGTAAGTCGCCTATACGCCGGTAGCCGGCAAGAAATAAATGGCTGAATACTAGTGAGGTGATGAAACACGTGTGCAAGCCAACCGAAAATTGGAGCGTAGGGGGGGTGTAGCAAAAGTCACTGTCTGTGAAGTACTTGCCGCATACGGTCGATAAAGATTTCCTTCTCTGAGTTAGACTATTGGCTATCCACTTATTCCTCAGCTTCGGATCCTTAGGACAGTTGTGAAAGCTGACGCCCTTTTCGCGGGTGGGTGGTCATATAGATGCACGGAGCACTATACTCCACCATTGCGCAGCCCTCTCTGCGGAGACAAAACCTCAGCTTTAAGCAATAAAGTGCTATTCCTTTTAAATGAACGTTAAAAGCTGACACCCATGGTTAGAACAGCGTCGGCAGCTAAGATAACCAATTGAACCGCTTCTTTGCCGAGTTTTATTACCCCGATGGTGAATTCCATACGGCGCCGCACTTCGATTCGAAAGCGCGCGATTCCTCGAATTGACGTCATACAGGCACGATTCGCTGTGCCGCCATCGGTTGTACACCAGGCCACATGGCTATGCTAAGAGCTGCTTGGCTCATACTAGCTTTTTACACTGGCCCTAATCAACTGTAATTTCCACATGTTATTACACACTTAGTGCGAAAGTCTAGAAAGCAAAGAGAGAGAGAGAGAAAACCTAAAGTCTAATTGCAAGATGTAACACTCGGGAAGAAGAGATTATTTGTCAGCACCATAGCCCTCGACAGAAAGAGCAGGTGAAAGGTGTTACATTTGCATATTTCCGGTGCTATATATGGGTGTTATATAAGCATACATGTGAAATAAAATACTGGCTACGCGGGTGTGACCATTGACACTGACTGACCAATCCCAACCACTGGTGAGTACTCGGCATGCGTACAAAAATCGTTCCCTTGAGTCACACTTTGAGCACCATAAGACAAAAGCATCGCTCATCACCATTTCAAATTGCCCGCAGCGCCGGTGCTCCCGCATATGGGAGCGTCTGGCTTCCCAACGGGGATTCTTTCGGGCGCCGACAGAGGTCGCTAGTAAGACTGCTCCAGGTAGAAGTGTTGCCTTTTCGAGGTGAGCGAAAGAAAGGGTACCTCCTCAAAGCAACGCCACCACCGCCGTGGTTCACGCGCAGTGGAGAAGAGGCGACGGAGCCACAAACGTGCGTGCGTGCGTGTTGCCGAATCAAAGCAACAAGACCCGGCGCGTCCAATCGGCGTTCTCATTCGCCGGCCTCACCCTTTCTCACGTCGGCCCGCACGAACGAGTCGCCGCACCATGCGGTGACTGACTGGCCTGGCGGCTCACACGGCTCACCCAGCAACGACTGCCCCTCGGTTTTCTTGCTTTCACGGGCGGATCCCGCCACCGCAGCCGTTTCTCTGTATGCGCTAAGAGTGGGGGGCGCTTCGTCTTTTGGTTGCATTGGCAACGCTGTAAGGAAGGGAAAGGGGGGCAGCTGGTAAGGCCGCGGGTAATTAACTAAGACGTTCGCTAACGCCGTTATCTCGGATCCGGAAATCAAACTAAGGAGCCGAAAGGCCGCCTCCGGTTCCGGCATGACGTTCCCTTGTGCGTGTTACCCTTATATATGTATTCCTCCGTTTACTGTGTTTTCTTTTCTTTTTTGACCTTTCAAGTTTACTACTGCACGCAAAAAGTTACGAGACCGTGAAAGTTAACGGAAGTGGGAACTTTCGCCGTCCTCCACGTTGCAATGTGAGCTAAAGGCATTGCCGAAGGGCTCTTCCCGGCTAAAACAAGTACCAACGGAACCTCGTACGCCTTTCTCGATACGATGTCACAATGGCGGTTTCAAATGGCGAATGCCTTTAGCCCTGTTCTTCGTGGGTAACGTACAAACAAACACCCTAAGGCTACAACTTCTTGCGTCAGAAGGGATTGAAACAATCGGTTTGATGGCGCTTTCTCTGGCGAACGAACGCGGCTGCGTGTAATTTATTCGCCGTTCGTCAAGACATTTAATACCATAGTAAGCGGTGCTATGGTGAAAACACATTACATGAATTATTTTCATTGGTCAGCACGGTATGTAGGTAATACGAAGGTCTTAGAGCGTACCATGTGTTTTGCGATGACCGGTAAAGATTTAGTTCTGGTTGACTGATTTCGCCTGTGTACGAAAAATGGTGACTTTCTCTCACTTATTCAAAATTTACTTTTGGGACACCCTGCTGATGAATTCACTTAATAGCCCCACTTGCGTCGAACTTCACGATCACCGCTCACGTCCGCTGGAACACGGTAAGCTGGTGAGTGCATGCGTGTTGGCAAAAACATTTGGGCGCGTTTTAATCACATTATATCGTGTCATAACTCCAACTCAGCCCAACGTGGGCCTACAGCAAACCGAGTTGATTTACACGTCGGGTTTAAAGTCCCGAAATCACCATGATCATGAGAGACGATATAGTGGAGGGCTCCGGAAGTTTCGACCAGATGGGGTTCGGCACCGTGCACCCAGATCTGAGCACACTTGAGTATACAACATTTTTGCCTCCATCAAAAATGCAGCCGCCGAAGCCGGGATTCGGTACCACGACCTGCAGGTCAGCAGTCGAGTGGCTATAGCCACCAGACCACCGTGGCCGGGCGGTGAACCGAGTTAAGCCCGAATAAGCTTCCTGCTAGACGTTTACGACCTCTTTTGTTATTGTAAATACCCATCAATCATGTGCCCCCATACAGCGGTTGGTGCAACTGGCAGGTGCACGGCTATATCATCGCCCAATGGCACACTAACGAAAAACTTAAGGCAGCTATAGTGGTACCAAGTCTGAAGAAAGTGCGGGCGCTTGGCAGCCTTCTTTGTTTTTCTTCAGTTTCCTCTCCTTCCTCCTACTCTTTGTTTTTCCCTATCAAGTTTCCCGTCCTTTTCTTCCCCTCTCTATACGTATTAATTTCCATTTGTTCTCAGAGTTTCTTTCTCTCTCTCTATTACACGTTTGCTTTCCCTTTTTTTTATTTTTATACATTGTTTCACCTGCGTTACGGCAAGCAACGACAGAGTACGACAGCCCGCGGCCCTACCGAGCACTTAATATTATTACGAAAGCGATCGAAGAACAAGGGGACGAAGACTGCTCCTTAGCGTGTGCGCGCTCTCAATACGCTTCAGATGATTATATATACTGGGTATACTCGGTTTTGCCTAAGTTTCGTTAGGTGACGATGACAACATGCCCGGGCCCCTTGAAAGTGTACCGCACTTATTTTTCTGCGAAAGCAACTATATGCGCACCCCCAACAAATTTTACCGTCGTCATCACGTCCCGTATGTGTATATGTCTATATACAAATGAAAGTTACAAATGAAATAAATCAGGAGAAAAAATTCTGAAGTGCGGGACCATGGGATTAGAGCTTGTGATCCCTCGCTCCGGAGCATGCGTTATAGAGAGCTCCGGCACGTACACTCTTCTGCGGCATAACAGTGAGCAATTCGTTTGCACCATTTACCGATATACGGAGATCTCAGAGGCGGTACCACCGGGATGATGATGCCTGTCAAAAGGTGCGCTTTAAAGCAACATTCCTAGATTTCATTTCAACTGCTCTTGATACGCGAATGAAAAAGTGACCCATTCGCGATGTGGAACGCCGCGCAAGCAATCGTTCGAACATTATCCCGCAGCAGGATGCATCCATGGAGCGGTAGCTGCACGCGCCCAGTAATGAACGAGGAGGCGCCGGCACAGTCGACGCTTGCAGCGCACTTAAAGTATAGTGTAAGGGTCGAGCTAGATGTTTCAATTGTTAGTCCGCGCTCGACGTGTGTATGTTCTTTCGCGCGCCTTTATGCTTGAACGGTGCGCTGCATGTATATCGAATTACTTCCTGTTCCTTGTGTGACATTCGAACGTGTTGCCATAGCATTCACCACTCCACACTTGCGGCGAAACTGTGTTTTTATTTTTTAAGTTGCGGCGAGTTATGCTTTGCCAAAATGAAAAGCACAACTATCGCCGCGAAAAGACGCTTAATTATTAAAAGAGAAAAGCAAAAAAGAAAAATCACGTGCTGACACCTTCTTGAAACTCCTGCAACATTTCATTGCGACGTCATATATTTTAATGACGTCAGCAGTGAAGGAACGATCGTCTAGTTTCCTCGAGGCCCTCTGTGAAATCCTAAAACGATATTGCGTGCATGGTCTCCAAGTTCATCAGCCCAGAAAGCCACACGAGCCCTTTTACAATTCTTGAAGGCAACATCACTGAGCGACCACCTACATGGGAAACACTGCACTGTGTGTGGTGTACACTGTGGATCTCCTTCTCTCTTTCTTTCTATCCCATTTGCTCTCTTATTCTTCTCTCCTCACGTGTATGTGTAGCAGAGTGGACGTAGTTCAATAACCTCTCTACTTTTCTTATATTCCTCCTCTCTCTTGATGAAGTTCACCATAGGGCTAAGAACTATACTAACAACTGTCCCTTTTTACTCGGTGAAAAATAAATCTGTCGGCAGATGGGGCTGACTCAACGTATCATGTTGAAGGTGAAAATTCTCGAGACCCATGTACTTAGATTTAATCACATGTAATATGACTCCACTTGCCTTCTCCAGTAGGGCGGGCGGGGGGAAGACAGAAAATGGGGTGGGCAGATGAGATTATGAAGTTTGCGGGTATAAGTGGCAGCAGCAAGCATAAGACCGAGTTGACTGGCGGATCATGGAAGAGGCCTTTGTCCTGCTGTGGACGTAGTCTGGCTGATGATGATGATGACGACGATGATGATGATGATGATGAAAATGACCACAATTGGTCAAAATTTTCGGAGCCCTCTACTACGGCGGCTCTCAGAATCATATTGTGGCTGTGGGGTGTTGAACCCCATCAATCATTATTATTAGTGACGTATCATGTCACTAATATCCTGCTGACTCAGTGTATAGACGAAATACGAAAGGAGCAAGAAAACACTGTGAAATCCGTTACGCCATGCTGACATTCATGTGCAGAGATTTAAGCGCTACGTTAAAAAATATGAATACTGATTTTTATTTTATCTTCTAATAATAATTATGATGGTGGAACTTAACTAATAGTTTTGAAAGAAGAATTTGTCACTTTATATTAAATCATTGTTCGGATTTGGGTCCCTTTATCGTCATCCACTGAAAACAATGTTCCGTCATTATGTTACCTGAACTTGAGGCCTTTCACGTGAGACCTATGCGAGGCAACACGCTCAGCCCAAGAGATTACCCCATCCCAACGTCGGAACCCATCTCCTCGACAGAAAACAATGCCCGAGGGTTTCCGACGAGGCTTGCTTCGGATAGATGACGAATCACCAAGGGCGCAGCGCATGGGGCATCGGCAGCGCCGACCAAGCCACCGCTCGCTCGCTGCCGACGTGTCCAGGTGTCGATGTGGACAGAACCTGTTTGCGACTGACCTCCGGGGGCTATAATCAGCGACGACGGTGCCTCCAGAAGCGCGCCCGCGTAACGCCATTTGTTCGGTGGAACCAATTTACCGCGAGGCAGTTTCTTTAGTTGCGCGTTTGCTTCGTTTCCTGTCCTCCTCTCGGTCGGCTAATTATATAGATCACGACGCCCCCTTCGAAGCTGATGATCGGTCTTCTCTGGGACTCGCTCCGACATCTGCGGCGCAGGCCAAACAAGGACGTGCGCATAACGTATACAGAAAGAGAGAGAGAAGGCGATGAGGAGAAGGGGGAGAAGACCATAGAAGACACGACGTTAGGCGATGCCCGTCCACCATTGCCTCAGGCCGTGCAGGTCGAGCAAGAGCAGACCTGGGAAGAAGCAGAAGCCTTCGCGCCGCGTGCACTGCCCCGGTGTATGATGCGATCGCGAAATGTTTGTGTTGCGTGGTCCGTCACGAGGAGAAAGAAAGAAGGGAATGGAAGAGGCTCCACATGTCAACCTTGATCTGCTCACAAAGGGTCCCTTTTTTTTCCCACTCACCCTCACACTTCTTGCCCGACTTTGTATCGCGACGAGCCTGGCGGCGATTGTGTTGTGTCGGCGGGGCCAATGACGCCCACATAGATGTGACGTGGTGGCGTTTTTCTGTTGTAGAGTCGCGTTATGTGTGCGCGGTGGTTCTCATGAATAAATGCTCTTTTGCGTTCATTTGTGGGTCACCACGAAGAGGAGTGCAGATATAGGGATAGATAGAGAAAGAGAGAGATGGAAAAGTGGAGAGAGTGCAGACTCCTCTGATCCCGTTAGATCTTTCCGGTGCACGACGTTTGTAGGTGACCAGCCTTTTAGGCCAGCTTGACCTCCGAAAGAGTTGCGCCTGTCGCGCGTGGTTCGTCGAGCAAAAGAAAGATGGGGGGACACGTCGTGATGAATACCTTAGCGAGAAGGGATTATGCATTTATGGCAGAAGGGCCGCTAATACTCATACTCTCGTGGCTCGGTAAACCGCTTCGAAGGCCACTGTCACAACAGGAAATGCTCTGTGCCATTACAACGTTGATACGTACGTTGACAAAGGCCATCGCGAAGAACGATGCAATAGGGAATATAATGCAATCGACCCGGCCTTCGTGCAGGGTGAGTGAGTGATGAAAAGGTTGGGCTTGATCCTGTTTCGAACATGTGCTTTGTTGTTTCGTTATTTTGCGCACTAATAGGCGGGGAATCGACCTAGATAGCGGGTAAGCGTTACGCGCCAAAGGGCTATGTTAACAGTTTTGTTTGTAGCACATGTAAACTTTGAAGATGTACGTTGTTTCTCGGAACAATCAGATGGAAACAGTGCGCAGTTATAGACAATCACTTGTATAGTGAGACGAAGATGTGTGCAGCTGTGCGCGTGTACACACTGATTCATTGCCCGATGATAGTACAGCGGAGACTTTCACCGTTTACCGCCTCGGTTAGAACTAAAGCTATTATCAACAGGCCACCTTCTGGGGCAGTGGTAGTGGGCTTTGTCTTCAGCCTCACCTTGATGTTACGGAGGAGGCTTACCGCGAAGCGCGTTATGGTATAAGAATAGTGGTAGGCGGAACACGAGGACATAAAATGACCTGCAAAAGTGTACATGAGAGAAAAAAAAAACTATGCGAAGCAGATGTTGCAGCTCACGTTAAGGAAAAAGCAATAGGCGTGTGCAGCTGACGCCATTATATGGATACGTGACTGATGGTTAGTGAGAATGACAGAACAGATACTTGGGAAGAACAGAAGATGAAGGGAAAGGGTTCCCTGGAGTGGCGAACTTTAGAAATTTGCATGCATAATGGAATCAGGTCCCGCAGAACAGGATACGTCAGAGATAACCGGGAGGGGCCTTTGTCCTGGGCAATGGACAAGGATATTTGGATGATTGACTTATTTATTCATTTATTTATTCTACCCCATAAGGGTCTTTAGCGCTTTTACTGAAGGAAACACGAAACTAACACGGGTTCCTTAAGTAATTGCTTTAGACAACTTGAAGGCAAAAACCATGTTCTTTCCTTACTAAGTTTATGTATTAATTCTCATTTCACTACCATTCAAAGGTTTCCTGCGTCTAACAGCGTTTAACCCGGCCTCCGGGATCAGAGGCATCGCAAGCCATCGGGACCTCACCTGTTCCTGCCCTTTCTCCCGTGATAAGCCAACCTTTGACCAAGCGGCATTGTCATCTGATGACGTTTTCGTGTGACGTCATCATGAGAACACAAATTTGGCAACGTGTGACATCGTAGCGACACTATGTGGTGTCGTAACCAAGTGATAATGATTCATCATCATCGTCATCATCATCATCATCAGCCTTACTACGTCCACTGCAGGACAAAGGCCTCTCCCATGTTCTGCCAGTTAACCCGGTCCTGTGCTTGCTGCTGCCAATTTATACCCACAAGCTTCTTAATCTCATCTGCCCACCTAACCTTCTGTCTCCCCCTAACCCGCTTCCCTTCTCTGGGAATCCAGTTAGTTACCCTTAATGACCAGCGGTTATCCTGTCTACGCGCTACATGCCCGGCCCATGTGCATTTCCTCTTCTTTATTTCAACTATGATATCCTTAACCCCCGTTTGTCCCCTAATCCACTCTGCTCTCTTCTTGTCTCTTAAGGTTACACCTACCAATTTTCTTTCCATTGCTGGCTGCGTCGTCCTCAATTTAAGCGGAACCCTCTTTGTAAGTCTCCAGGTTTCTGCTCCGTAGCAGAAACCTGGAGTGATTGAGAAACCTGATAATGATTATTTTGCATCAAATGTGTTGGTCTCCTTCTAGTTCAATGAGGTGCCCGGTGAAGTGCCAAAGAAAGCGAAAATAAAGCGAATATCGGGAAGTAACATATTCATCAAGCAAATTTTAAGCGCAACACGAATCTAATGAATAAATCATTGGGAGATACTTTAGGAGGTGAATGCAATAGTGATATTCTGTCCTTAGTGTATACTTCAAACCTTTTGTGCATGAAATGTTTTCGAACTTGCTACGCACACGTTGTCTTCAGTGGATACGCAGAGTAACGTATTTTTCGTTTGTCTTGGATGGCCGGCTCTAAACCATGAAGTCTCTATGATAATCACATGATCTGACGCCTGATGGCAACGTACGCTTGTACCACGCATTATTACGGTAATCTGTCTTGCTGTATTGCGAAGCCTGTATACATGTCGCGTATGTTCGTAAAGCAAGAAAGTTACTTTCACTGCATTCCCAAGCAGAGGAAGTTATTTTCACTGTATTCACAAGCAGGCCGAACGTCCACGCACGAAAGAAACTGCTGAGGGTCACGATCTATGTAGGCCTGCGTTGAGGTTCAAGAAAAGTCTCACTATCAACCTCCAGGACTGACCACATGGAACAATAAGCGCAACAGAAGGGAGTCACCATGGCGCAGTCTGAGTGACCTATCTTTGCAACATTGAATGTACGTAATCTCATGCAATTGCAGAAACAGGTACAGCTCCATAGACTTATCACTGGAAAGCGTCGTGACTCAGTCGTCATCCAGGAGACAAAGACCGAGATCGACGAGGAGACAGAGAGGGCCCTGTGACCCTTCCTGTGTGAGTATAATGTGTGTTTTTCACATGAAAAAGGATTATCTGCGGGCTGTTGGCTGTTTCTGAGGAAGAGCCTGCTATGTTCGGCAATCAGTACTAGCGTTGCTAACGAGGGTAGATACACATGTTGTGATTTTGTGTCCCAAGGAACGCCGTGGCGAATTATCAACCTATTTGCGTTTAATGAGAGTTAAAGATGTCTTCAATTACTCAAAAATATGTCCAGTATAATTGACTCAGACCATGTCACTGTGCTAATGGGTCACTTAACTGTGTATGTGACCTTAATGATCGTGGCCGTCCTAAAGGCCGGTGAGACAGGAGTGGCGAGCGTTTATCCGTAATCGCATAGTCGATGTAGGCCACGTCATTATTGGTATGCCAGGTCAAGTAACTGCACATACAAGAGTTCAGGGCAGTTCTTATGCTCGCTTGGACCGGATTTACGTGTACTCATCACTCTTTTCCCGACAAATGTCCTGTACCACTGCACCAGTGTCGTTTTCAGAAGCGTTATTGCACAAATTGCCGCAAATCGTAGAAACCTATTGTGACCAAGCGTTGGGCCTTTTGGAAGCTAAACACAGGGATCTTAGTTCATCAATAATTAATTATACGCGTGCGGACCACATTGACGCAGTTTTTATCAAGAGGTCTACATATATACATGCTGCTTAGTAGCCATTTAAGCAAGAAGTCTGTGTTATAGCTATAAAGATCGCCGATACTAAGTCTTTTTATAAGAATAACGAGGAAAACACTGCCTAAATGCTTGTGCAACCTTTATGCGGTGGAATGTGAAACACCGGGGTCGTAAATTAATGAAAATAATAAATGCCAACTCCAAAGATATGATGCCACTAGCTACACCGGTGTACGTATTAAATCTCGGAAAAGGCGAGCCTTAAACTCAGAACAGCCAACGCATGAAGATTTACTCGATGAAAAACGCCATGCAAATTCTAAAGTAACCCGAGACCCATACTCCATTGGTGTTCTTGTAACAGACATAACAGATATAACGTTGACATTCGAAAAGCACTATGAAAGTTTAAATAGTGCTTTCCCGAACCCTGATGTCAACCACGCCACTGGTTTTGTTTCCCTTTTGAGCACATTGGAAGAATACGATTGTGCAGCCACTAGATGTCTTATTATAACACAGGAAATTGAGCACGCATTAGACAGCGTATCTATAGCTTCATCGAAGACATATGGCCCTGACAGCATTTCTGCGGAATTTCACAAAACTTTCAAAAACGCTCTTTCTGCTATATTTCTGGGTATCTTTAAAATGAGTCATGACATGGAGACACTCCCGAGATCATTTTGCAAGAGTCACACACTGTTTTGATACAGCAAAATTCGGACAAAGAAAAATTTTGCCCTGTTAAGGGATACAAGGCAATGTTACTGCCAAACGTTGACTACAAAATTTTTGCAAAAGTATTATAAAATAGGTTGCAATTTGCGATGTCCACTCTCATTAGGTCTCACCAAACATGCGGAAACAGGGGCCTATCTATAGGAAACAATATACACGTCGCTCGTACTGTCTTTCCGTACTGCTATAGACATCAAAAACAACATGCGATGTTAGAGGTATATAAACCTTGCAAAGGCTGTTGATCGTGTTAGTCATTGGTTTCTTTTCTCTCTTCTGAAATGTGCTATAATGTTTGCGCTGTTGTGTTTAAAGGCATTAATCTTTGCTACATTCAATTTTCGACCCGCCTTATTGTTATTGGTCAGCAGTCGAAACCAGTCTCGATTTGTTCCTCTTTAAAGCAGGGCAGCCCCATCTCTCCACTTCTGTTTGCCCTTTATAGAGAGCCGCTATATGCCTAAATATATGACGAGTAGTATTCGCGGCTTCAGCATATTGGGAACTGAAATGAAAGTATTGGCTTATGCAGACAATGTAGCGGTCTTCTGCATAGATAAACCAAGCACATAAAATGAGTTATCTGCAATAGAAAAATTCGGTGTAGTATCAGGAGCGTGCGTTTGAATGCCTCGATTAGGATTATGGTTCGGCTCGTGGTGTAGTATGCCTATAGTATATAGGGCGGAAAAAATTTAACAAGAACTCCAGCAACGCACCTCGGCGTATATACTGTTGTAGATGCGTATAGGTCAAGTGTGCATTATAATACTGGACAGAGCGCGTCCCACAACTTGAACGATGAGCCCAGACATTTGTTGCCCATCGCCTATTAATATTTGGGAGAGCTGAAGCTTCCAATATTTTTCAAAGCTCTACTAAGTGTTGCAACTTATCCATTGTGCAAGATTTTACGTACAACGTTTTGATCGGATTTTCGCAACATTCATATGGTCTTCTACTTTTGAGCTCATATGCGTCATGAAAACATTTTCAGGCCAGTTAGATCTGCTCGGTTAGGATTAAACAATCTTTATCTATGACAAATAGTTCCCCGCTTTTTCTTTCCCATCTCGTAATGCATTCATTCTAGCAGGTTACTTTTGTGAATGGCTTCCCTGACCTATAGTTCAAACTTTTCCGAGCGCTCATGTGTATGGGGATTCATGTCGGAAGTTTAATCAGCAGTTAGGTTCCTCAAAGCCCATTTTCCTACAGAATGTTTGTACAAAGTGTCACGCAAAGTGTTATACAAAGATGTACTATCTACGCTTTGCCGACACTGCATGTTGTATCATTAATTGTACTCCGATCTGCCTGATCATGATGTGTTGTAACGAGTGTGCAAAGTGTATGTCTCTCCTTATTCAAAAACATTCTTCTTTAAAGTACATACTGAAACGCGGTCCGTCAAAACATCGTTAAAAAGAAAAGGTATCTTTGTTTTCTGTGTTAACTGCCGCCTATGTGATGTGCTGGAGACCACAGAACACTGCTTTGTTAGTTGCAAATATGCTATCTTGTCCTGGTACGTCCTTCAGTGGATTCTGCAGAAAATTTGATATCAAGTATTACACTCTGTATACGTTATCTTAAGCCTACACCACTTGATGAAGTGCCTTTCGTAATGCTTTTCTTTATGGTTACGCACAGCCTATGGAAGACGCGTGTGCAAGACCACAGCGCAGAACCCACCATATCCCCAAGGTCACAACTTTTTTTTAAAATGGCTGTTTACCAAAAAGACATTCACGATAAAATGGACTGAAACCGGACTGGTACCTCATCTTAGTGAAGTGTTTGGCCTCACCACCTTTTGTGTATCCCGTGATTTGAAGAACTCTCGCTGCTCTACTAAACTTCGTTACTCGTCGATTGTTTCCTCAGTAATGCGAGAGCACTTAATGTCGCTGTGTTACTATATATGTTTCATACTATTATCGCCATCTTAAAATTATTTCAACAAAGATAGTAATAACTACCATGAAAGAAAAAAAAAGACACGTGACTGTCATAGAACACCCACTTGACACGCAAGCGACCTGGGTTCAATCCCCACTTGGACACACAATATTTATCATTCATTTAGTTTGCATCTTTCTCGATTGTTCACTCACGCACAAGATGACGATTTTGGGCTCATCACCAATGACGCCGACACCAACGCCAAAATATCTGCGAAATGAGCTCTTTAAAGCTGCCGCGTTAATAAAGTAAAGGTAGACAAGTTGTTTCATCCAGCGTGCTTGAGGAAGGAAAACCACTAAAGTGTTGGTAAGTATTCTAACACATAAGCACTTATTTGCAACATGAGGGCGATTTGGGCCACGTGTTGGGCATTCATCTTATACTATAGTTAAAGTGCGACACTATACTGAGACAGAAATACACAGCGCCGTGTTCAATTCCTTCCCTTACTTCTTTTTAGTACAGTGCTGCAAACAAGTTTAAGATAAACACTATATGTCGATGGTCGATACGAGACTATATCAACGACAGACGAGAAAGTAATTCTTCCTCGCGATGATGGATATCAGGGGTGTGACGGTCCTGTTCCAATTCATCTTCCTAAGACTGTAGCTCCTAAACAGTTCTTTGCAAGTTCGGAAAGAGCCAACCAGAGTGCTCATGAACCTTTATCCCAGACCTTTATCAATAAAGCCGGCCTAGCGTTTTCCTTCTTCCAAGCATTTTCTGTAGTTTGTTCTTTCGCTATTGCCAGAAGAGAGGTATCATCTATTATCGTTTGGCTTTTTCGCTGCTTGGGTGAAATTTGTGAAGAAACAAATGCATAGGTTATGAATAAAAAGAGAAAAAAAAGGCATGATCCCACCTGCTTACTGCTTTATTTTTAGCTCGTGTTTTTACCTTAGCCTTCATGTGCCTTTGACCTGTGTTGCGCAAGTGCGAGCCCAAACTATCATGGATAAACTCATCGAATCTGTGATACCAGTGAAAGCATCATGTGTCCCGTTCCCCGGCCTGAAAGATTATGATGATACGTGTAGTTTAACGTCCTAAAACCACCATATGATATATGAGAGCCGCCGTAGTGGAGGGCTCCGGAAATGTCGACCACTTGGGGTTCTTTAACGTGCATCCAAATCTGAAAACACGGGCCTTCAGCATTGCCGCTTCCATCAAAATGCAGCCGCCGCAGCCGGGATCCGATCCCGCGACCTGCGGGTGAGCAGCCGAGTTACCTTAGACACTATAGACCACCGCGGCGTTGTGGCCTGAAAGATTATGACTTATGCACTTACCAATTATTCGTCTCTAACCTACTACCACTTGTGCTTATAAAGAATGCGTGTTTACTCGGCTGTCAGCGCAATGGCACACAGTTGCGCGTGCACTGCCCGTGGTTGCGTCACGATGCTATTGATCGTAGGCGGTGTGATTTTCCTTAATGTGACAAACACGGGCAGTCGCTCTACTACGCATTAGCTCGATTGGTTGAAAGGCCTTAGCGGCTGAGTAAGGTCCTATAGGCCAGCCTTCGCCGTTAATCATCGCAGAAGTTTGGGCAACACTAAAAACACACACACACACATTACGATTGGCTTTGACCATATATTACATAAAATCAGCGGGGTAAGAGATGGAAGACTGGGCCCATGCCTCCTTCGCCCCCTACTTTTTTCCCATGACATAAAGAGCACGTCTGACTACCCGACCTCCACTTTAGATCATGATGCTGCTCCCCCCGTCCTTCCCCTTCCGTTTCAGACCGAAATATCTGCCTATGCCCCTGCATAGAATGCAACGTTCACTTTCCTTTCTAATCAATATTGTTACGGATGTGATGGGTTTATTTACACTGAAAAATGTCAGCGCTCCACCATCACTGCCGAATCACCATCGCTCGAGAGCGTCCGATCTCTTCTTCTTCCTCGCTCTTTCAGTCCGCGTTACTCCGGGCCAGACAAAGCTCACCGAGCGAGTAGAAGCGATCGGTTGTTGTAGGGCTTCAATCGGGCAATGTGCACAATTTGCGTCTTGCGCGAACGCCGGTTCTGAGATGTCACTTTCGCAACAGCGTAAGTGATGTCACTTTGGCACTGAGTAATGACGAATGGTCCAGAGTACTTAGAAAGAAACTTCTGGCAAAGTCTCTTCTTTCGAACAGGCGCCCACAGCCAGACCAAATCACCTGTAGCGAAAGTCACGGGCGGGTGTTTTGCGTCATAACGGTTTTTTCGCGCGAGCGTGGGCGGAAAGAGTTCGTAGCCGAGCAAGTCGACGAGCTTCTTCGGCGCGACACAAAGTCTGCGCGACACTGGCGTTTTCGTTCATCGAAAAAGGAAGTATGGTGTCGAGGAAACTTTGTGGATGACGAGCATAGAGAAGAAAAAAAGGCGTACAACCCGTGACTTCGTGTTTCGCGGTATTAAAGGCGTATGTAAGAAAAGGTAACATGGCATCCCAGTTCTTGTGATCCGCTGCGACGTACATTGAAAGCATGTTGATGATGGTACGATTGGTGCGCTCAGTGAGGCCATTGGTCTGAGGGTGGTAATGCGTGGAATGGCGATACTGACACCCACAAAGCCGTAGCAACTCTTCGACAACGTCAGCGGTAAACTGTCGGCCGCGATCACTTATCACCACACGAGGGGCCCCGTGACGAAGTATGATCGAGTGTAGAAGAAACCATGACACATCAGATGATGTGGCTGAAGCAACCGCCATCGTTTCAGTATACCGCGTCAGGTAATCTACGCACACAATAATCCAGCGGCGGCCGGTGGTAGACTTGGGGAAAGGGCCCAGTAAATCTATGCTGACTTTTTCGAATGGTGATGTCGGTGGCTTAACCGGCTGCAGTGGGCCGGCCAAGGGTGTGGTAGGTTGTTTGTGGCGTTGGCACACATCACAACTTGCGACGTAGTGCTTGGTGGTCTTCCAGAGTCGAGGCCAGTAAAAACGTTGTCGGATACGGTGAAGTGTTCGGGCAAATCCAAGGTGCCCAGACGTGATGTCATCGTGCATGGCTTGGAATACTGCAAGACGCAGGCATTCTGGCACGACGAGGAGTAGTGTGGAACCATGGCTGGAGTAATTCTTGCGATATAGTAGGGCGTCATGAATCACGAATGGCGTGGCGCGTTTCGAGCTACGAGCCACATCAATCATTGGTTTCAGCGAAGGGTCACGCTGTTGCTCGTGACGGAAGACGTCCCAATTTGGGGAGTTAGATAAGATTGCGGCCAGGTAGTTGTCGAAATCATCATCATCAGCATCCACAGAGGGAGATGGAAGACGAGATAAGCAGTCGGCATCTGCGTGACATCGACCGCTCTTTTAGGTCACAGAATAATTATATTCTTGAAGCCGTAAGGCCCAGCGAGCCAACCGACCAGCTGGGTCACGTAGTCCGACAAGCCAACAAAGCGAATGATGATCTGTGACGACCTTGAACTGCCGGCCGTACAAATAAGGTCTCAACTTTTGGACGGCGAAAACAACTGCAAGACATTCCAGTTCGGTGACCGTATAATTCCTCTCCGCCTTAGTCAAAGTATGACTTGCATACGCCACGACGGGCTGGCGGCTGTCGTGATATTGAACTAGCACGGCACCAACACCGATACTGCTAGCATCTGCATGCAGTTCCGTGAGTGCCTCCGGGTCGAAATGGCGCAAGAGGGGCCCGGAAGTAAGCAAATACTTCAGCTGCTCGAAAGCAGCCTCACACTCAACGGTCCATCGGAATGAGGCGTTTTGCGGAGCAACTCTGTCAGGGGTGAGCAAGCTGGGCGAAGTCTTTGATAAACCGACGAAAATAAGAACACAGGCCCATGAAGCTGCAGAGATCCTTCACAGACGTCGGTTGCTTGAAGTCTCGGACAGCACTGAATTTTGTGCGGGTCTGGTCGTATACCATCCCTGTCGACTAGATATCCAATCACAAGGGCTTGACGCTCACCAAAATGACTATTCTTTGCGTTTAAAACGAGACCAGCTTGTTGGACGCAATCTAGAACAACGCTAAGCCGTTGGTTGTGCTCATGGAATGTCTTGCCAAAAATAATTACATCATCGAGATAACACATACATATCTCCCATTTGAAACCGCGAAGGATGGAGTCCATGAATCGCTCGAAGGTAGCTGGGGCATTGCATAAGCTAAACGGCATAACGTTGACTTCAAATAACCATCGGGCGTGATAAAAGCAGTCTTCTCTTTGTCATACGGATGCAATGGTATTTGTCAGTATCCAGACCTAAGGTCGACGGACGAAAAGCATGCGGCCGAGTGCAGACAATCAACAGCATCGTCGATGCGTGGTAGCGGATACACGTCCTTCTTTGTGACGGCGTTGAGACGGCGGTAGTCTACACAAAATCGCCAAGAGTTGTCTTTCTTTTTTTACCAGTATAACAGGAGCTGCCCAGAGACTGCTTCACTCTTGAATAACGCCTTTCTGCAGCTTGTCGTTGACCTGATCGGCGATCACTTGCCTCTCTGACGGGGATACGCGATAGGGTTTCTGGCGTATCGGTGTAGCATCTCCCGTGTTGATGCGGTGGTGCATACGGGATTCGGGCAACATGAAACAACGCTTGTTTTGAGTGAAATCAAAGACTCCCGCGTACCGTGTAAGCACCTCCTCAAGGACATTCTGCTCGGAAGAAGGCAACGACTTATTGATCATACGTTTAATCTCGGCTGAGTAGTTGGGCGCAGTCTTACTGATGGCTGGAGACTCTGAGACCATTCTGACGTCAATCGTGGCCTGCTCCTCGAACGTTCCCAGCTTGAATCCGGCTGGTAGAACAACAGTCTCTGAAGCTGCGTTGAGCGCCCACAAGCAAGCATGTCCGTCGATGGCTGTAAGGACAGACAGTGGGACCAGCACATTCTTCTTGATGGCGTTTGCGTGATCAGGCTCCACAAGTCCAGTGCAGGGTCCTGAGCGGACATTAGAAGAGCATACGGGTACAAACACTGCTGTCCGACCAGGGATCGTCACATCTTCAGACAACGAAAGCGCATCGATGGGCAGAGTCGTAAAATTGTCAACTATTGCAGCGGGCAACGTACTTTGTAGAAGAATCTCTCCAGTTCCACAGTCAAGCGTAGCGCCGCATTCATGAAGGAGGTCTATCCCTTAAATGACGTCATGAGTTGCGCGAGCCAGTACAGTGAATTCAACTCGGAAATTTCGTCCACCAGTCGTGAGTACAACTGAACAATACCAACAGGGCATAACGCTTCGCCTCAACTCCACGAAAAGTTTCTTTGCGATTCCACGCGAACATAACTTTGTGACCCAAGAAACGATGTTTGAAACGAAGGCTCATAACCGAAATAGCAGCACCAGTGTCTACAAGAGCAAGAGTATCTACACCGTCTATACACACACGCACTTTGTTTATCAACATCAGAGCAGAAGGAGGAATTGGCGAAACTGACCGTCCCGCGACCGCACCTCCATCGGTCGCACCAGTTAGTTTCCCAGCTGATGCGGGGAAGGTGACCGACGACGCGGAGACGGCGACCGGCGGGACCGTGTCGTAGGCGGCGTCAGGCTTCGCTCGGAGGCGGAGGACTCGCTGCGAAATTCGTTAGGCCAGTGCTGTCGGGGACGGTGGTTGGCCGGGTGAGAGGTCCAGGTTTCGTGCATTCGAGGCGGGTGCGTCGAAAAACGTGGCGGTACAGGCGTTTCGCACATACGAGCCGGATACGTCGAAAAACGTGGCGGTGCAGGCGGCCGTCTGGGACAGAAGCGTGAAATATGCCCTGGGAGACCGCATGTGTAGCAAACGGAGACTTGTCGGCTTACATTAGCAGGAGCAGAGGTGGCAGAAGTACGCGGAGACGGGTCGTGCTCAGCAGGACATTTTGTGATGACGCATAGTAATCTTCTGGTAGAGGCCTGGTTGACGACGGTCAGAGGTCCGTAGCGGTACGTCGAGATGATGACATCCGGTGGTGGCCGCGACCCGTCAGCGAAAACGGAAGCCGCGGGGTAAAATCTGCAGTATCTGTGCGTGGTTGGTTTTCGACCGTGGCGCTCTCGCATCCAGTAGGGAGGTGGTTCGGAGCACGCGGCGAACGAGCATTGGTGGTGAACGTCACCTGCTTGAAGTCGTACGAGCTCTTCTCGAACTACTCGACGTAAGAGGAAGGGAATGTCTTCGCAGGTGGCGACGTCCATACTTGCGAAAGTGGGAACATTGTCCAAGCGCCCGAACTTGGGTAAAATTCTCCGGGTCTTCAATGCCTCGAATGCGCGACACTGCTGCCTGAAAATCGAAGGAGTGTTCAAGCTTTCTTTTGTATCAAAAAATTGTACACGTCCCCGGCGATGCCTTTTAACAAATGACCGACTTTGTCTTCGTCAGACATATTGGCGTTGACAATCCCGCAAAGCTTCAATAAAACCGAAAGTTGGGCGAGTTGGTGATAGTTCATGATTACAAATAAGCAGCGCACGACGTTTTACAAAAGAGAGACGATAGGGACACCGCTGCACTCTCAACTAGTTTATTCCGTAAAAGAACTTGGTTATTATACAACAAGACGGTGTAACCACGAGCTACAATGACAACGTATTTTCTAAAAAACCAACTTCGCAATCGCTCAAAGTAATCGATGCTTGGCTTATACAGTAATCTTTTTCTTTTTGCGATGTGGAAGGCCTCGATCACTTCCCTTGTCAACTTATCTCTGTGGCTGGAAAGAATTTAGTCTCAGAGAACAGCGGGGAGCACCACATTCCAAGCAATGCCGTCTTAAGTGCGAGTAAGCATTATTAGCTAATGCTCTCTTGTGCTCCGTTAACCTTGTATTTATGCACCGGCCCGTTTGACCGATGTACATTTTCCCACATGACATGAGCAAACAGTAAACAACCGCGGTTCTGCACTCAACAAACGAAAAAATGTGCTTAACAGAGCACCGACACCTATCCTTTTTTGCCAAAACAGCTTTCTATCTAGCCTAGCGCATATCTTTCCTAGTTTGTTAGGCGCAGAAAAAACAACTTGTAATCCATACCGGCTGCCTACATTTTTTAGATTATGTGGATATACTGTGCGCATAGGGTATGGAGACACATTTCTTTTTCTTTTCTTCATAATTCCTCTCAATTTGAGGCTGCTCCCAAAGATACACTCTTGCGCACGAGATGAACCAACTTCTGTGCGGTTCTGCGCAGAACATTGGCTCTTCGTAACCTGCGCTAACCAATCTATCTACTTGTCTGTTGAAGCTATCGTTAACTTTGTG
>WOVY01015272.1:0-26495 GCA_013436015.1 Rhipicephalus annulatus
CAGCCACCGTCGTATTACACAGACGTTATAAATCTTTGCAACAATGGCAAAACGATTTCCAGTTCAAGAACTTATGGAAATGTCCCCCCCCCCCCGACAGGAGTGAACTAATAACATTTAAAAGCCTATCTGAGGAACAACGCCAGAAAAGCAGGGCGAGAAGACGTTGGACTCTTACAAACACGCCTCTGCCCCCGAAGTCCGTGACCTAAGCTGGCTTAGGGAATGGGAGGCTTTACCTACGGCCGACCGCCTTGCGGCGTGGGGCGTGGCGCCCTCCGCCACATGCCCGCAGTGCGGTCACGTCGAAACACTGAACCATGTCTTCCATGAATGTATACTAGCGCGCACCTTTTAGCGCATGGTTACCAGAATGTTCTAAAGAAGTATGCAGTGGAAGTCTAGCCACAGGGATAACTTTGTCGTACTCTTAATGGCTATCGGAGCCTTCGTCTTATGGAAACGAAGGGGACTGGCCCGCCTGGGGGGACGGCCCCCAGAGAGCCATGTTTCCCCTACTACATCGGCTAAGAAACATAAGGCTTATGCATCTTAACGCAGAACTAGTCATGCTGGGAGAGAAGGCTTTCCTCCGACGCTGGTCTACGCGATTCATTATTGTAAAGAACCAACAGAGTATCATTGCCTTTCCTTCCCTATAGAGGAGGTGGGCTAGAGCTTGTACCACTGTGAATTGCAGTGTGTATTTTCCTTTTCTTTTTTAGAAACATGTCCTTTTGTGCAATATTGTTCTTGAGCACGAGAGCAAATTGTCTCGCAGGTGAATGCAAAATATCACGCTACACTGTGAATGACCTCCCCTTGTTTGGTTCATATAGCCTTTCTGTTTATTTAAGTTTAATCATCTCGATGTCATGATGTCCTGTCTTTGTTGTACAATTTTTTGCATTGTACGTCACTGCATATCGCTATAAAGTTTTTCGCTGTATATAACAGCTTGCATTGTACATACGCATTGTTCAACATTGTCCATATTTATGTGTGCACATAAGCCGTGTATGATAATATTAGGAAATAAAATTCTCTTAAACAGGCTTACATCGTGTCTATGTTCTCTTGATTGTACACGCCACTGAAGTGATTTTGTTACACACCAGACAGTTGTACTCACCTGAAATGTTGCTACCAGTTTGCAATAAACTTCACTGTTTCTCCCATAGTGGGTTACCAAATGTACATGTTCTGTCAACGTCATCTCATATCCATGTTCATGTGAATGACGCCTGTTTTGTCATCATCGCTATTGTATGTCTAAGAAGAAAAGGTTCTGTGGAGTGTTATTGACGTTTTGTGACAATAAATTTTCTTTAACAGTACTCTAAATCATTAAGCACTCTTTCCAAACACATAATGATGACTCGCCAGAGCTCCACTGAAGTGAAGAATGTCACAGTTAGGCCAAAGAAACAAGCAATAAATCCGGCAGGTCTCATGCACCAGGGGAATCGGTGTTGTGGAAGTAGCCCACAAGGAGCGCGGCACGTATCATGAAAATCGCGGCGCACATGACATTAATGTCATATTTTTTAGCTTGCCCCCTGTATTGTGTGTTGGTCATACAGTTTGGGCGCACATACCGCATTTAGTGCATATAAAGCCAGTGAAACGAGCGCGAGCTCATCAAGGGCATGGCATGTATAGATCACGCCATGCATCAAATGCAATTCATTGTTTTAAACGTCACCACCTGCCATATATGTTCGTCATACTGTCCGTAAAACACTGTTTTAGTGTAGATAGAGGGATTGAAATGGCAGCGAACGCACCATGAGCATAAGATGACATACATGACAAGCGTGTCATCATTTTTCTGACACGTATGCTAGTCGTACAGTCACTTCACAGAACACAAATTTTGGGGTATATCAAGCTAGCGGAATGGACCTCGAACTGTCTATTAGCGAGGTATGTGAAGAAATTATTTTCTTACTGCCACCTGTCATGTATGTTTCCTCACGCAATCATATTCGCACACACTACTATAGCTTTGTCCACAAGCTCGCCATGAGCGCGGTAGGTAAGTCATGGCGCACATATAACACGCGTGCCATTATAGAAGGTTTTAAGATTGCAAACGTCTTACCGCAGAAAACTTCGGGTCACCTCATTTATCAGCTCCAAACGTCGAAACTGAAAGCACGTTTGCAAGATCATTTGAAATGGAAGAAATGTCTCTCTTTAGTTTTTTACATAAAAGGAACGTGCATAAGGTTCAAGGGAATAAATTTTATGTAGCACCAAAACAACATTTATTTGAATACATTTTGCTAAATAACGAAAAAAGGGTAGAAAATCAGCGGGATATTTTCGAAAGCTCTTCTTGCCCACCGATGACGACGGCACAGCGGTGGAGAAAACCGAATGTCATCAAGAGGCTGTGTTTTTAAACAGTGAAAGACTCTATTCATGGTACCACTTTGTCACATATGTGTTCGCACACATTGTTAATTGTGTTCTTATGAAACGAGCGTCTTAAAACCTCAAGTTTCAAAAGAGAGAGAGAGAGAGAGAGAGACCATAAAAAGAAGAGATAGGTCGAGACAAGTACAGAAATAGAGAGAGAGGAAATTTCAAAGAAGTTCATTGTACTAATGTTGTCACATTACACCAAAATACATTGAAATTTATGATGCCACACTGCCGTTAACGTGCTAAAGTTTCAGCGTGAAAATTCAGACACGAAATTCTGACGATTATTTTCTCCTACAATAATAAACTGTGATGGCGAAATTAATTACAATAGAATGTCGAAAGAATAATAGATTTGTGTAAAGAGACTTCATGTTCCAATTTAGAGTTCCTGTAAAAACCTCTATAGTTAAGCTATAATTTGTATCTCTTTAGTACAGATACAATAACGGGAACTTAATCTTCATATTCATTATTACTGGACATTTCAATTCATTTAAGAGTAGGGTAGAACATCGAATGTTCCTACTGCTTGTTGCTCCAACTCATTGGGCGTAAACAATATTTTGCTTCGGCCGCTTGGGACGGCCTTTAGGCTCTCCCGTAGTAGAGTACCAAGTACTCTATATCCTTACCCACTTCTAGTACTCTAAATCGTTACCCACTTCTAGTACTCTAAATCGTTACCCACTTCGTCTACTCCCCCCATAGCATAGACACTCTCATAGTTAGTTCATCAGTCTTTCCTGCACATAGAAAAGTTTCTCTCAGATCAATAAGGTTCATATGATAACTGGGCTAGTTATCGATTAATCATTTTGCCGTAAGGTTAAGGAGCGCAGTTTCTAACATGAACAAGAGAGTGTAGTGTCCTTCTTATCCCTCTTGTCCATGTTAGAAACTACGCTACTTGACCTTACGGCAAAATGATCTCTCCCAGATGTTGTCCTTCGAGATAAAACCGTCGCTGGCGACCGCCCGGCGTGTCAAGCTGCTTAATGTTTAATGCAGCTGCTAACGACCTCTTAACGGCGCTTTTAAGATATACCTTTCATCAGAACGACTTTTCCTTCACAAACACGCCCCGTTCAATCATTCCGACAGCACGTGAAAACGCGCGTATTTCGACGCCCCTGCTTTCACAATTCCTTGTTATAATAAAGAAAACGTGTAAAAAAAACGACATAGCTTCACAGCCTTCTGTAAGCGTTCCTTGGGCGGGCGATAACACCATGGCAACAGGTCGCGCTGGCCAACGTTAACGCCGGCAGTATTTGAAATGACGAGAAGGGGTACCGCAATTATAAGGTGGCGCAACTCTAATCAGCCAACTGATACACCTACATCCCCCTCTCAGCTCCTGCGTTGATTCTGCATGCTACGTGAGCTTACACGCATTCACTCTGACATCTGTCGGACAGAAGAAGGATCTTCTTTCCTGGTGTATAGAGGCGAATGTGCGCACGCATTCAGGGTGTGTGCGTGCGTGCGTGCGTGTGTGTGTGGTGTGTGTGTGTGTGTGTGTGTGTGTGTGTGTGTGTTCTACATTATCGGACACCCAACCGCGTGTGTCTTGTATACAAGCAGAAAATCACGACTCAAGATTTCTTTTTCGAGTTCTGGACGTGAGCCAGCGGCCGGGCAGGGTAGAGAAAAAAATAAGATAATAAAAAAAAACTCAATGGAAAGCCTATACATGCCAGATAAGTGGAGGCGTTTCGACCACGAAAAACAACACGTAGACACGCGCGTGGAAACAGGGAATACGTGATCTGTAATTTGTGGACGGATTGACTTTCCATTTGGCGGTGCAGTTATCGGCTTTCAGCGCATGCACAAATGCGCAGTTGGCCACGGCGAGACACCTCCTCTCCGCGTCGACGAGGCAGGATTGATGGCGTATTCGGCGATTCGTTATATCGTCGCGCTTCGCTTTCCGCAAGTCTCATACGCTGTCTTCCTTGCCTGTACATTACAATTCAGTCGATTTATTAACTGGATAAGATAATAAGTTCGGAGTATTTACACTATAAAGTTCGATTCCGTTTACCATGGCACGTTATAACCAAAGTAAGCCTTAAATGAACTGCACCCAGGGTTGCCGTTAAGCAGATTTTAGAAGGAGACAGGACTCCAGCTAAAAGTATCCAAACTTGCCGAATAGAAAAAAAATGTTCAAATTATGTATAGGGTTGTTATATTACCCGTAAATAATAAGATACAAAATTAGCGAAAATGAAGTATTACGAGAGCAACATTTTTTTCTTTCTTGCTTGATCTCCAAGCCGCAGATGAGTTGCAAATAAATTAATAAATTATCATGCTTTGAGTGTTCCTGCATATAATTTGTCAACAATAGATTGCCTTGCAAGATTGTTTCTTGGTCTAAAATTCAGCAGGAACATTCAACGCTGAGAGCGCTTATTTCGGGAATTCGTAGACCATGATTCGTACAAGGTTACAATTGAAATATCGCTGCGACAAAGTAGCAGCGATGCCATAGGGGTTAGAGCATTCACCTCGCATTTAAAAGGTCCGTGGTTGAAATCCCGGCGCCGCGCAGTTCTCGACCAGATAAAAAAAAATCCGCGTGGTGATGGAATTGCATTAAGAGGCCTGGGGTGGGACCTCACCGGTAACCACCGCCGGGAGCGCACTCCCTCACCAGAGAAGGATTGGCCACCCTGGTGCAGCATCTGGCCACTACCTCCCACATGCATACGTCAAATGACTCACGGCCCTCAGTCCCCAGCAGCTGCGAAGCAACTGACCACGGCGGCGGTCAGATCTGCAACGTAGCAGAGGGTGCTAAGAATCTCTGGATCCGGCCAAGCCACCATTGAAACCTGAACTTGGCAACGTTTAACGCTGGAACCTTATCTACTGAGGGGAGTCTAGCTGTACAATTCGAGGAGCTAGAGAGCGTTAAATGGGATCTAATAGGGCTCAGTGAGGTTAGGAGGACAGATGAAGCCTATACGGTGCTACAAAATGGGCACGTCCTTTGCTATAGGGGCATGGCTGACAGAAGAGAACTGGGAGTGGGGTTGCTAATTCACAGAAACATAGCTGGCAACATAGAAGAACACTATAGCATTAACGAAAAGGTGGTAGGTGTCGTAATTAAACTGAATAAAAGATACAAGAAAAAGGTGGTACAGGCTTACACACCTACATCTAGCCATGATGACCCTTCAGTTGAAAGCTTCTATGAAGACGTGGAATCGGCAATGAGTAAGGTAAAAACACAGTATACTATACTGGTGGGAGACCTTAATGCAAAGGTAGGGAAGAAGCAGGCTGAAGACTAGGCAGTAGGAGATAATGTCATTGCTACTAGAAACGCCAGAGGAGAGCTACTAGTAGAATTCACAGAACAGAATAATTTACGGATTTTGAATACCTTCTACCGAAAACGAGGAAACTGCAAGTGGACATGGAGGAGCCCTAACGGCGAAAATAAGAACGAAATAGACTTTATAATGAGTGCACACCCAGGCATCGTGCAGTATGTGGAAGTGGTTGGCAAGGTACGATACAGTGACCATAGATTACGGTCTCGAATTCACCTAGACTTGAAGAAGGAACGACAGAAACTGATACGCAAGAATCCAATCAATGAGCTAGCACTGAGAGGGAAAGTACAGGAACTCAGAGTCTCGCTTCAGAACAGGTACTCGGCTCTTAGTGAGGAAACCAACCTTAGCGTAGATACAATGAATGATAACCTGACGAGTATCATTACGGAGTGTGCAGTGGAAGTTGGAGGCAGGGTAGTTAGACAGGACACTGGCAAGCTTTCCCAGGAAACAAAGAATCTCATTAAGAAGCGTCAAATTATGAAAGTCTCAAGTACAACAGACAAAATAGAACTGGCAGCTTCCAAAGTTCATTAATAGGCGTAAGGTATGCGATGTAAGAAGGTATAACATGGAAAGAATTGAACACGCTCTGAAAAACGGAGGAAGCGTCAAAGCAGTGAAGAGGAAACTTGGGATAGGCAAAAATCGGATGTATGCACTAGGCGAAAATCGCATGTATGCACTAAGGGACAAAGAAGGCAAAATAACTACCAATATGAATAGGATAGTTAAAATAGCGGAGGAGTTTTACAGAGATCTGTACACTAGCCGGGACAACCACGACCTTAATACTATAAGAACTAGCAGTAACACAGATGACACCCCACCAGTAATGATATAAGAAGTCAGAAAAGTTTTGGAGGGCATGCAAAGAGGCAAAGCTGCTGGTGAGGATCATGTAACTTCAGATCTGCTGAAAGATGGAGAAGAGATTGTGTTAAAAAACTAGCCACCATGTTTACGAGGTGTCTCCTGACGGGAAAAGTACCTGAGTCTTGGAAGAACGCTAACATTATCTTAATACATAAGAAAGGAGATGACAAGAACTTGAAGAACTACAGGCCGATCAGCTTGCTCTCTGTAGTATACAAGCTATTTACAAAGGTCATTGCTAACAGAGTAAAGAAAACATTAGAATATAAATCAACCAAAGGAACAAGCAGGATTTCTAACAGGCCACTCAACAATCGACCACATTTATACTACCAAACAGGTAATAGAGAAATTCTCAGAATATAACCAACCACTCTACATAGCTTTCATAGATTACGAGAAACCGTTTGATTCAGTAGAAATATCATCCGTCATGCAGACACTGCGGAATCAGGGAGTCGATGAAGTATATGTAAACATCCTGGAAGAAATCTACAGGGTATCAACTGCTACCATAGTGCTTCATAAAGAAAGCAAGAGAATACCAATCAAGAAGGGTGTAAGGCAGGGGGACACAATCTCCCCAATGCTATTTACTGCATGCTTACACGAGGTTTGCAGAAGCCTAGAATGGGAACAGTTAGGAATAAGAGTTAAGGGAGAGTACCTTAGTAACCTGCGCTTTGCCGATGACATTGCATTGCTGAGTAACTCAGGGGACGAATTGTAACTCATGATTACGGAGTTAGACAAGGAAAGCAGAAAGGTGGGTCTTAAAATTAATCTACAGAAAACGAAAGTAATGTACAACAAGCTCGGAAAAGAGCAGCGCTTCGAGATAGGTAGTAGTGCACTTCAAGTTGTAAAAGACTATGTCTACTTAGGGCAGTTAATAACCGCGGAGCCAAACCATGAGATTGAGGTAACTAGAAGAATAAGAATGGGGTGGAGCACATTTGGGAAGCACTCTCAAACCATGATAGGTAGATTGCCACTATCCCTCAAGAAGAAGGTATATAACAGCTGCATCTTGCCGGTACTTAGCTATGGAGCAGAAACCTGGAGACTTACAAAGAGGGTTCAGCTTAAATTGAGGACGACGCAGCGAGCAATGGAAAGAAAACTGGCAGGTGCAACCTTGAGAGACAAGAAGAGAGCAGAGTGGATTAAGGAACAAACGGGTGTTGAGGATATCATAGTTGAAATAAAGAAGAGCCTAATGGACATGGGCCGCGCATGTAGCGCGTACACAGGATAGCCGCTGGTCATTAAGGGTAACTAACTGGATTCCCAGAGAAGGCAAGCGGGTTAGGAGGAGACAGAAAGTTAGGTGGGCAGATCAGATTAAGAGTTTTGCGGGTATAAATTGGCCGCAGAAAGCCCAAGGCCAAGTTAACTGGCGGAACATGGCAGAGGCCTTTGTCCTGCAGTGGACGTAGTCAGGCTGATAATGATGATGACAATTAAAATTTTACGCCATCTGCCACTAAAAGTAGCCGTGTGTAAATGCGAAGCAGCGGGTACGGACGCTTACCCTGGCGGCGGCGTTCACGCTGGCGCTCATCGCGGCGTCGTGGACGAGAAGAACTTGGTGAGGCGCAAAGCACGCCGTGATGGACCAGTGTTGCCTACAGGAAAATGCCAATCACTGCTAATGGGCAATCATAGACAGAATACTCCAAGAGGACACAGAGACAAGTCGCAGTCCGCTTTTGGTTAACACGCACGCTTATAGTTTGGATTGCTCAACAACGCACAGGAGAAATCGCCCACCGATGCTACCTTGGAGGTCACGATCCAGTGCCTACATATACGGGGTGGCCAGTGAATTATTGTGCAGCGCAAGCAGTCGGTCGGTTTTTAGGGGCGAAGCTCCTCTAACCTCGCCCCGCACCAGGCGTAACCGACAGTATCTCCTGAACAGAATAATAGATGGCGCTGTCTTATCCCCATTTCTCGCCTCGTTTCCTAGATGACGTTCGTTCAACAAAAGTGTTAGGAATAGGACGGACGGATGGATGGACGGAAGAACGGACGGACGGATGCACGGGTGGACGAATGCACGGATGGACCGACGTACGGACGGTCGGGTGGACGCTCCGCCCCACTCACCACCATTCGCACCATGGATATACTGCGATTTTTTTTCTCTCAAAAACTCGCTAGTAGACGCCGCCTGCGTTGCGAGGCAAGGAGGTGGGGTAGCGTAGGAAAGGAGTAGGCACGCATGCGCAATGGGGGTGTAGATGACGCGGGGAGGGATGCCTAGAGGAGAGTATTTGGTAATACGGTATTCGGTACTATGAATACGGTGTTTTGCCGTTATTTTATTGTGCAAAAAAAGGAATACAGTGATTTTCTTACATCCGTAGCGACCTTAAAGCGCCACGACTTACCTGTGCATCTAAGAAACTCTGAACCTTGGTTTGTACCACGTTTTCGCACTGAATATAACCTGTAATTCCTGAAACAGATTTTACCGAAAATTCTAAACACTCATGTTCACGCTCCTAAATTATCTCGCAAGAAAGTGAAGATGTATTTCGCTAACATGTGACCATGTATACGGCATATTCACGTATAATGATGTAAGTCAAATGATCATGTTTTGTTTGAGTGCTCTGCTATTTATGCAAATGTGTGTATCATTGAATGTTCAACATCCTCCGAATCATGCATATGAGTGTCAATCTTTTTTTTTAATTTTTTGCTCTAAAATACTTATGCTCTCGCGCTGTCATGTACAACGCCTCCCGGGCCCAGTCAAGCTGCTGACGGCAGCTTTTGGCCCGTGAGGACGTTTCTAGTTTGTATTAGAAGAAACAATAAAGGTGAAGTTCAAGTTGAGGAGAGGGGGGGCACCGAGAGTAGGCCAGCAGACTCTGCCTGCGTCATCGTTGCGATGCGAGAGAGGGGGAGCGTAGGAGAGGAGGAGGGGACGCGCTAGTGCAATAATAGTGGTCGCGCCTCACACCGGACTGACTCCACGATAAGAAGCTTCACATCTAATACTTGTGCAGCTTCAATCTGATCGAAGATGAACCCCAGTTTCCTTTTGTTGCTGATATCTCTTCGACGCTCTGTATTTCAGCATGAGAATCTGGCGTCTCGCAGCCACGCGTTTACGCACGCGCGTACAGCGACAACGGACGGGCCCCACTTCTGACGGGTCGCCAGTTGGGATATCTTTTGATAATGCTTCGGAAGGCGATGATTTTTCGAGACTGTGAACTCAACCATCTGACTCCATTCCCGATGACAATGCAAGCGACGACTTACCCAGTCATGACTGCCCTCGGCATCTCGTTCAGCCGCCCCACTGGCTCCAAGACTAGAAGAACTAAAACAAAGGATGAGGAAAAAAAAAACAGATAGAGAGGGAGTGAGATAGAGGGATGAGGGAGTGAGATAGAGAGCTAATCGGAAAAAAATTGACACCATTTTCCCAAAGGGAAACCTGTCAGGGGTCGATGCGTATGATGACACGACTGATTGAACGACAAACAACTGGTTTATTAACGATTCGAAGAGATTACATATCTGATGCCTCGTGAACCGCTTTGCGCTCGCCCCAACAATCCCCTCCGCCCCCCTTGCGGCCGCCTTCCTCAACCGCTAATAGTTGCACAACATCAAGATAGGTAGCGCCAGCTGTCCGTAGTGGATGTAATTGCCTAAGAAACCCTGATCAGATGCGAAGCAGCAGCGTTGCGCACGGGTGGCGTCACGGGTTGAACGGTGCCAACGCGGGTGCTGCGGTGAGGGCTGGAAGGTTCGTTTGAAACGATGGCTGACGTAGGTTTTGTCGTTTCGGTAGACACTGGCACTGGACAGGAGCTGGCACGCTTTCGCCTTGACTACCACGGCCTTGAGTTCGGGGAAGTGCACGCTGAGAGGTGCGCGTTTCGGCAGACGGAAGGAGCGTCGTCTTCCGGCATCCTCTCCATAGCAGCTAAACAAGCCGAAAGAGTGTCACTACTCGATGTGAGCTCGGGCATTGCGAACAGTGGAGAGGGTGAAGCGAGAGAGAAGTGACACATACAGACATGTTCAACGCGTACATTAGGCGCGCGTCAGGTTTATTGTGCGTGAAGAACCGACGATTCTGTTGGTAGGGAGTGGCGGTCACGGTAGCGGAAGCGAGCGGTGGTAGCGGCATGTGTTGTGGGTGAACGGACGAGGCGGCAGCTGCGGGCGCTGCGGCGAGCGCGCTGCAGGCGAGGAAGAGAGTGACGTCAGCGTGCACTGCGAGGATAGCGTGACGTCAACGCGCAGCTGTGGCGTGGCCTACTTCGCACCGCTCCGACACCTGCGGCGAGGGGAGTGCATTGCGGTGCGTTCGTACGGACGCAAGGCTGGTCCAACGCAAGCTAGTCAAAAAGCTGCTCCGCACCTAAAAAAATAGGGGTCGGATGTGAGACTGCGCATAATCTGGCAGCCTTGTGTCGCATATTAAAGGGCCCCTAATTCACTCAGAGGTCGAAATTTTGTTCTGACGTTCCAGTTGTACACGAGTCTACGAGGAACGCTGGTGAGTTCACACGCGTTTTCTCGTTTCGCTCTTTCCTTCGCTAGGCTTCGTTCGTCCGCTCGCCTGTTCACCTCTCCGAGTAGCCTTCCTCTGCGTCTGAGGTGGAGACGCAAAAAGCGCGCGCATCTGCTAGCAGAAAACAGGCTCTCATGCGCGCATTAACCCCGTGTTACTTGCGACGTCAACCAATCTAACAGGTGACGTCACGACGGCTGTTATCAATAAAGGAAAGACACGGAGAGCATCACGCTAGCGTCTGTTTGTGTCTTAGGGGACATTTAATGTAGTGAGGACTCCGTTCTGTAGTTGTTCTAAGCACGCGAGGGCACCACGATTGTGTTGACGCCGATACTATAGCGGTGGCGGGAAATGGACATGTGCGCGTGCACCGCCAATACAAGTTTTTGCAAATAATGTTATTCTTTATATTATCTCTCTGTTTCATTTTGAAGTGATACGAAGCGATGGCCGGTAAATGTGTGAGTGAGCGAGGGAAGTGGTACCCTTCCACAGCAAGTCAATGAACCTAGCACAGAGCCTCGTAAAAGAGCTGGCATTAGGCTGCTATGCGACTAACTTCCATGCAAAGATGATCGAACACAACTTGAATCCAGCGCTGTTTTTTTAGTGGATACGGCATTTTCGGGCAAAGATAGCTGGTAAACTGCGGGTTCGACTCTCGGTGGTGGCGCTCGTAAATCGATGAATAATGCAGAAAAACTTTCTAATTTCGATAATCCAGTCAAATTTACTTACGCACCATGCGGTGAAGTTGGAAACTAAACCCAATTCCGTACGCGCTAAAAAAAGCGCCTTCGAAACTCACAGCTTGGCCACGAGATTTGAAATGTCGATATACTATAGATGCGGCGCTGATTTCTCAGTATTTCGTCGCTGCACGATAGCAGCCGACAGGGGTTCCAACAAACATATGCGGCAACGCCCATACAGCTTCCCTGCGTACGGAGTATTTCTCACCGGCAATCGGTCAAGTGTGACGTCGGCAGAACGCGATTATTCTCATGGCTCTTGCGACACAGCGTAGCAAATTGGGGACCGCTCCCCTGCTGGGGAAAATTTTCGCCGCACCGTCACGTTGTCAGTGCCGAGCAGCTGTGACCAAATACCACCGTTCAACGTGCTGCGCCAACTGATCGTGGCAAATCTTGTGCACTTGTCGTTCAAACAATTGTAACTCGTTACGGTAAGCGGCCGCATTCAAGTAATATAAGCTCCACTGCCTCTATGTTATCGCAGCAGGGACTAGTGGTGCACCTAATGCAGAACGAATAACTATTCGTGTATGCCACGTTCAGTCGATAATAATAATAATAATAATAATAATAATAATAATAATAATAATAATAATAATAATAATAATAATAATAATAATAATAATAATAATAATAATAATAATAATAATGTACATTTTCCCATAAGTGCAAAATATATTGATGGAGGGGGTGGAAAAAAAAGCAAAAGTATGCTTGACGAAGCTCCCGCTCCCGTGAAGGTGGCGGCAACGGGACACGCATATACATACACACACAAAAATACAGGAGGGAGAGGGGATTTGGAATGAAAATAAGAGAAAAGTGAGCCCCGTAACTGTCTCTCAGGGGGAGGACACCTCAACAGTAGCTCACGAGGGATGGTGGTAGAGAAGGGATTAAAAGGATAGGATTAAAAGGTAAAGAGATAGAAAGAGAGGAAGGAGAGAGCGAGGCGTAGGGAAAGCGAACGACAGAAAGAAGTGAGGAGAAGATAGGCAAGATGAAGACGGTCGCAGGGGCCGTAGGATGGGGCATTCTGGTGAGAACTCTTGTAGGCGACACGAGATAGCGTAGGGCGAGTCCAGTCGGCCAGAGCTACGCTGTCGTCGGGTGTCGGCGTCAGGAGATGACGTACGGCCAGCTCAGTAGGCCAGAGCTGTGCTGTCGTCGGAGATCGCGAGGGCACAACCAGTCGGCACTTAATACAGCGAGCGAATCACTCCAAAATACAGTTTTATGCAAGTACACGATTGCAGTGGTATGTATTTTGACTAACGCGACAAAAGCGAAAAAAAAACAAAACAAAAAAGAAACACATACGCAGACCATTCCCACTCGCTCTTTAAAAAAGAACGTACATATGCATAAATAACTATATATACAAACACATGCACTCGAGCATGTAGTTACACAAGAAATATATATTCGTACACCAGACATTAGCAGAAAAAAATAAATAGAATGGATTCTCAAATGCTTGAGAAGCATGTGAACAAGAACGAGTCGTTACTTATTTCTCTGTGCTAGAAATTTGCGTATTCCCAGGTTATTGATTTCTGGAAAACCAATATGGGTGTCAATTAGCTAATTTATTATTCGTGGCAACTGGTAGCGAAGCCTATGCCGTCCATATAGCTTCACATATAGCGAATTCAGTACTACGTGATGTGAATGGATGACGAAGGTATATGACTGGTGCCAACCCTATAATCATGACATGCGTGTCATGTAAGAACATGACTTGATGCCGCGCTCATCATGCGCTCGCGGCCGTTTCGCTAGCTCCACGTATACGAAATTTGGTGTCACGCGACGTGAATGGACGACGAAAGTAAATGACACGTCCAAACATGATAATCATGACATGCTTGTCATGTAAAACAAGACTATATGCTACGCTCATAGCTTTTCGCAGCCGTTTATATAGCTTCACATATACCAAATTCGGTATTACGTGAAGAGAATGAACGAGGAACACAAATACCAGGCCTGTGCAAATATGATAATCATGACATGGAAGTCATGTACGGCATAATTTACGTCTGCCTCGTAACGTTGTGCTGATTTTACAGTGACATGTTAACCTTCCTCATTCGCGCTTCGCGCATCATCACACCCCACTGTATGTGGGATCTGTCAATTTTTATTTTATTTTTTTTGTTAGCGCGTTACACTGCGGCAATCAAAGCCCGCATGGGCAGCGTCACTGGACTCTCCCTGAGTGATACAGAAATTAATCAACGCCCGGACAAATAAAAGGACTCGCCTAGTGGGCGGCAGGGGGTACTCGGCCGGTTTAGCACGAGAGGGAGGCACGCAATCTGTTGACTTTCATCAGGGGACTTTGCAACTATAGACGCTGTCACAGACGATAGACGTAGACGAGGAGCATGAATGAATCAGCGTGGTAGAATAATGATTAGACAAATATGAAAACTTACCGAAGTGTAGAAAGGCACACAGTGCGCCAAATTCGCTGACTCCGAATGTTGGTGGTTGCGACTGCTGCGGACGACTTCCTATCTCTTGCGATGAAAGATACCATCCCTAAATACACTATGTTTGCTCTTGCCTTCCTCTGACGAATGAACAATACGAGATGGTGGGCTGCTATTTAGTCTTACTGCGACTAATGCGGAGGACTTCCTCTCTCCTGCTGTGAAAGATACCATGTCAAATACACTAAATTTGCTCTTGCCTTCCTCTGACCAGTGAACAATACGTGATGGTGTGCTGACTCCGAATTCACTGACTCCGAATGTTGGACCATGTGCCGGCGTGAAACGCGCGAACATAATGTTCCTAAACTTCCGTACAGTACAGCAAAACACGCTGCTTACTCATTGTGGACATATCGCGTCTACAGACGCTGCTTGTTCGATTAGATGCTCCTACGTTGGTCTTCACGTTGGACTTTGAAGTTTCTTTCGTTTTTACTTTCGCATAGATCGGTCTTTTTCGTGTGCACAAATTTTCTGCAGTTCTCCACGTGCTACGATACTGTCCCGGGGTCGTAACACTGACGCAGGCAGCAGTCGTTATGTTCAAGATGAAACTCTTTATTTGGCCCAACTGTTGGCCAGTCAACGGAAAGTCAGATACAGTGGCACCGATAGCGGCAAACAGAGCGTCGGCTGACGATAAAACTGACAAGTGCTGAAGCGTGTCGGCATTTATGAATGTTCCATCGTATATTCCAGCGCTATCGCTGGCAGCCACGTAGGCTTCAGAAAAAAAGTCTGGTGCTCGCGTTGCGTCCTTAATGCCATCGGAAGCTTCTAAGATAATCTAGAGGGTTCCTATATATTCATTCAGGCGAGGTTTGCGAAAGGTAGCAGATTGTCACAGAACGAGCGCTAAAAATGGGCGCGCCGCCAAATTCTTGCGACAACGGGCGGGAGAAACGCCGCGAGGTAAAAAAAAAGAAAAAAAAGAAAGCAAACGTCCATGGCTCCCCGGGCGCGCGCTCTCCCCTCGGAAGCGTGGCTTCCCCGACGAACCTCCTCACCCCACATCGGCGGCCCAGCAAGCCCGCAATTTTTCTAGATGGAAAGGGGCGTGGTCATACCGAGTTGAGTCATCCGCCGCGGAGGGCATTCCAACCGTCTCGCCTCTCCCCAGCCTTCGCTGCGTATCGCGCCGTCGAGCGGCCGAGACGAGAGATCAGGAGAAGACGGAAGTGAGCGCCAGAGCGCGCGTAGGGATTCCGCCGTGTAGTCGGCGGAGGTTGTGTCCGTTGGGACCAAGCAGCAGAAGAAGAGGATTTCCACCTGAGGGGTGAAGGCTCGAGCTACAGGCAAGAGCGTGTGTTTACCGCTATCGAGCGAAGACGCGTGGCAACAGCTGCGGTGTGAAGCCGACGTGTTCCGGCGAAGAAGTTGAAGTTTGAAGAGTGGCCATTTGAAGACGCGAGGTTTCCTGGAAGAGAAACTTCGGCGAGGTTTCCTGGAAGAGAAACTTCAGGGGGCAGCGAAACGACAACAACGCTGGACTTTGAGTGAGGGATTCTCGGAAGAGTATCATTCAGACTTTTGTTCCAAGGACTTTGGACTGAATAGGTTTTCTATCTCTTTAGTCTTTAAGTGTCTTGGTTGTTCAATGCATGCGACTGCATTGTAGTGTGTACTGTTGTCTGTGTCCGTTGTTCGAGTGTGGCTGATTGTACTGTGTAATACGGTGTTTGATTGGTGACATATTAGTCTCATCTATTGTGGAGTGTGCATACGTGTGTGTTGTTTTCGATCTGCCATTATTGAGAATATAATTTTGTTTGTTTATCAACTCTCGCCTCTGACTTGTTCTTTGGGCCACAGCCGGCGTCCGCTGGCGCGCCAAAAAGGACCACTTCTAAATTGTCCACGCTTTCGTGGTGCGGTTCGGGGGGCCGATACTTCGGCTCTTGGAATTAGCCCGGCGATTGCCTCCCTAATTAAAGGGACCTGTGTGAAAATTAATCTGGCGTCCGCGACAGGACCTTTTGGTGCACAGTGTGTCCAAAGTAGTGAGAAAGAGCGTCGAGTTGTTGATAGTGCTATCGGAACGATTTTGTGGGTTGCTCTGTGTTCTCGTTAACGAGTGCAGGGGAGTGTTCCGATAGACTGATTTAGGCAGATACTTTTTGCACGCGGCAAGGTTTTATTTGCGAGTTGCGAGACGCAATGGATCTCGAAAAGTTAGTTGCGCTTGGTGAGAAGATGGGTCTTTCCGGCGCCGAACTACGGAAGTGGGTAAGCCAGAAGGAGAAAGAGGCTGTGGAGAGAGAGAGGTTGGCAGCTGAAAGGGCGAAAGAAGAAAGAGAGGCAAAGGAGCGACAGCTGAAAGAAGAAAGAGAGCAGCAGTTGAAGTTGGAGCTGGAGAGAGAAAAGCTGGCCGCTGAGAGGGCGAGAGAAGAAAGAGAAGCGGAGATGGCTGGAAGGGAGCGGCAGCGGCAGCACGAGATGGAACTCGAGCGGCTCCCTTTGCAACAGCGAAGTGAAACTCCCGTCCAAGCTAGAGTTGAAAGCAGCGAACGGGAAGATCATGGCTTCCGCTTGAACCCGAGCAAGCTGCTTGTAGCGTTTGATGAAAGGAAGGACGACCTTGACGCGTACCTTCACCGGTTTGAAACAATTGCGAGGAGCCAGAATCGGCCGGAACATCAATGGGCAACTGCTTTAAGTACCTGCTTGAGTGGTGAAGCGCTCAGTGTGTACGGTAGGCTGACGCCGACCGATGCAGCCAACTACGCAAAGGTGAAAGCTGCTTTGTTGAAGCGATTTAGATTCACTGTGGAAGGATTCCGGGACAGATTTCGGACAGGAAAGCCAGCTGATGGGGAGACGGCTACGCAGTATGCCGCCCGACTTTGCCATTATTTCGACAGATGGATTGAACTTTCAGGGACAGCGCAAGAGTACGATGAGCTTAGAGAGCTCCTAATTAGAGAACAATTTCTTACTAGTTGCCACTCAAACCTGTCGCTGTATTTCAAAGAGAGGAAGGCTGAGTCGTTCGAAGGAATGCTTGAATTGGCTGATCAATTCTTGGAAGCGCAAGGTGGAACTGATTTGGCCAAGGTCAAGAAGGAGTGTCCCGATGATTCGAAGAAATTGGCTTCCGAAGAAAAGAAGCGTGCACCAGAGAGCATTCAGCGATGTTTTCTGTGTAACCGAGTGGGTCATCGCGCGAAAAACTGTCGAACGATCTTTACGAGCCCTACGGTAGTAAAATGTTTTAAGTGTGGTCAGACTGGGCACAAAGCAGATGCATGTCGAAACGGAGTGAGTCAAACTCACCAGGTGTCCTGTGTGCTAGCAGCACCGAAATCCGATGATAAGGCCGTCACAGATGGATTCGTAGAGTTGAAAAGTGGGGAGAAAATTCCTATTGTGGGTGCGGTAATGGCAAAACAGCCAACCGGTGTTTCGAAGGAAATGCCAACGCTGCCTGGAAAAGTTGCAGACAAAAAGATTACTGTGTTAAGAGATACCGGCAGCTCCACTGTTATCGTGCGGAGAAATCTGGTACGGGAAAGTGAGTTAACAGGCAGAATGAAACCGGTTTGCCTAATTGACCGTACGGTTCGGATGCTTCCCGAAGCAGAGATTGAGGTGGAAACCCCGTACTTCAGCGGGAAGGTTACCGCTCTATGTATGACGACCCCCCTTTACGACCTTGTCATCGGAAACATCGCCGGGGCGCGAGGACCCAATGATCCGGAATGTTTGAAAGAAGACCCTAAGATAGAACCCTCGCCAACCCAGCGACCGCGAGATACAGTGGAGGAGCATCCCGTGACGAACCTCACTAGAGCCCAAGGTGAAGCCACGGCGCAAGAGACAGCGAATGAGAAGATGATCGAGTTGAATGAGTTCACGGGGTGCGCAGCTGGACGTACGTCGGCACGACCCCAACCGACCGAGAGTGTAAAAATGACGGAGTCGGCCAGCCAGGCCCAATGCCGTGACATGAACGAGCTGGTAAATAAACAGATAGGACCCGTTGAACGTTATGACCCGTTAACGGTGTCGGAAGTGACAACGATGGCTGAGACGCCGCCTCAGATATCGTCGTTGGAAATAGCTTGCCGAAAAAGAACGTGGAAACACAAGAAGAGATAGAGCAACCACCGCAAGAAAGGGCGCAAGCGCCACTCAATGTACACAGAATAAGTGCTGAAGTCGAATCAGAATGTGTTTGGCAATGCTGAGTGCCATATGTTGTGTAAGTGTTGTGTTATCCTGTGTCACAAGTGTCGAAGTATCTGTGCTGTGATGTGATGTATAGTGTTGTATAATTGTTGTAAAGACAGAACCTTGTACGTTTGTATTGTTTGGAATGTGTGATGAAGCTTTGTACTCATGTACCTGCGGTTATATTTCATGTGTGTGAGATTGAATGTAATGTCCAATCGTATTGAGTGATATATTGTGAATGTGAAGTGTCATGAGCGACAGATTGTGTTACAGTCTGTGAGAGTGTGTGGTGACATTTCGCGCTCGTTTGTGTGGTTCTGAATATTATGAGATAATATTCTTAAAGTGGGGGGCAGTGTCACAGAACGAGCGCTAAAAATGGGCGCGCCGCCAAATTCTTGCGACAATGGGCGGGAGAAACGCCGCGAGGTCAAAAAAAAGAAAAAAAATTGCCCGCAGCTTCCCTCGGGAAACACTGAGGAGGATGCGGAGCATATAATTGGTTAACGGGGTGTTAAAGTGCGACTTACTTGGGTCGATGGCTAAATTGGTTAACGTGGTTGTGAAATGGGGTGTTAAATTGCGACTTACTTGGGTCGATGGCTAAATTGGTTAACGTGGTTGTAGGAGGGGGTGTTAAATGAGTGAACACGTACACACGTATGCGAAAGGGCGGCGCTGGTCCAAGGGACGTCGATCATTGTGTTTGTGGATTCGTTGAAATTCATTTCATCGTGACCTTGGACGTCGACGCGCCGTACAAACCAACCGACGAGCGGCAATTGAGCGAGCGAGCGCCGACCTTGAGTATATATACAGCGCGACGGCGCATGCACTGTCAGCTGTTGAATGTTCTCGAAGCGCGACGGCGCATGCGCGTCCACTGGAGAATCAGGAGAATTGTAGATGTCGAACGCGGTGTGTAGAGGAGGAAGGGATGCACAGATGGTGGAAGAAGGAGGAGGAAGCTTGCGGACAGCGCCGCACTACAAGCCTCGAGTATTAGATGCTCCGCATCTAAAAAGAAAGCAAACGTCCATGGCTCCCCGGGCGCGCGCTCTCCCCTCGGAAGCGTGGCTTCGCCGACGAACCTCCTCACCCCACATCGGCGGCCCAGCAAGCCCGCGATTTTTCTAGATGGAAAGGGGCGTGGTCATACCGAGTTGAGTCATCCGCCGCGGAGGGCATTCCAACCGTCTCGCCTCTCCCCAGCCTTCGCTGTGTATCGCGCCGACGAAATGACGAGAACCTTCTGGAATCTCGCACGGAAGGTATTTAATCGAGCGGCCGAGACGAGAGATCAGGAGAAGACGGAAGTGAGCGCCAGAGTGCGCGTAGGGATTCCGCCGTGTAGTCGGCGGAGGTTGTGTCCGTTGGGACCAAGCAGCAGAAGAAGAGGATTTCCACCTGAGGGGTGAAGGCTCGAGCTACAGGCAAGAGCGTGTGTTTACCACTATCGAGAGAAGACGCGTGGCAACAGCTGCGTGTGTGAAGCCGACCTGTTCCGGCGAAGAAGTTGAAGTTTGAAGAGTGGCCATTTGAAGACGCGAGGTTTCCTGGAAGAGAAACTTCGGCGAGGTTTCCTGGAAGAGAAACTTCAGGGGGCAGCGGAACGACAACAACGCTGGACTTTGAGTGAGTGATTCTCGGAAGAGTATCATTCAGACTTTTGTTCCAAGGACTTTGGACTGAATAGGTTTTCTATCTCTTTAGTCTTTAAGTGTCTTGGTTGTTCAATGCATGCGACTGCATTGTAGTGTGTACTGTTGTCTGTGTCCGTTGTTCGAGTGTGGCTGATTGTACTGTGTAATACGGTGTTTGATTGGTGACATATTACTCTCATCTATTGTGGAGTGTGCATACGTGTGTGTTGTTTTCGATCTGCCATTATTGAGAATATAATTTTGTTTGTTTATCAACTCTCGCCTCTGACTTGTTCTTTGGGCCACAGCCGGCGTCCGCTGGCGCGCCAAAAAGGACCACTTCTAAATTGTCCACGCTTTCGTGGTGCGGTTCGGGGGGCCGATACTTCGGCCCTTGGAATTAGCCCGGCGATCGCCTCCCTAATTTACGGGACCTGTGTGACACAGATACACGTGTAAAGGGGCGCTAACGTAAAAATAGAAACAAAGCAGGTCGTGTGTCAATAGTAGACATTTCAAGTCGATAGCAGAAAGCCCACGAAACCTGAAGAGAAGCCACAGAACACCTACCAGTGATCGACGGGACACCGACGCATTCGTTGCCCTTCATTTGTATGTGATATGCCTCAAGTACTTCACGTGCTAACGTTTCCCTGCTTCGTCCTAACACACGTGTTGATCACATTTTACAAGAAGGAATACCTGTTTCTAGATAGCGCTGAGCAATTGCTTTATTCTGTTTGGGTTTTCGTGCGTGCAATGTGATAGTCGCTTGTGTTGCACCCCCTCTTTGTGCGCAATCTGGAAGCATACATACTTCGGTGATGTGAGGATAATGAACCAGTTGAAGGTCTGGCGCCCTATCCTGTCTTCTTTTTTTTTTCTTGCTAGTATCAGTTGCGCCACAAATATTTTGTTGAGCGATTTCATGTTACTGATGTATTGTATGAGGAGGGGAGACTAGTTAAGCTGACTTTAGGCAGCTTTTATTCCACCATCCTTGCTACTTGTGTATGTCTTGTGTTAATGTAGCAATATATATATATATATATATATATATATGTGTGTGTGTGTGTGGTGTGTGTGTGTGTGTGTGTGTGTGTGTGTGTGTGTGTGTGTGTGTGTGTGTGTGCGAGAGAGAGAGAGAGTGGAAAGAGCAGCAAAGCTATAGCGGCGAGGCTGCCCGCAAACGTGCGGCCAATGTTTGCGGACATTCGTGACTGCAAACAAAAACTGAGCAAAAAGAGCACCTTTTATTCTCAGTGCCGCGAAATGCGCTCATTGCCGAGGCCGAAGGCACACGCAGACAATGCAAATGTTCAACGGCTTCACAATAGGCGAGCTTTCTTGGTGGCGATGGCAACTTTCTCGCGGGTTTGAAGGCGTTGGTTGACATCCCCTGGCGTAAAAATGTGATCGTCTCACGTTAAAAAATAGAGGACCTGACACATGAACGTGGCTTGTGCTGGTCGCAACCCAACCTCGTCAGATCGCACTCATCCGACTCTTCCAAGACCTTACAAAACAGTTCCGCACAGAGGCCTTCCTTAACAAGACAAAATGAAATAAATTCATCTAGAACGTACATCAAGTGTAGCATCTTGATGCTGGGGAGCCTAAGGCTGCCTTCCTTGAAGCTCCGGTATGTAGCTAATTAAGCATGAGAGCCAATGACAGGGGCTTCTGAACTGATGTCCTGTAGACACAAGTCGCACTCTTAACGCTTGGTCATTTTGTGTACAACGTATCTAGCTAAAAAGTATGCAACACTGTCGTCTGGTGAGCCTCTGAAGTAGCTGTGCTCATCACTCATTTGGTAAGGAGTAATACATAAGACAATGATCTCATTTCCAGTAGCCTATATGCTTCAATCTCCGTGCGCAAGCTAGCTTTTTTTGACTTGTGAGCTTTTTTGACGGTCTTCTATGTGTATTCCACCGAAACGAGCCCGGAATTTGGTTCCCCGAAGGCAGAACCGAATCGTACTCGCTATTACACCCGGGCACGAAACAACGTGGCATGGTTCATACACTTGCCAGCACGTCCACAAACGACTGCGGTTTTTCGCGCAAACGTTACCAAGCACACAGCAGCGGGCTGTTCACAACGGTCGTCCAGCCGTCCGTGTCTGTCGCGGCTTTCCGCAACTGGCCGGGCTGGATGGATGGATGGATGGATGGATATGGCTGTACCCTTTAGATCGGGCGGTGGCTAGCGCCACCAAGCCGTAATACCTAATGAACTAAAAACTATATTTATTTGTTTTCCTTAAAAAGTGAGTTTGAGGATTCGTACTTTGCAGTAAAGAGTTTAATTTTCACTCGTGCCTTGACGTTAGCCACCAATCAGATAACCTCCTTCTAGTTAAGTCTACCCGCTTAATGTTTATTTTGCCCTCCCGGTCCCTAAACCCCAGTGCTTTGAAAAACTCTGCGCCATCATCCTGAACTATAGGGTGAAGCCCTTTACAGAACATTATCAAGTGTTCGGCAGTTTCTTCTTCCTCTCCACACGCACTGCATACTGTGTCTACCCCTTCGTATTTGGCCCGATATGTCTTGGTTCGCAGTACTCCCGTCCTGACCTCAAACAGTAGAGAACTACCCCGAGTATTATCATAGATCCTTTCCTTGGCAATTTCCTGCTTAAAAGTTCTATATATATCTAGTGCGGACTTCTTAATCATGTTCATTCTCCACATGTCAGTCTCTATTTCCTTCACTTTCTTCTTAACCGATAGTTCTTTTTGGTTTGGCCACCTGCTGTTTTCTAAGTATTTACCAGTCAATTTCCTGGTTCGCTTCCTCTATTTTGTATCGACATTCTTCATGTACAAGTAGCTGAAAACCTTCCTAGCCCAACGCTCCTCCCCATTTCTCTCAATCGCTTCTCAAATTTTATCTTGCTGATAGCTTCCCTGCTCTCAAATGATGTCCATCCCATATCACCTTGTACTCCCTGATTTGGTGTATTCCCGTGAGCTCGTAAAGCAAGCCTACCTATTCCACGTTGCTTAATTTCTAATCTTGCTTGAACTTCTGATCTCATGCACAAGACTGCATTGCCGAACGTCAGCCCAGGAACCATGACCCCTTTCCATATTCCTCTCACAACATCATACCTATTGTAATTCCACAGTGCCCTATTTTTCATCAGTGCTGCATTCCTGTTACCTTTAGTCGTCACATATATTTCGTGTTCCCTCAGGTACTCGGTCCCGTTGCTTATCCATACGCCCAGATATTTGTATTTATCTGTTATCTCTAGCGTGACCTCCTGTATTCTAAGCTCACTACCTTCGTTGTCATTGAAAATCATGACTGCTGATTTTTCCTTACTGAATCTAAAATCTAACCTATCTCCCTCATTACCACAATGTCCATATATCTCTGCAAATCTTCCTTGTTGTTGGCCATTAGCACTATATCATCTGCGTACATTAATGCTGGTAGTGCCTGATCAATAAGTTTTCCTTGTTTGAATAAAGAGAGGTTGAAGCCCAGTCCACTTCCCTCTAATTTTGCCTCTAATCCTTGTAGGTACATCATGAATAATAAGGGTGACAGGGGACACCCCTGCCTAAGCCCCCGTTTTACCTCTGCAGGCTTGGATACCTGTTTTTCCCACTTTATAACTACCTTGTTACCTTTATAGATATCCTTTAAAAGATCAGTGACTACATGTTTCCACGCCTAGTGTGTCCAGTATTCCCCACAATTCCTCTTGAACCACGCTATCGTACGCTCCCTTGATATCCAAAAATGCTAGCCACAGGGGCCTGTGTTCCTTTTCTGCTATTTCGATGCACTGTGTCAGTGAAAACAGATAGTCTTCCAACCTCCTATGTTTCCGAAACCCATTCTGCAGTTCCCCCAGCACCCCCTCATCCTCTATCCATTCCTGCAGTCATGCCTTTATAATCTGCATCGCCAGCCTGTAGACCACTGATGTCACTGTTATAGGACGGTAGTTGTTTATGTCAGCTTTGTCCCCCTTTCCTTGATAGATCATGCTCATCCTGCTAAGTTTCCATCCATCGGGAACTTCACCATCGATTATTATTTTGCTCACTGCCTCTCTCAAAGCCTGCTTAGACTTCGGACCTAATGTCTTTATCAGCATAATTGAATGCCATCTGGGCCTGTTGATGTACTACTAAGAACCCTTTTCTCAGCCCTTTGCCACTCTCGTTGTGAAAATGGAGCCATTGCACCACTTGATTCGTCCTTGTCTCTTGTGGTGCATAAAGTACTTCTTTGTTGAAATTTTTCTGTCACCCTTGTTCTTATATATTCAATAGCTTCGTCCCCTTCTAGCCTAGCACCTTGGGCTGTAGTTATAAAACTCTGCTCTAGGCTCGTCTCATTCTTAGGGAGTTTAGATGGTTCCAAAATTTCGCAGCTGCCTTTCTATCTTTTTTATGTACTTCTGCCAGCCACTGAGCTCCCTTTCTTCTAATCTTTTCATTGATCAGGAGGGATGCATCCCTTCTACAGCTTAGAAAGGTTTCCCATTTTCTTTCAACATCATCTGTCGGTTCACCCCGCTGCTTAGCATGTCTGTGTTCCCTGGGGGCTTCCTGACGTTTCGCTATGGCTCTCTTAACTTCCTTATCCCACCAACTTTTGGGTTTGTGTCTTCTTTTCTGGGGTGACTTGTCACGCGTCTTAGAAAGCTCTAGCTCAAAGAGTCTAATTAGATTCGTGTATGTCCACACTGTCTTATTATCCTCCGTGATTACTTTCTCAATTTGTTTAGTGGCTATTTCAATTTGCCTTTCTGGATAAAAATTTTCCTGTAGTTGCTCATCGTGTCTCCTTCCCACTTTCACTGCTCTTCCAAAACTAGCTTGATACGTTTGTGATCACTACCCAGACTTCTGGAGCCACCTTCATCTATTTGCATTCCCCTGAGCTTATCATACATCCTATGTGACATCAGTGCATAATCTATCGTCGACTGCAGCCTTCCTACCTCCCATGTTATTTGCCCTTCACACTTCTCGGTACTGTTGCAAATGATCAAATCAAGCCTTTCACACATATTCATGATCATTTTGCCTGTCGGGTCGGTATACCCATCTATATCTTCTATGTGCGCATTCATGTCTCCTAGTATAATTATCTCGCACTCTCTTCCTAACTCCTGAATGTTTTTGATATACACTCTACAATCGCCTGGTTTTCCTCTCTGGTCTTTGCTCCCGTCCACAAGTACACGAAACCAAGGAGTGTAATTTGACCTGCCACTTTCCCTTTTAGCCATAAATTTCCTTGCACTCCTGCTTGACCCTTTGCAGTCTGTACTTTTATGAATGAAATGCCCCAATACCCCCCCTTTCTGCTGCCTTCTGTTCTATTACAATATTCCCACGCGTAGTCCGGATTGTTCGGAGGTTGTTCCATGTCCCTGAGATGTGTTTCTACAAAACCGTATACCATCGGCCTCTCTTCCCTTAGTGTTCTTCTATCTCTCTCCCACTTCAGCCTGTTCCTACCACCCTGCATGTTAATATACCCTATGTCTGAATTGGCTCGGCGCTCGTGGCTACGTCTTTTATGCCCGGACCTACCTATCTTAGATATTGGTGCCACTTTGGAATCGTATCTGTCCATACCACCTGTCGAAGAGTCTCCCTGATTGTTTTCCTCGTTACTAGCTATCCTGCAACCCGAAGGGCTCGCTTGCCCCCCCAAAAGCTAATACTACTCCGCGTCCTGCAAGTCGCCAACCCACCTCATGACCAAGCCGCCCATCGAAGTGAATTCTCCTCGTTGAAAAACCACCCCACCTATGCACCTCTCTGTTTATTCCACCACCTCAAAGCCTTCTCTCGACTCATCCGCCATATCTCTTGGTTTGCGTTGACCACCGCTCTTTGCAGGTTGCTATCACGCACCGGTACCACTCGGTATCGTGCATATCACTACCTGTACCTTAGGAGAAGTGGCGCGCATGTCATCGACGCCTTTCGCCAGTGTGGTTGCTAGTCTGCTGTATCTTCATTTAGACATCGTTTAAACCGCGTGAAATTATCACGAGGTTTCGTCTATCAGCTGTGGTTTTGAGTTTTGCGCTCGCTTGCCTCATGACTGCTTCAGCTTGCGTCCTGAACACCCTACTGCAACCTCTTGTCACCTCTTACCCTCTCTTCTGATGTTTCTGTGCATCGATTTAAATTGGAGTCCCGGCGATTATCACTGCTGTGA
>WOVY01015273.1:0-12863 GCA_013436015.1 Rhipicephalus annulatus
ACACACACACACACACACACACACGCGCGCGCGCGCGTCGCTGATATTTGTTACTCGCACGCACGACACATTTGGGTGCAGTCCAGCTAATACTTGTTTACAAGTGCCAGTCCCTCCATAGAAGCATTGAGAGATGATAATTATTTCGTGGTGTGCCTTTGGCGGCCTTGGACTTAATTTTATTGTCAAGTGTGAAGGCTCGTTTGGACCACCTTCGTCCAACAAACATGAAGGCTGTTATCTTTGCTAAAAAAAACGATTGAATGCAGTGTGAGGGCAAATAAGGTTTTACAGGGGGTCATGCAGACATAACGTGTGGCATAGGCATGCGACCATGGTTTTCTCTCGGGTGGTAGGGCAGAGGGTTAGGTTTGTCGCAACGCTTCGTCTATTGTCAAAACGTAAGGCTGGCTTGCCCCCCCCCCCCCCTCTTGCGCATTTCTATGACGCGTGGTGTAATGTTTATACAATTATACGCCTATCCTAGGCTGCCCAGTAAGTGGTTTTCGGGTCTTCATATAATAGCGAGGTGACCAGTGAAAAAAAAAAAACCCTGAATGAAGTGAAATTGTCACCTTTACCACTTCTTCACGTTAACAGGTGATCCGCGATCACTTTCCGGGCGGCATCCTGGACTGCAGTAAGAAGGGAAACCCCGTCTGGCTGGTAAATATCGGCAGCGTGGACATAAAGGGTAAGCCGCATCTGTAACGTCGATAAGAGATAGAGTGGAAGATGAGATGTACACGATTGCATGCGGGGTTGAGTGAATTGAATCTACAAGCGTCACGTTTGAAACTGGTTTGTTGTTAGTGTCCCCAACTCGACCCTATCATACCTTTCTCTGTCACTTACTCTCGTGTCTTAAACAAGGGAGACATGCAATGGTTGGTACCTATAGAGGTTAGTAAAGCCAAACCTGTGAAACATGGTCTAGCTGAAGATGAATTCTTGCTAGCATGTAATCAAGTTTACAGCATTACCCAAGTAAATTAAATTGTGATGGGAGAATACTCAAGACCTTCTAGTAACAATTAGCACGCCGTTATCTTCCACTCGGTCCACAAAGAGAAAAAGTAACATTTCGCGCAAATATGCTTCCAATAGTTTTCGAACGTTTCACGTGCATTGTTAACTGCATCACGATCGAGCACAACCGAGTCAACAATCTTGTTTAATGTCACGTTAGCAAGAAATATTACTTTGTATTATTTCCGTATATCTGTAATGGTGTGGTTCCTCCGAATTAATTCTGAACACTCCTCACCACAAAATTTGGCGGTTTATTAGTCGCACCACTTGACGGAACCATTCCTGCAACAATACCAGGCACGGCGTTTCAGCCTCCGTCGATTCACCAGTGAATGCTTTTCAACCTACTACAGCACTGAGCAGCGCGTTGTTCGTCCAAGAAAAAATATTTTGCAGAAAATATTTATTCTTCCACTTCTCCAACCGTTTGTTTCTACAAAAAAATAACAGTGCATAAATAATGAGAGAGAAAAAAACCAACTCACGAGTACCTCAAAAATGCGACCATCTAATACATCTTCACGTACACGAGGCCACATAACCCCCAACGAGAGAGGTGCGGCGGGAGCCAAATCTTGATATTCGGGCGTCCCAGCAGAGCCAATTTGATCAGAGGTAAAGACCCTGCGTTTCAATAACACTTCGCGCGCCGCTTGTGAGACCGGTACGAGAGGAGACCTCACCACGTGCTGACCTTGAGGACAAGGACGATGCACACCTTGCGTCAGGTATGACGGAATCACAGGCTCTAAGAAGTCCGCGGCGAGGCTAAACGCCGTCTCACCGCGGTCGCTGGCCGTGTAACACAGGAAGCGTTCCGCCCTCTCTCCATCTCCGTTCCCGGTTTGAATATTCCTGCATCAGTGTTTGCCGGTTGGCTACGGACACGCTGTTTTCGAACTCTTTATTGTCGCTCGACCATAACTGACTCGTTCTCTGGATTTCGTGCCGACTGGTTGTGACCGCGATTTCCGACTACAGCGCAGCTCTGGCCGACTGGGCTCGCCCCTACGCCATCCACTGACGCCGACAAGAGCTCTCGCTGAGTGCATCCATGGAGCCCCATCCTCGGACTCCTGCGACCGTGTACATCCATCGTTTTCTGTCGTTCGCTGTCACTGCGCTTCGCTCTCTCTATCTCTATACCTCTAATCCTATCGTTTTAATCCCTCCTCACCCCCCATACCTTGTGAGCTACTGTTGAGGTGTCGCACTCTGATGCAGACAGCTACAGGGCTCACTTTTCTCTTCTTTTCTCTTTAAGAATCACACAAGATCAGAGCTGATCTCCACCGGATCTTGGAAGTTAAACATCCTTGAGCCTCCGTTTCCACGAGTCAACAGGGGAAAGAACAAAGCAATTACTCGTTTTCGGTCTCCACCAAACAATCGGAATGATTTTCATTAGACGCGCAAATATGTAACAATTATACGAATGACAAAGGATAAATATAGGGGTGGCAGACTGACAACTGAATGCCACAATGTCGGTCTCCTTTTAGAAGAGGGAGAAATAGGAGGAAGCGAAGGAATTGAAAAGGAGTAGGCAAGGAAAGAGGAGGAAAAAGTACACAAGTTTCCGGAGATGGATGGATGGATGAAAAACTTTTTATTGGGGTCCTCAAGGATTCCACCCCCGTTTTATAGGGGTAGGATCGCGGGCCGCTCCCACGTTGGGACGGGGAGGCACCGGTAAAATTATGAAAGCTTCATGCTATAGGAGTGACAAGCCAGAACAAAAGCGTGGCTGGCTGACCTGTCTTCTCTTTTGTCTTTCTCGCCATTTCATGTACATACACCACTGTCAATCGGTTTTCTTTGGTTTCTTTTTGGCTTCTTCCTTTAAAGTTGTGTTTAGAAAAAGTGGTTAACGATTCAGAGTACTTAGTATACTCTACTATGGGAGAGCTGAAAGCCGTCCTGCTACAAACTTACAGGCATGGTCCTACATTATAAATGATTGAGCTCAACTACTCAACGGTCACACTCATCGTTGTTGGTGGTTCCATGCGCCCATGTTCGTATCGCTGGTAATAGGTTGAAAACTTGAACGTCTTTACAAAATTTCTCCAGCATTCTGACATCTACTTCTATCCATGGTTGTATTTAAAGTAGAAAGATGAAGTACCTTTAGTTTTCGCTCTGCTTGCATTAGAACACGAGAAGTACATACGGTATAAAATTGCCAAGTGCTGCTCCGTTTTTTACGGGTGGCCTGTTTGGTTTGGTTTGAAAACTTTATTCTAAGGGCAGAGAACTTGCCCATTTTCATACTCCATCCAAGTACTGAGGAACGTTCCTTGACTTGAATATTACTTTCGGCCACATTCAATGCAGCGCAAACGCGTTTCGAACGAGCTATCTTTAGCCGGCGCCAAGAAGCACAGGTGCGCTTCAAACGTACTGCATTGAAGGCTGGTGGCAAGTCAAGTTCAAATTAAGGCGCGTTTCTGAATACGGGGTTTATTTTACCCCCCGTATTCAGAAAACGCTCTTTGACAGGAACTTGACTTGCTGCCACCTCAAGGCAGCGTTTTGAAACGCGTCTATGCTTCCCTTGGCGCCGGCTAAAGACAGCGCGTTCAAATCACGTTTGCGCTGCATTGAATGCGCCCGCAAGTAATATTCAAGTCAAGAAGCGTTTCTGAATACGGGGGTTATAGAGTTCCGTGTTCTGAGATGATAAATCAGAAAAAAAAAGTCCGATAAGCACCAATTTTAAAGGGCTTTTTCACCGTTCAGAGGATATTTTCAAAGCTGATAATCATCTATCGAAAGGAGAGCACCTCAATCATTGGAAGCAACCTCGTAAAGCGTGCTTGCGTCTATTACAACGACCTTTAATGTTGTACGTGATACAAGCAAACGTAGGTGTTTTGCATTCAAGTATTTGTATTTGATTGTATATATGCATGTGCGTTCAGAGCTCCGGACGTCTGAAATAGACTTATTGAGTTCACATGTTCTCGTGTTCAGATATTATTGCACCTAAGGCCTTGGAGCGTTGAAAACAAAACAACAACAAACACCAACACCACCAACAACAATTTATTTTGCATCCAGAAGACGAGGAAGGCTGGGATAGAAAGCTCAGAATTAGCTCGCTTATTCCCGCTTATCCCCCCCCCCTCCCCCAATCAAAGTACACTTTGACAAGTTCACAGCAGTGGACATCAATAGCCCTATTAGCAGAGTAAATGAACAGGAGGTGAGAGAAAAAATGAAAGGATGATGCAAAAAGAGGACTATCACCCACATTGCAACGCATTTTCATTGGAAGTAAAGTTTATGAAAATGCACCTTGCAGTTTCTAATGCAGAATTGGACACCAAATTTCGGATATTCGAGACTTACGAGAAACAAGCTCCGGTAATCGCTGAATTCCTAACAAAAAATAAACTTCGTAGAAACACCCTCGAAATAAAAAAAATATAAACGTTGATTAGGCAGTGCCTTAATTATAAACGACTTTTCACAGCGAAGCTGTTTTAGACCTATTCCATGCTTGTAAACAGGGGCAGGCGCCGTCGACATATACGGGCTGTGCTCTCAACCGTAAAAATGGTGCCAAAGCCTACCTGGACCAGCCGTGTTCTCTTGCACCAGCTTTTTGTATAGTTAAGTAAATCATGATCTAAATGATTTGATCGCCAGCCTCACTTCGTATGTCAACGCCTTAACTATGCACGATCCTTGTTGGCCAGCTACTGTGGCCGCGCCGTAGCAAACTTTGTTACTTACCAAGCACATGTTTACTACAATTAATATTGCTCCTAAAATGCTGGCCTGCTTCGTAAGACATTCGAATACATTGAGTTCATTGCTTGGCACTTTTCGCGAAACTGTGACTTTTTTGTGCTTGTTAAAGTCACGTAGCACGTGATCTTATTAGGAGCTGGCAGCTGACCAACCATCCCTCACATACCACCTCAATAAATCTGCTACAACGGGATCCTCGCTATAAATAAAGGAAAGGGAAATTTAAGGACTCGTTTGTTTTGTAGGAAACAATATCAACGACAACTAGTTGACAGTGATACCAAGGAAAGTGGAGAGGAATGTTACTGGAAGTAAGTAATTGTAACGTAAATTGAAGGAAAAAAAAGTGGACTAAAAATAACTTGGTGCTGGCATGGACCGAACTTTCATGTGTGGTTGTTTGATGATTAAAGCTTACCTGAACATTCACGTTCGCAGGGCGGGAGAGTGGGTAATTTTTCTGACCGTAGTATTTACCCCCCTCCTTTTTGAGGGCTTGCCTTTCCCTTCCCCACTGTAAGGTATCACGCATGAGACTAACCTTGCGCGCTTGACACCCTCACTACCTCTTCGTATTTATTTGTCTCTCTTTTTTTATCTTTGCAAAGTCCACGTTTTCACTGGAGCTTAGCAATGTCCAGTGCTGTTGCTACAATTCGTGTCAACGTTTGCGATGGTTACGGTGGAGATAATTTGCAACGTGGTCTTACCCTTAACCTTAACAGCTCGGCCCGCCATCAGATGTACCTTCACGCATTCGAGGCCAATTGACCCAGTTGCAAGCACATTAAGGTCAGATATTCACGGGGGCGCTGGCACTTAACCAACCGATGACCGACAAAACTGTCATTTACAGTCTACAGCGATAATAGAAGCAGCGAAAGAAATAATAGCGCCGATATTATAAGAAATACTGCGACGTAGCTATATGGACAGAATATATTAGACGAACACACTACGTTATGCTTTCAAGTGCAGCTTGATTTTATGTTTGTCCGATAATTGTCACTGAAGCTGTGTGCAGCCACTTTGTCGAGAAAGTCTCCGTGTGGCCAATTACTTAAGGAAAAAAGTCACATTTCGCCGCAAGGGCTAAGCAATGAATGAGATAGCATTTTTCGCCGCAAGGGCTAAGCAATGAATGAGATAGCAACAGCTTGGAATGTAACGCTGAAAACGTCTAGCAGATCGAAACGTGCAGCATGCTGCTCACGCACGAATGACGCTCGAAAACAACACACACAGGACGAGAGTTAACTAACAACGTCTACAGCTCGACGCTTAACGCACTGTTTAAAAAAACGACGCACGAAACGTAATCAAGGGTACAAAGTACGAACTAACGAGTGTCCCAGTTGTTAACTTTACTCTGTTGAAAGTGCGCTCTTTTCGCAAACGGGGCCTGCCCAGCGAAGCGATGTGACCTTTGTGGCCCAGGCAACTAACGTAATCGTTCCGGTGAAAGGCCAAGGCACATGATTCTCTCCACCGAAGGCTAAAGCGCACGCACACACAGCACCAAACCACCACCCCATCTTGGGCAAAGTACGCGTGGGAGATAAGCGCGCGTTGGCAAATCGCGACGAGCGGGTGTTGTGCCTCGCCCAAGTTCCACGTGGTCTTCGCGGCCTGCTGGCACCTGGCAGCTGTTGATGAGTCAACCCTGCACCGGGACGGCGACGGACGCGGACAATCGGGAAAAACCACGTCGCCGGCTCCTCTTGACACAAAAGTCGTTGGCCAAGCTTTTGTCAGCAGCCGAGAGCAACACTCCGAAGCAGCGTCGACCCAGCAGCTGTACGGGTATTCTGCATTGCTTGAGTCAACCTGGCGGCATCAAGGAGCGACTTTGCGCATGGGATTCCACGTCATCTCACTGTGGTGCCACGCTGGCGCGTGGGGTCTCCCTCACCAAACAGCGAACTGGGCATGCCTTGCCCCTTTCCTAGGTTCAGAGGGAGGCGGTGTTTGGCTTTCCCTCTTCGGGGACGGAGAGGAAGACGACGATCTCATTGGAGTATCCTGCGCATAATTTTCCTTGCAAGGGATCTTGGGAAGGCGGACGATGTATAAAAACGCTAGCGCAGAGGCGCTCGTGGGTGATTCTCTTTTCATGTTGTACCACGCTACCATGTAAATACTGTATATAAACATTTTTCTCCTTCTCCGGCTTCTCTACTCGTCCTCTCCGGGGACTCGGATGGCCCGAGTCCGCACCACGCTACCCAAAGGCGCAACAGTGGCTGGCAGCTTATGGGATTCGCCTGCGTCGGCTGCATCGAAGTGGTGAGTGCCGCGTGTTTGCTCTTCTTTTCGCCAGACTCGTTAGCGCAGATGGTCGGTAACGTGGTAGGGTGATTTTGGTAAATTTTGATTCACAGACCAAGAATTGGGTGGCTCGTGGGCAAAATTACCTTAGAAGAGAAACGGTGTGCATATCTAAGATGGAGAAGTTTAAGGTCCAAGAACTCCTCGAAATTTGTCAGGAGCTGAATATTTCGGTCGGCTCGGTTAAAAGAAAACAACAAATTTTGGAGCACTTGGGAAAAGAGGAAGTGAGTTTAGAAGAGGCCATTGAGGCCAGAGAAACCATTTTGGCAAAGAAAGAGGAGCGTGAGCGCTTAGCCCGTGAACAGAGAGAGGAGGAAATAAGGAGGGATCGCGAGAATAAAGAACATGAAATCCGTCTGAAAGAACTTGAGCTTCGTATGTCCGTGGGAAATCGAAATTCAGGGGGTGGAGAATAAAAGATAAAGGATCTAATCCACACCTTCAAGGCGGGTGACGACATTGCATTATACCTCGTGCATTTTGAGCGAGCATGCGAAAATGCAGGGTTTAGTAGGGAGACTTGGCCACAAAAACTGATATGCGTACTACCAGGCGAAGTATCCGATGTTATCGCAAGAATGAATAAAGAGGACTCCGAGGTGTATGACAGGGTAAAGGCTGCATTGCTACGAAAATATCGCCTATCGACAGAGGCTTTCCGCCTGCGGTTCAGGCACTCTAAGAGGGGCAACGAATCTCATTCAGACTATGCCTACCAAATTAGAGCCAACTTTGAAGAGTGGCTCAAAAGCGCGCAAGTCTATGGCAACCCTGACAAGGTCATTGAGTTGATGGTACTTGAGCAGTTTTACCGGGGAATTCCCGAGGAGGTAAGGCTTTGGGTGCAGGATAGGATGAAAGACGTAGACATGAACAGGGCAGCAGAACTCGCCGAAGATTACTGCTCACGCCGTAGTCTCCGCAGTACACCACGAACTTCGGAAAAAAGTGAAAAGGTAGAAAGCTGGTCGGGAAACCAGGGACGCAAGAGGTTTGCAAGAAATAACTGGAAACCCGAGAATTCCAAGTTATTAGACAGTCAGCAGGGAAAGGACAGTGAGGGGACTAAGGCGGCACCTTCATCAGGTTCAAAGGCGCCTGGTGACATAGCGCATGCGTTAGAAGCGCGGAAGCCAGTTGTTTGCTACAGCTGCGGAGAAAAGGGCCACATGGCCAGGAGCTGTAAGAAGCACATGGCATTTGCCACAATTCAGGAGTCAGAGGATAGCTTAAAGCTGTTGAAGCCTTACATGAGGACACTCTCAGTGAACGGCCGAATGTGTAGGGTATTGAGGGACTCGGCGGCCACAATGGATGTAGCGCATCCAAGTTGCGTATCTTCCGAAGACTATATAGGAGAGTGTGCCTGGATTCGGCAAGTGGCAGAAAAACAAAGCGTCTGCCTACCGATAGCGAGGGTTGTAATCGAGGGCCCTTTCGGCCAATTGTGTACGGAAGCAGCAATTTCAGCCAACCTTCCGGAGCACTTCCCTTACCTATTTTCAAATAAGTCTGAGGAAATGTTTAAAAACACGTGGAAAATCATTTGCCACCGAAATAGCTTGCATGGCCCTTACCCGTTCGAAGGCGCGCGAGCTGACGCAACAGCTGAGCAGCTCACCCTCTGGGGAGCAGACGTCCGGGGGCAGTGTAGGAAAACCTGAGGTAGTTGCGACGGAAAATGAGTCTGCCATGCGAGTTGTCGAGACGGAAACTGGGGCTATGGTCGACAACAGCGAGGAAATATCTCTAACGCCCGAAAACGAGGACTTGGTGACAGGCTCGGTGTTAACACCCGCGTCCACTAGTGGTTGGTGTCAGCTAGCCAGAACCGACCGTGCAACGCTAGTGGTCGATCAAAAGGCGGATCTCGCACTCTCTATGCTGCTAGATGCCATACATAAGGAAGGTAACTCTAGGAAGAACGTTTCGTTCTACACCCAAAACGAGGTGTTGCATCGCAGGTATGAGAACGCTAAAGGGCGGGTCTACAACCAAGTGGTAGTTCCACTAAAATACCGGCGGAACATTCTCGACCTGGCCCACAGCAACGCATGGGCGGGCCACTTAGGTATAAAGAAAACGAAAGCTAAGCTGGCTCAGGAGTTCTACTGGCCCGGGTGCTGGAAGGATGTAGAGATGTTTGTCCGTGAATGCGACACTTGTCAGCGGATAGGAAAATCAACAGACAAATGGAAGGCACCAATGAAACTAGTGCCAATAATCACAGAACCCTTCCGTCGGCTCGTGATTGACATCGTGGGGCCTCTGCCTCCATCTAAATCAGGATATCGGTACGTCCTGACCGCGCTGTGCGTTGCCACCAAGTTCCCGGAGGCAATCGCACTGAAAGAGTTGAGTTCAGTATGCGTGGTGGACGCATTGTTGTCTATTTTTTCTCGGGTGGGTTTTCCCTCGGAGATACAGTGTGACAACGGAAGTGTGTTCACAAGCTGCCTTACGACTACATTCCTAGAACGCTGCGGGATAAAAATAGCGCATAGCTCTATTCACCATCCACAGTCGAACCCTGTGGAACGCATGCACTCGGTCATGAAACGCGTTTTGCGAGCTTTGTGCTTTGAGCATAAAAGTGACTGGGAGGGGTGTATACCAGCTGCGATGTTTTCTCTGAGGTCGGCCCCACACGAGAGTACGGGTTTTAGCCCGGCTGAACTTGTCTACGGCAGGAACTTGAGAGGTCCGCTGCACTTGATACGAGAGTCATGGACTGGATATGGGGAGGACCCTAATGTGGTTTCCTATGTACTGGATTTATTGGGGGCGACTGGGGACTACACGCGAAGTGGTGGAGAGCAACATGCGCGCAGCACAGGCGCTTTCCAAGGCCCGTTACGATAAGTCAGCTCGAAAGCGAGTCTTTAGAGTGGGCGATGAGGTGATGCTGTTGTGCCCTTCAAGAAAAAACAAGCTGGACGTACAATGGGAGGGACCAGCGACAGTGATGTCAGTGCTTTCAGACACCAACTACGAGGTAAAGTGGGGCCGGAAATGCCCCAAAGTGTATCACAGTAACCTAATGAAACCCTACATGCGACGAAAAGCAGTAGTAAACCTTGCACTCAATGTTCCTGAGGATGAGGGCGCGGAAATCCTTTGTCTTTCCGATGGCACGGTCAGCAGCACATTGTCAGATAGGGTAGACACAGGGAACACCCTAAGTAAGGCTCAAAAGGAAGATTTAGAGCTTTTAGTACAGGAATTCGCTACCGTTTTCTCCGAGAAGCCAGGCAAAACGGATGTGATTAAGCACGACATTGAGCTGACGGTTAACAAGCCGATCAGCTGTAAGCCGTATCGGGTGTCACCTAGACAGAGAGAGATACTAGAGGCCGAAATTCGCCGCATGATCGACCTAGGTGTTATCATCGAAGCAGACAGTGATTTCACCTCGCCTTTGATTTTGGTTGAGATTCTGGGCCGTGATCCAAGGCCATGCGTGGACTATCGCCGCTTGAACTCTGTAACAGTCGACCAGACTTACCCTATTCCTAACATTGAAGAGAGGGTAGAGACAGTGTCTAAGGCGAAATACATTTCTACGTTAGACCTTGTTAGGGGGTATTGGCAGGTCCCTTTGACAGAGCGCGCGAGTCGATACGCTGCTTTTATCTCACCCCTGGGCACTTTTCGTCCTTTGATGATGAGCTTTGGGCTCAAGAACGCGCCGTATTGTTTCAGCCGCCTGATGGATAAGGTTCTCCACGGGCTCGAAAATTTGCGCTGCCTTACCTAGACGATGTGGCGATATTTTCGGACAAATGGGAAGACCATGTTGAACACCTTCGGATGGTTTTGGAACGGATCAAAAATGCAGGTCTTACGGTAAAGAGAGAGAAATGTCATTTGGGCTGTGCTGAAGTAAGCTATTAGGGCACATTGTAGGAAATGGGCGTCGTCGACGTCGAACTCAAGGTAGCCGCGGTGGTCGGTTATCGTCGTCCCAGCACTAAGACCGAGATGAGAGCATTCCTCGGCCTCACGGTTACTATCAGCATTACGTCCCGAATTACTCCGAGATTGCCAGCCCTTTGACAGATAGTTTTACGCGACCGAACCTGAACATCAATGGGACTCTAAGAAGGAAGACGCTTTTCAGAAGCTGAAGCACGCATTGCAAACGGGACTCTAGAGCGTCTGCTTAGACTAAGACCTACGTCATGATGAGAAACCCGTCTTGAGGCACCGGATTTTGGCAAAACCTTTCACTATTCAGTTGATTCAAGCGAACCGGTTTAGGAGCAGTGCTTGTCAGACGGACCAGAGTGAGGAGCGGCCGGTTTTGTATTTGAGTCGCAAATTGAGCAGCAGGGAAGAGGCTTATAGCATTCGGAAAAAGAATGTGCTTGCATTGTTTGGGCCGTACAAAACTAGGCTGCTATGTTGCTGGCTCTAAGTTTATTATAGAAACTGATCACTCTCCCACTAACCTGGTTACACCAAATGTCACCTAAGAATGGTCGTTTGCTCAGATGGAGCATAGCACTGCAGCAGCCCAATTCGAGGTGCGCTACAAGAGAGGTGGCCTTCATACAAATGCAGACGCCCTAAGTCGAGCGTTTTGACTCGTCAAAGACGCGGAAGGTTGTTTGATTTTTTGTTTACCCTTTACCTAGTTTATGTGTACTTTTTTTTTTATTCCAATGTGTTACAGTGAGGGCGTAGAGAAATTTTCACTGACTCCCTCGTTGTCCCGAGCTCTACAGTTTGCTTGTTTAGCTTGATTATAATGTTATCTCGATTCCAAATGGAATTACGTATGAAAGAGTTACTGGACACTTGTCCCGATTGGTATGCACATTGTTTCCTTGAGCTTAAGTTATTAAGATAAGATGTTTGCTTTGTAAAATCTGAGGCCTGGCGATGAGAGTGGCGTGCACGCGGTGCTTGTCGCATTGTGTGTGGCTGACAAAAGGTCGTTTCTTGGAGCTTGTCACCCACTTTTCACCGAAGCGGTGCGCAGAGGCCAGCTCTTGGAGCATTCCAGTTTGACCAGGCCCTTCGAGAAAGCAAGAGCCTTGCCGGAACGTCGCCGACATCGATCCGGCCGAGCTGCATGGAACAACTCGACCTCCCGATGTATCATCTGGCGGCGGGGTGCTGTTGTGCCTCGCCAAGTTCCACGTGGTCTTCGCGCCTGCTGGCACCTGGCAGCTGTTGATGAGTCAACCCTGCACCGGGACGGCGACGGACGCGGACAATCGGGAAAACCACGTCGCCGGCTCCTCTTGACACAAAGTCGTTGGCCAAGCTTTTGTCAGCAGCCGAGAGCAACACTCCGAAGCAGCGTCGACCCAGCAGCTGTACGGGGTATTCTGCATTGCTTGAGTCAACCTGGCGGCATCAGGAGCGACTTTGCGCATGGGAATTCCACGTCATCTCACTGTGGTGCCACGCTGGCGCGTGGGGTCCTCCCTCACCAAACAGCGAACTGGGCATGCCTTGCCCCTTTCCTAGGTTCAGAGGAGGCGGTGTTTGGCTTTCCCTCTTCGGGGACGGAGAGGAAGACGACGATCTCATTGGAGTATCCTGCGCATAATTTTCCTTGCAAGGGATCTTGGGAAGGCGGACGATTATAAAACGCTAGCGCAGAGGCGCTCGTGTTGGATTCTCTTTTCATGTTGTACCACGCTACCATGTAAATACTGTATATAAACATTTTTTCTCCTTCTCCGGCTTCTTACTCGTCCTCTCCGGGGACTCGGATGGCCCGAGTCCGC
>WOVY01015274.1:0-161686 GCA_013436015.1 Rhipicephalus annulatus
TATATATATATATATATATATATGTGAATGGAGGAAGTGGAATGGTAAATTAGATGGGTTGCCCGTTCACAAGCTTGGGTCAAGGCAATAATCGATGAGCGGTAAATGCCTCGGGGACTGCACTGAGGCCCACAAGATCACCGACACGATGACTTCTCCGGAGCCTGTAGTAAAGACGATGAAGCTTGGCGAGCAAAATATAATGGAAAGAAAGACAGGGTAGTTGGTAAAGCTATAAGCGAAAGTAGTGGAGTGTAGATGAGGGATTGATATAGATGAATAACAAACATTAAATATTAGTACGAACATCATCATCCGTGCGGCGGTGATTGCAGGACAGAAAAATATGCCATTCTCAGGGACAGCTTTTCTTGGCAACGCTGTGAAGCTACAGGACCGAATACCCTTTTACTACCGCACCAGTAAATACTACTGAAGTTTATTCATAATTTTCTCATTTGCGTTAAGAAAGATAACGCTGATTTAATTATTGAGACAGTCAAGCAGTAGCAGATTCATAGGTGGAATACAGTTATTTTTCACTTTGCTAGAATGCCTTTCTGTTTTTTCCACCTTTTCCACAGCTCCACCTCGTCAGCACACCTGTTTTACAAAAAAAAAAAAAACAGGCGTCCATAAGGTACTGGGTCACAGTGCGGACGCAGACATGTTGTTTAGCAGCCGAAAAAAGATATAATGCTAATATGACACAAAATGAACACAAAGCCACCGAAATGCTTCTCCAATCCAATATTTCGCACACATACCTTAGTAAACGCCTTAAACGCCTGAGCAAGCCAAACCAAAATCAGGCGCGAGCTGCCGTGTAACTAGTGGAGCAACCCAATGTGTGGAAGTCCCACCTCTGTTGCCTACGTTCGAATGTCAAGCTGAGTTGTCGCATAGTGTATAAGATTTTGCTCAGCGGAAGTGCTTCAAACTTCTAATGTCTAAGGAACGCTTTGAGAAGGTTATTTTCCCAGTATCGATAAAGTACTATCTGATGGCTGACTGAAAACTGTGGTGTTTGTTGCAGCATTTGACAACAAGTACGGTAACTGTCATCCCAAGAAGGTAATAAGGTGGTGACGTCAACTCCCTTGCTTTGGCCCAACCTATTCGAAATGAAGGTGAATGAGTGAGAACTTTTATGTCTTCTTTGTGTAATGAAACACGGGAGTGCTTTATAGCAATCAACCTGAAGAGGGTGATGAGATCATAGACAAACTATGTGACTTTGTATAACCCTACCTAGTCAATTGACAATATTGTTCATCACTGAGGATGATAAACGAGAAAAATAGAGCGAAAACTGCAAGCCGAGTGTGCTAATTTTAATTATCATTGTCAGTTTTGGAGTACACATATATTGATGCACAGTTTCACATCATACACTTCGTAGAAAAAGGCTCTCTCTGCTGAAACGAGCTTGGAGAGAGAATTGCGTATTTTAGAAAAAACTGATTTTTTTTTTACCTTCAGGCTTTTTGCGTTGAATATTTTCTCCATAGAAACCATAGTGAGTACCAATAATAAACAAAACACACCAGAGTGCCTAACAGTGAACTCTCTTCATAATATTTCCACTTTCTACTTTATGCCAATAGAATACTTACAACTTTATTATTCAATGTTTTTAAGGAGAAAACTCCTTAATTTAGGGGGCCTTGAAGGGACAAAACACAAGACGAATGGTAAACTACCATAACGCTAGCCTTCACAACTCATGCAGCTACTATAACATGTTTCCATATTTTAATGACACTAGAGCCTCGTTCTCCTTGTTTACAACTTTGAAAAATTATTAATCCGCATCGCTGATTCAGCCGGAAAACAGACAGCCTCGTCAAGTGGATATTCTCCTATCGGGAGTAAGCCTCTCATTAGAAAGGGTAATTACTTTGCGAAAAGGGGAAGGGGGTCTACTTTGACACTTAAATGGGGAGTTTTCCTAGGTGGGACTAGGTAGGACCAAGTAAGTTACCCTAAGGGTATCGTTCATTGCCAGAGCCGCATAGTTTGTCAGCGGCGGAAAGTACCCCTGCCTAGAGTTTCGCTCTGTTGAGAGGAAAGGTTTAGATGCCTCGTCGAAAATGAAAGGTTGCGATAGGCATCGCAAAGAACACTAGGGATGCAAATTTATTTTATCACCACAATTTTCAAAGAAACAGAAAGAGATATCGGTTTCTTGGAGTGTACTACTGTTTTGGGCATTACTGCTTCTCTATTTTTTAAACCGAATGCCAGCTAGGCCAGTGCAGTCAAAGAAAAGAAAGCGCACCTTTTTTTGATAAAAAAATGAATTCTCGCCCGAGGAGGCACAACATTGAGCTGTCGAGGTATTCACTTTCTTTTTTTTGTTTTGCCTCTGAATATATTTCAGTTTTCTGTAAAAATAACTATCACACCTAACCTTGGTAGCAGATTGAAACTCATTTGGATTCTGGTTTATATTAGAGGAGAAGTGGGGTGCTAGTGCGTTCCATGCTCAGCTACTGGTATGCCCGAAGAGGAATTAGTCTTTGAATAGGAGTTATTCTGGCCATCAATCAAAGTGCTGCGCGAGTTTAGGAGCCATAGCCCTTCGGAATTGCGCAATGGGCTGTGGGCTTTGGTATACGGTAACCATAACTAATGGAAGGAATAGACAACATTGCCAAATAGGTCGTCTATTTCGGTCAACTTGAGCCTAGCTTAACCCCACTGGGAAGCGACAGAGCTCCTAATGCCTAGACAAAGAAAAACGAGAAAGTCTGAGTCAGGAATGACAGTCGGAATGCTATCTTATGGAGCTCAGGAGATTTAATCTGGTCACGAAGGGAGGTTAGATAGCTATCGTCTTAGATAGTTAAAATGAGTTCTTTCGCAAGGCATTTGCGAGTCCGGCACAGGCTATTGTAGTGCCTTCTCAGACAAGAATTCGGTCTGCGTGTGTGCCGTCGAAAACGCTTATGCCGCAGGAGCTAGTGGACTATACTCAAGAGTACTTTGACCTGGCCAAGGAAGTGTGTCACGTCACGTGTGAATTTATTGTGCGTCCCTTAGACTGAACTTTGCCAATGCCAGTGTTGTTCCGTCTCTGGGTGTCATGAGTAGCACAACGGTGTTGGTGTGACAGCATTTTATGTCAGTTTTAGTTTTACGGGATTAGACTGTATTTTGGGCTCTTATAGTAGAGGAGCTGTTTATTATTTACGTTAAACAATGTGGAGAGAGAGAGAGGGATGCAAGAAAAGACAGGGAGGTTAAGCAAACACACATCCGGTTTGCCACCCTGCGTTGGGGGGGAGGGGGGGGAGAAAGCCATGTAGAGCGGGCCTATAGTCACGGCGAGTTTGTGCCACAGAAAGCGCTTGTACCCAAGTGGCTGTAAGCATAACATACCATGATTTTATGTAGCACAAAAACACATATAGAGAAGAAGCGGACGTACAGAGTGCTGACTTTACACTTCGATTTATCGAAGAAAACAAACATGGTATACAAACAATAATACACTTGGCGACAATGTAGAAAACTAGCTTTACTGATTAGTATTGAGGAAATCTACCACGATAGAATGCAACGATATGGACTGCCTCCGGAAACACAACACATACGTTATAAAAAACGCCAGTTCTGTTTACCGCTAAGCCTAGTAATTTAACATTGCGAGCCCAGTTGCTTCTTTCAGCCTAGGCATGCAGCCGCAGTCACAGCCACACAGCAAAAGCTTCGAGCTGCTTCTTCATTCAAGGCAAGTTTCCGTATTTATTGAGCGGCTTTTAATCATTGTGTCGCACCTATTCCCCCAGCAAGACATGCTTCTGTAGCATAACGTAGGCATGTAGAGTGTATTATAGTAAGTGAGTGGGAAGCCATACTGAGAGTGAGGAATAATATGAGCAAGATGAGGAAAGTAAAAGTAAGGTATAGGGTAAAGCATGGAAGAGCGCTGTATAATATATTGTAAGTGCCACACATATAGTGTATATGCAATGAGCCCAATTTGGCACAGTGTGATACTAAAAAATTAATCAAAATTCCGTGTTCGCCATAGAAGAAAAGAAAGATCTCACGGGATCGGGAAGCATGTCAGCGTGTTTGAGGAAGCGTCAATTTTAAGGACAGCTGGTTATGCGCTGCTTATCCAGCTACTGTTGTTGACTGCTGGAAAACCGATGAACGAGGCCTGTACTCCAGCTGGGTCAGTGATCTAAGCATTAGCCGAGGTGCTGCTGTCCTGGTTGCCGTGCAGAATGGCTGCGAGTTCTAGTTTTTTGCGGACGGCTGCTGCTTCTGCCGTTCCAGGTGAGTTGCATAATCTTAATGTGCGTACTTGATGAACTATCAAGGTATCGTTCTGCCAAAATACCGATCTACCGCAATCCCAAATATTTGTTCAAAGCTAATTGTCTTTTTCAGCTTCCGGTCTGCTGTTTAGGCTTCTGGTCCTACATGAATGGCGGTGTTTATTCGCTGCACAAGAAAAATAAGCGCATTGTTTTCTACAGCACTTTTGCCAAAACGTTCGAGCTTGCTCATAGTGTTTGCGAGTAGCGTGATGTACATTGCAACAACCTTGTTTCTTAGATGGTGATAAGGAACAAAAATAAAGGTGGTATACGAGATAACAACTCAGAGTCAAAATACCGATTCAGGATTAACAAAGCAAGCAGATGCCGGCATGAAAATTACGTCATGGCAACGTAAACTGACCGACGGCTTTTCTTTATTGTTCCTGTGCAAAGCTTGTATGGTTGGTCGCGACCGCAACCCCCAAAGACCAAGGCACCTCAAATTAATAGGAGAAGAAGAATTCGTGTACACCGACAACTGTATATACTTGAAAGCGATGGCCTTGTACGGGATACCTGAAATGAGCCTATTTAAAAACAAACTTTCTGTGAACATGATATCCCGTTGAAGGAAACTGAAAAGAAACAATACTGAGACAATCTCGGTCATCACGGCGAAACAACTGGGCACTGGAGTTGCTCGGAAGAGTGGAAAGAAATGTTACGATAAGATCTGAGGCTTTTTGCCGACCGATATCAAACGGAAATGTTTCTTTCAGTCTGACATCAAGAAGGACAAAAAAAAGGATACACTACGCAAGGCGATGCGCGACAAAGCAAAGCAATGCATTTGAGAAGCATTGCATCTTTCCTGAAACAGCACTTTCTTGTGTTGGACGGTAGAACACAAGCAAGAAGTCAAGGATAAATAAGACAGCAAGTAGTCCGAGACTGTGGCTCCATCCACGGAGCCTGCACCTTCCCATGGTCAGCGTGGTTTAGCGACCACCGCGTGTTGTGTGCTACGTTTCTGACTGTCCCTTGTTATTTTTACGGGCCTTAGTGGGCGCGGTGGGACACTGTCATTAATCTAGCACGGCGGATGCCGATTGGATCGCTGCAAGCTCCACAGTTGGCTGCTTGCGTCACAAACAGATCTGTAGCCAGTCTGGTCGATAGAAACCCCATTACCGGAACTCAGACAGACAGCGCAAAAAGTCAGGTTAAAGGCTCAGAAAGACCTACGGTACTTTAGGCATCCCCAAAAGATGCTCATTCTTACTCAAACAAGTCTCTAAAAGCCTTTACGGTTATGTCACCCTGCCTTTTGTTCACTAACACAAACACAAAATACGCTGAAAAAATTAATGTCAAATAACGATGCCTGATTCAATCTCTTGGGGAAGGCTCAGCTACTCAAAAAAAACGATATACCACACCAGTCATTAAACGCATGCACGCTAGTAAGTTACAACACTAGTAAGCCGATCTGTAGCAATGTTGTGCACGAACACGATAAAGCGAAGATTTAATGGAGTGTTTTGTTATGTTTATTCGTTTTGGTATGGCGCACGCTTGAAAACTTACAAAAATATGTGCCCAAGATAAGTTCAGGTCACAACGAAACAGGCTACAGACACAAAACTCATTGGCTCTCATAACGTAACACTACAGCTTGCTTAGAAACATGTTGGGCTCATAACTACGATAGTGATAGCGAACTGAGTTCAGAAGTTCTCATGGGAAATATAAACCAGTGCAGAGCACGCATGCATCTACAGACTTGACTTTTGTCATTTTAAATTAAATAAGATCAACTAGTTTGGAAAATGACTGTGGCATTTCCCAAAAACAAAATTCCGAAGAACCGTAACACTGGAAAATTACGTAAAGTGTCATGAGGCCACAAAAAGTGACTGGTGGTGTTTTGTTCAACTGGATCGTATCTAATGCAGGCAATGCTTAACAATGTACTTCAAATCGAAAAGGAAAATTCACGCATAGGGAATTATATCTCGGCAGAACAAGTATTTTTGGAAGGCTAAACACTGCAACAACACATGAAATCGCATAAAATAAGGAAATGCTGAACTATGGCGAACGAAAGTCTAGCTTTACATAAACTTTTAACTAATGCATTCTTTAGAAGAAAAGGCGTAAGTAGACGGAATTTCTAAGTATTGACTTTACATATAATAAGTTTAGCTGATGTTGGAACTGTACAAAAATTGGTATACCAAAAAGCTTTTCCATCACACACACACAAAAACAGAGTAATTCACGAAGCAGTCTCGTCATTTTTTCGGCAAAGTGTAATGCAAGATATGAAGTTATGTAAGAAATAAGGGAAAATCATCATACTATTACACGTACGTACTTATGAATAACATATACTGTAGATCCGCCTACGTACTGTCGCAGGCGCAACATAGTATCCAACGATAAAGCTGTTTTTTACACAGCGTCGTACAAAGCTATAACAAAACGCAACCTTTCTTGAAACAGTTTGCAAGTTTTTGTTGGCACCATTTTTTAACGCATTATGTTATGAAAGGTTGGTTCGTGCAAGTAAATTATTACATTCAATGATAATCTCTGATCGTTGGTTAAGTTAGCACGGAAACGACGAGTTGCAGCCTAGCTGACTCGCTTTATCATTGACTAAGCTTCCAGGTATTGCAAATGTGCCACAGTGCGAAGCTTTTCTGGGCTGCTTCTAGTAGGGAACACTTCGGGCGCAAAGCAAAAGCAGTGAAAGCACCCGCACATAACAGAAAGTGGCGAGAAGAAGCAGCAACTGAATGCTGAAGATAAACAATGGAGTGACAGCGGCAGTGCCACCAAGAACGCGGGCTCAAAAGCTAACTTTGCTGAAAATAAAAAGCGCGCACGCGATTAGTTGCTCTGAGGGTTTAGAAAATTTTCTATTTCTTTCTGTCTCTTTTATTGACACATAGTGCACCACCAAGAAGCGAAAAGCCGCAGCCTGCGTGAGAAAAAAAAATAATAAAGAAAATATTTTTTTATTCTCTACATTACAAAACTTCCGTGGAAGACATACGAACGAACTTAACGATAGTTGATGTTACGGAAGCAGAAATGTTTTTGTTAAAATGGCTACAAGCATAGTCGATTCATAGGGTAAGAAAAATAAAGAACTGGTGTTTTATCGGCCAAATCATTGCCTCAGATTCGAATGAATTTTTTATTTGAATCCCAGGACATTTCGCGCAATAAAACCAAATTTAATTGCTATTACAGTTTCGCTCCCCCTTCCTCCCTTATCTCAATGTGTAATATGTAGTTATTATGTACCATTAATCACTTTTCATATATGAGACGACCAAACAACACTTGGAGTAATTCACTTCGTATGTGACACGATTGACGCTACAGTATTTCACGACAAAGAATACGTACAGGAAGACTTCTTTTAATAATATTAATAATATCAGGGGTTTTACATCCCAAAACTATCATATGGTCTTGCGATACGCCGTAGTGGAGGGATCCGGAGATTTCGATTATCTGGTGTTGTTTAACTTGCACTGTCATCGCACGGTACAGGGCATCCACCATTTCGCCTCCTGCGTAATGCGACCGCCACGACTGGCAACGAATCCACGACCTTGGGGTCAGCAGCTGAGCATCTTAGTGACTGGTCCAATAAATGGGGCAGGAAGACATTTTTTTTGCACCCAAAAGCTTTCACGGCTTTGAAAAAGCCCAGCATATATTTATAAAAGGATGCTCCAAATTTTCCATGCTTTAGAATAATGCATGGCTTCAATGTTGATGATAAAGTTGGGTCATCCTTCATATGACAAAAAAATTGAATAAAAGATTGATATCGCGTATTTTCTACCCTGCCACTTTCCCCGCGAGCTTTAACTCCCTAACACAACAAACTGCCGTCTTATTGTCTTTGCGAAATCCGGCCTCTCCCATCTGGTCGATCCCTTCAAGGCTTTTAGAGTACTTTGTAAAGCTTTTGTTGGCATGGGGCATATTAGGCTCTTGTGTTTTGAAAAGGTTCCGTTGGTAAGTAGCCGCACAGAATACAAAAAACCACAATTATACCTGCATAGCAGTTCTTCCGCTTGAAGAAATAAAACTTTGGAAAAGTATACACTGTTACCATTTGAAAGACAGAAATTCGGATTGTGGCTAGAGTGTAATACGTTGTTTTCTTTCGATTCTTCTTTTCTAAAGGCGATTTGGTACGCCTATTTTTTTTTTGTGCCTGCGATGGTGTTCCTGCGTGAATGTTAGAGATTGGGCAAGAACTTTGCGACTCGAGTGTTGCCTCTAGACTGTAGCCCCGCGCCTGCTGATACTGTGTCTTGTTGACGTAAGAAAACACTGTGACAATCACAAGAAGGTCGCAGAAGATAGCAGGTCTGCACATTTTTTATGCGAAAACAGTATAAACACACTGATTTTTCGAAAGGTAGTAACTTTGAGTTGGCGTAAGTGTTCCAAATCTTTTAAAAATCGCGCTATTGCAACACCGTTTTTGCATGGGATTTTGAAGTAGCCTGAAATGGCACAGCTGACTGAAGCTTAAAATCGTGAGTGAGCTTAGCAAGCAAAAAAAAAAACTACCTCGCGACTAAAATTTCACTCCTGCTGTTGAACTTTCCTAGCTTAACGTCATTGCAGAGCTAGATTCCAACTAGAAAAACCTCAATAAATGAAGGCGCCGAAATGAGCTTGACCAATCGAACCTTTCTGAACCTAGACGAACGATTTAGGAGTAAAAAGTTCCATGTATGATTATGATCACGACTGGAGTTTAAAATAAGCATTTAGAAGCATTCGGGGTTGAAAGTAGCTGACTAGTTCTCGCAGATTGTCGGACCCTGCTTCAAATTTACGTGAAAGAAACGCGAACGGCAGGCTATCAGAATATTCTTTTTTTAAGTATTCCCGACAAGCACCATTATTGCAATCGAGATATGACAGCACTCATGTAGAGGCACGTGTCACATAAACGTTTTCCAACACTGCTTTCGTAAGGTGTTTTTGGTAAGTGTATGTATGTTTGTATGTTTCATATGTATGTTGTATGTTTCTTATTTCCCTTTATGTTTCATGTTTATGCTTCATATGTATGTATACCTACAACTTGAAATGGCGTTGTGGGGCACGGAATCGGCTGAACAGGCCCGGCCGGTGCTGTTGTCAGGATTTTACGACGCTGGCACGGGACACAGGAACCGACGTAGCGCGCAATGCTAGTAGAAATACCAGGCTAGTAGAAGCGACTTCGGATGTGGTAGTAAGTTTTTTCAATACCAACATGTCCGGCAGTCAAGGTAATTATTGCAGTCAAGAAGAGGTAATTATTGCTTTTTCTATGTATATCACTGGCTTACTAAAAAAATTGGGCCTGAATTAATTGTGGAGGAGGAAGTTGTCATTGGGGAATTCTAATAAGTTACAAATTTAGTGATGCTCATTTATTTGTAAACAGTACGTATGCTATTAATGCAGCGGCGTAGGGTGAAACTTTTACGTATTTATTTTAAACAACATTTTAAAGATCAGTATTTACAACGTCTGCTAATAGGAACAATTCGTGCACTATTTCCATTTATATTACCAACCCACTTTTTAATGCTACCAGCGAAGTTGTCTCCCAAAACACGTATTTCTTTGCATAACTGTTTTTTTTGTTGTTGTTAGCATCAGTTTTTCACGAACGAAAAAAAATGCTCTTAAAAATTCCTGGCCATGTTCATTACAGCTTCTACTCGAATCGAAACTAATTTCAATGCGCAACTCGCCAAATTTTGTGGAAAAACAAAGTAAGAACAAATCTCTGAACAGGGACGAAATATCCATTCTCGGTAAGGCTTCTTCCACGTCTGCAACCATAGAAAGCCTTATGCTGACTTTTTATTTAAACGGGAATCTAATTTTACTGAAAGCTTGTATGAAGAAAAAGGAAAAAGAACATAATTGTTAGCCTCACATACCATGAGCTTTTTGTGTGATGTTTTCGACTCGATATCACTCTTACTGGTTGTACTCTGGTACTGCGGAATAAAAATTCGGTTAGGCAATCACTTTAGGGAAAGCAGTTCAATTACATTTGCCCTGACTCAATCATAACCCAATACTTTATTTTTACTCAGAAGCTACCAACCATTCTTTTGTTCTTGTTTCAACAAGTCTGGGCTTCTTCAGCGCTCAGAAATATGATAGATGTTTTCGTGTCAATACTAGTGTTGCACAATTTCGAAACAGGCATTGTTGCAAAGACATCACGAAAAAGCAACTGGAGACAAAATGGAAACGTCACATATGCAAAGTCAAAAAGAGTCAAACACCAAATTCCGTTCTCTCGCTTGCAAATATAAAAATTACTTATTTAAATTAGCAGAAGGTAATTCCGCATTTTCAATGTTTTTGTGTACCGACGTGAAGTTGAAGGTTTATTTTTTCCGCATGTTTTATTTGTTTAACGAGTTCGATGCTTTCAGTTAGGCTGTTATGGTATGTTTTTTTTTGCAGTTTTGCGCAACTTTGTACTTATAAAAGCGTCAATGTTCCATTGAGAAGATACACTAAATTGTAGGACGTTTTGCGCAGATACAGATGTAATAATTATCGAAGTGCTATTAGACGATGACGCAAACCACCGGGGAAGAAAAGCCAGTGGGGAATAGCCTGATTTCCTCTTAATGTGCACCAACCAGCCCAACATCAAGGTTTACTAAAATTATCGAGGCGTTTTTTTAGGTGGAAAAAACCTGGAGTTGCACTTTCATTATTTAGTTCACTTATTAGAAAAAACACCCTCTCTCGAAACAAAGCGAACATACAGAAAGGCTAAGCTGAACAACTCCGTCAATGGGTGACACAGGTATCACGTGGCTGTAGCTCTACTCAGGCAATTAGTTATGCACTAAATTGAACCAATGTTTGCACATAAAATAAACAGGCACACAAATAAAAGCAACATATCAACAGAGTTATATATGTGTCTGTGCCATTTCTTATGCCTGCCATAAGGAATTTTAAATGGTGCGTAGACAGCTTTTTTTGCTTACATGAAGCAGCAGTAGGGATGAAGTTGATTTAAATTAAGAAAAAGCTATATAGATGAAATGGTGACGCTGTGTGGTTAACCTGGTAAATGTAATCATTTTGTTACATCGAGTTGGGATGGTGAAATAGGGCTTGTACAAAAGGCAGAGAGAGATAGATAATTAAAAGTGAAAAAAAGAGAAATACACACACAGCGAAACACACGCAGGACGTTCAGTTTGAATTCGTTCTGAGAGGCTACTTGAATTAAACTGGATTCTTTATTTGCGAGCGCCACATACAAAAAGTACCAAAACTGGTTAACAAAAAATACTGAAATATCGAAAATACCGAAATACCAAAACGCAGCAATCAAACATTATGCCAAACCTGAGAGATATCACTTTGTCGGAGAAGCAGCAAAATGCTTTTTGAGGCACCGAACGTGTCAATGAGTTTCTATAAACTTAACAACTGGATGATTTGACGAGAACACCCTAGGTTCGAGCAGAAAACATTTTTGATTGCGCCCATTTCTCCTTAACAATTTTGGCGAACATCAACACGAGTAGAGGGTACGGCACTGGTTACGAATACGAAATATGAGCCATTCCTTGAGTCCAAAACGCAGTTGTCAAGCTAGGTTTGCCCGACCTAACGTGGGAAGGGTCCAGTGGTTGCAAGCTGGCGTTCCCCCGCGTGTTGTCTAATCAGGCACCTCGGGTTCCTTTATTTTGGAGTTCATCTAAAGATAATAAACTCGGGAGTGAGCCCAGAGGTAATATACGTCTCCCGTGGTCCGCACCGCTCCGCATCTTTCATCTCCGAAACATTCGGCGAGAACCAATATCCTCAAAAATCTTGATATTTTTTTTCCTTGAGACGAAAATTTCTGAGGGACCACGTCTGGTGTGGGAGGTCTTTCATTTTTTATTTGCAACTACACCACTGGCTTAACACTGGATGCTATTGCAGAAGGATATATATGTCACTCCGCACATGTAATATCAACTTTCGTGCCACTGCTCTGTATCCTCCACAATACCTCTCGAATAATTTGTTTGCACTGTGCTGCATGCTTCAAATCTGTCGCAAAGGAGCTATTCCGTCTGGATTGGTCCAAATCCGTGAAAGATTTCTATCGTTTTCTGTTGTCGGATGAATAAGTTTTAATTGACACACTGCGTTTCTCAAGACTCTCAACAAAAGTCTTCCATCTATTCATCTACGCATTTATCCATCAGCGCTCTAAAATAATCGAGTATAAGCTTTTCTCCATACCACGTTAATACTCGCATCTGAAAATAGACCGTGAGGATTCAATTCAGGTAATTCTAAGAAACGACTAACTTTACTGGCTTGTGTACGTTGCGTAGTAAACAGTTACATGTACTACACATTGCCGACAGGGTAATATTTGTGACGCGCGACGCACGACAAGTCAAAGGGGGAAGCGCGACACCCGCAGATCTGTTTGATTGCTTGCTTTTAACGGTTTTCTCACCCCCGTATTCACAAACGCTCCTCGACTCGGCTTGCATCCTTCACTTGACAGAGTGCAGCACTGCGCCACCACTCGGCTGAAAATGACGCTGCGCTACTTAAGAATCGCAGCAGATTGTCGCTGATAAGCGGTGACTTGCCGTGCCTAGAGATGACAATCCCATCGGCTTTCTCAAGTTAAGGTGAAGCGTTGGGTGAAGGGACGTTCTAGAATACGGGGGTTAGGATCGCTACGCTGCCACTTGAGATAAGAACGACCACATCGCCGCCAAGAACGGTAAATTCGTTTAACAGCTTAGCATTCCGTGTCTCTTAAGTGCTTCTTCAAAGATAGAAATCTTACGGCATCGTAAAAGAAAGCCGCAGCCCTGTTTTATGAAGGGATGGTATCAGCCACAGTACAGCCATCAAGATAAAAGCACTACTTTCAATAAGTTGGGTGCTCGAAGTCATAAACAACCGATGTCGGTAAATTAATAAAAGTACAAAGGTATCATAGTGTATTGTACAAGCTAGAAAGCAGTCTCTTCTTCATGCATTACTGCGTCCTCAATCAGCGTTAAAAACAACTTGCACTGCTTGCCAAGATTGTGCAACAACAAGACATCCTGGGCAAGCAGACAGACGGCATGTAAAACGGGAAAAGCTTCCTTGCATATTAAGCTTCTTTCGAAGTATATCGATGGTGACGCTTTGAATGTTTAGAGCGATGAATCCTCGTTCATTCTTCTAAGGACAAAACTTGTGAACAAAATTACGTCACTTGCCTTCATTGCAATCCATCTATATTTACAGCTTTGACAGCAATGCTAAAAAAATACGTGAGATGTTCCTGTGGGGACATAATACTGAAGAAAAGGCGCAGGAAGTAGAGAAGTAAGCGCCGCTGCTTGCCGCTTTTCTTTAAAGTCATGTTCGTTATTAAAATAAGCGCTGCTCCTTTTCTATGAGACTAAGGACTGTTCAAGCTATGCTTGCAGCAATGTGGCTTACACGTGAAATGCTGTTCGGCCTGATGTTTTGTCAGTGCCTTGACCGCAGCGCTACACTCACGTCTTCGCAAGCAGTGTGACACGAAATGGTGAAATATGTGGCTTCGGTTATATCTTTGCGGCTTTTTGCCTAGATCCCCTTTTATAGATGACAGTATGGATGGGTGTTTGTATATATATTCTACCCCAGCCCCAACTGGAATTACGGGCTTGATATATATATTGTACCTCAGTCCCTTTCGGTATCGTGGGCTTGCGGCACATCGATTTATTGATCACCGGCGTCTGCCATCACCAAAGCCAAGGTGGCATGGCACTCATACTTCCATCGTGACATTACCCCCACTTTTCCCTTATCCGGTTTCCCATCTGTCTCATCGCATGCAGAGCAATAGTCAAGGGTCAGCAGGATATCGGACGTTTAGTCGATACTAATGTCCACGCGAGAAAATGAAAGATGTTTACAATTTATTTCGCTATTTTTCGTTCGTGGTGTATTTCTTGGTTTATGCCTGAATTTTCACGGCTTCGAAATGTATCCCAAAGAAGTATTCATTTTTTTTATCAGCGTTGCGTTCAATGAACCTTCCAGTGCAGTACAATGCGAAAAACAAACTTGCAGCTGGACTCACCGATTAATTACAATAAATGTGTCCTAAAGCAATCGAGCCTTTGTCGTGAATAAGATCACGAAACTTAGGACTTTCAAACAGGTAATTGCCTCATAGATGTGCGGAATTTAATTGCGAATTTAATTGCTGCATATCAAAACTATGGACAGACAACAAAACAATGGAAATAAACATTGAAGTCAGATGTCTGAAAAGGATCCTTACAAACAAGGAGCTGCGCGATTGCATTTTTTGTTATTTACTGGAAGAATCAGCGCGTCCACTTGTGCAGAATGTTTGTCTGCTTACTGCATTGTTAATGTTTTTGTTCCAGGTACTTTCATAACTCCGAAGAAACTTGTGCAAAAAAAAACATAACGATAGATGTCCTCGTAAGGGCATGTGCTTTCTTCCATCTCTTGAGGTCAAGTTACTTGAAAAATCGCTCCAACTTTCCGCTCCACTGATTGAGACGCTTCACCCTGCTCTCTCTAAGGGGGGCTTTCACGGTAGACTGACTACCAATTTGCGTACTTGTCTATGCCTATATCATGACGTGTGACGAAAACCAACGAGTTTTGTCCTTTATGCGAGTTCTGCACAGAGCACTTGTAGTAGGTACACTGCTGTACTTATAAGAGTAAAGTATCGAGTTTATATGCTACGTTTGAGTCTGCTGAAACCTGCTCGAATGCGTTTGACAGAGTTGAGTAGGTGGTGAAAGATTAACGCCAATGATATAACCTTAAAAAGTAATTTATTCTGTGTTAGAACTCTTACCACTTGTGTTTCTCTAGAATAACGGCGCGAGGTTTCAACAATATACATGTCCTGGTCACCTTCATGCTCTTTCACTGGATAGTTCAACGCAATATTAAGATATGTCTTCAAAGGCGCAACCTTTCCTGCGTGCACGATGTCTACTTCAAGTATAATGCTAGATGAGGCACTGCTTCCCAAGTGTTTCGTCATTTATCTTCACACCATGTCCAGAATGAAAAACATTAACAATCTGCAAGTTGACGTCGAATATATAGTAAAAGTACTTTGCTCACATTTGGTCACATTATTCAAAATAATGACAAAATATTAAACACAAGTACTTGCTGGTAGTTTTTCTAAAGCAATTCGTTTTCGTTTGTTTGAAAGCGTCGAAAAGAGCTCCGAGGCAATGTTCTTAATTTTTAGGGGCGAAGCTTTTTACAGCGTGGCTTGGGCGTCTCTCGTAGTACGTAACCACCAGTGGCACATACCGGAAATTGGTATAACATTTGACCTCCAAGGTGGTGCCGGTGAGAGATTTCTTCTGTGCGTTGTTTAACAGTAAAAAATATTGCTCAATGTACATGCCAATGGCTGCTAATGGGGAATGAGAGACAGGAGCATTCGGCTTTTAGTCAACGCGCACGCTGCGATCCCCATTAGCAGCCATTGGCATGTACATTGAGCACTATCGGACAAGAAAGGGTTGCTACATTATACTCGCTGGGTGTAACATCTTTAGTTTTAGAAAGGTTTAGCGAGCGTTGAGCCGCAGGGCCATGAATACAATGAACTAGTATATTAAACCACGAATGAGGGAGAGAGAGAGAGAGACGGAATGTAGGAAATGTAGGGAGGTTAACTAGACTATGCGTCCAGTTTGCTACCCTACACATGGGGAAGGGGAGGCGGAGTAAAAGAGAGAGAGAAGGATAGACACATAGACCATGAATGAATTCGAGGTGGTTAAAGGGGGGAAGCAGATACGAAGCGCAAGCCGTAAGAAAGTAAAAGCCGAATTCTCCGCCTCTCATTTCCCATTAGCAGCCATTGGCAAGTACATTGAGCACTATCTGACTGAAAAAGTTTGCTACATCATACTCGCTGGACGTAACCTTCATGGTTTTCGAAAGGTTTAGCGAGCGTTCGGCCGCAGTGTCTTGAATACAGTGAACTAGTATATACCATGAAATCGAGGTGGTTAAAGGTGGGAAGTGGACCCGAAGTGCTAGCCGTAAGAAAGTGTGCGTGTGCCACCTCTCGTTTAGTCCTTGGAATGTCCACTGAATGGCGGTGCTTCTATATGGGGAATATATGATAAAAATATGCGAGATGGTAGGACTAGAAGTGTTGAATAGATGGACGAACGGACACACAGGCAGATGGATGGATGGACGCATGAACGGACGCAGGGGCGGATGCATGAACGAACGCAGGGACGGGCGCACGAACAGACGCATGGACGTTCACACAGACGGACGCATCGACGGACGAATGCTTCGCCCCACTCTCCATCATTCACTCCGTGGATATGCTGCCATTTTTTTTGTGGCGCTCCGGACTAAGATAGGAACGCTGGTTTCACAACCTTCCACTTTACTGATTGTCATTGTTTACTTGCTAGATGAAGTTTTACAATGCCATGACATAGATAGTCTACTGTAATGCGCTTCTGTAAATATAAAATAAACAAAGAAACGACTGTCTCGGTACCTATATATTAGTACCATACTCAGCAAATCTTGGCAAATCGATTCCTGTTTAGACTTGTCTGTACCTGTTACAAATTGTATTCTTTCTTTGTTTGTTTCTTGCTTAATGTCGAATGCTATAACTTTTCCTTCTATCGCTATGGAGACTGCCCACGTGATTTGTCCAGTGTGACCCTGTGTCATCTCATAAATGATGTGGCTCGAAACATGGTACTGCTTTTACTGGCGTCACAGAAAACGAACGTTTTACGGACATGCGGTACAACTGTACACATGCAGGTGGTTGTGAGCGTACGTACAGGCTACCCACAAAATAGACGATGTCCAATATTTTATTAAAAGTGTTTTTTTCTTCGTTGTTGCCTTTTAACGCTATCATCGTATTTTATCCATGACATCTTTATACGCGAAGCACACAGTTCATAATAAAGCTCAAGCTGTACCAGGAACGAAATAAATTAATACGCATAACTTCTTGCAATATAAAAAAGGTCGTCCGTGTCACGCGTTTTTTGCATTTTTCCTTTTGTGCGGGGTTCGTTCGAAACGATTGCGGTGCTTTCTATTCACACAAATGTTAAGATGAGTGCTACAGCGAAATTTGTTAGATATATTACTGCCCGGATGTAGGTCCCTCGGAATAAAAAAAAACGCAATAATGTCTAAGAGCAATTGGTCTGATGGCAGGTCTACATGCGAAAACGATAGAGTGCAGATGAAGCATTATTTGCTAGCAGTCATATTTTTCGGTTCAGGTCAAGAAGCCTTAGGAGGTCAAGATATTTTAAAATATCTAGCTAAGGCACAAAAACACAGCACTCTCTTTTGGTCGGCCATGTCATGTAGTGAGTGAGTAAATCCAAACCACATTGACAATAATCATAGTTATCTTTACTGCTATTTTTGACAGGTTCTGCGGTATGGTTGGTATTTTTTATTCGTTTAATAATACTGTAGGCCTTTGTACAGGCCCATACAGGAATTAGTTGGAAAAATTATACATGAGCATAGACATATTAAAATCCAAAACGAAACCAGAGCACATAATGCCTCAGTAGATGTTGCTACAGTAATAGATCAAGAACAACGCAAAAAAAATTCAGAAATGGGATCACACATCAAGAAGCACCATACATTTTACAAGCTTCTGCAAACATTTTCTTCTAAAATACTTCTGTATAGTCCCCTTCAACCACTAATCACGCACAACACAAGTTTTGGCACACAAAAAGGAATTCGTAGAACTGTCCTTCAGCAACTCACTAAGAGAAATATCTTCTTCAGTACTTCGGAGTACTTTTGTAACATAGTGATGAAATCGAGACGTTTGTCAAACTCTAAGCCTTCCTGTATCCACGGCTCCCTGGCTAGTGTCGTCCACGTGTCCTTTAATTTATTGCAAATATTTTTCCGAGATTCTAATACGTAGTTTGTAAGTTCTCTCAACAAAATCACCGATATTTTACTTATCTTGCTGCGCAAAAAGTATTGCATACGATGACCGGGTTCTCATTTCAAAGACTAAATCCGATTAACTGCTTCTGCCGGCTCTTAAATATTATTTAGTGAACTTCACATCCTTAAATGGAACACAGCACACACTATTCTATGTGTGGCAAATATGTAGAGTGTTGGGACCGATAGTCCCAACACTCTACATATACAACACTCCCAACGATAGTCGGGTCTATTTTTCTCAATTGCAAAATAAACTGTGGAGTAACCTAGCTTCGTAAATGTACAAATAGATTACTTTTTAACATGTGTTCCGGAATACCATAAAATTTTGTTATTTTTAACATCAACGAAAGTTCTTAGACTAATAAAATTTTGCAATGTTGTATTAAACCTGATGCGATTCCAATCATTTTCCACCTAATTGTTTTATTATAAAAGCCTGATATTGTAGAAAGAAAGAAACTGTAGTGATAAAACGCAGAGCACATCGCAAACGACGTATCATGTGCTCCGACATCCTGATATCATTTTATTATTTTTAACAATATCCAGCGTTACTGTCATCCTAGCAATAAACTATGCACTAAAACATGCTTATCATGCTTGTAAAAAGCATTTCTGGTCGAATGAATAAATATGTTTTGTTCGTTCTTATTATTCAGAGAGCAGCGGGTGTCTTTGCCCTTGCAGAAGTATACGCGCGATGTAAACCTTTATACTCCGACTCAAACACTCCGAAAAAAAAACAAGAGAAGACTCAAAGTCGTGGTGCGCCAAGCACAGTGCCTGAATAGCTTTCATATGTGGAAGTTTCATGTGCCAAAGTGCACAAGTAGGTGGGTGTTTGAACTTTCAGTGCGTGCGCGTTATTTTTTCTTCGTCTTGAAGTGATAAACAAAACCAGTTTACGTTAAAAATAAAACGCGGCTTACATGATCCATGAGCAAAAATAAATAAGGCACGCTCTCTATAGCAATCGAAAGGAGACGTCAGCATGAAATGTCAAGTTTCAAAGCAGCCAGTATATGCCACCATAAACTGTTCACGAACAGAAGACATGCCATCCATTTAGCCACAACGCGACAGCAGGCTTGTGCACCGAAATCAGCGTGAAGCCCATTTTCGAGGAATCCGACAAAAGCACCACATCTTGCGGCACTTATTTCACTCTTATGCCTCTCACGTTAAAAAAAAAAACGCAGGATATGCACTGATTTTTATAGGAGCAAGTCTATAATGCACTGTCTGCTTCTAGAACGTCGCATGCACAAATCGTAAATACTGTTTTGGCACACGAGGAGTTACAGATGAGGTGAGTGTGAAAAAATAGTGGCAACTACGAAGTTACGTAATTGATGAGGACTTCTTTTTATTCCATCGGTGGTGTAAATGCGGTCTTGTGCAAATGGTTGACTGTCAAAAGCCCCACTTTTTAAAAACATTTGCACTGACAGCAGGGTTAAGTTGTTGAGGTCTCGCCACGATCCGCGGAGAATCTCGTTGAGCTCCCCGGATGCCCATTCTCAAGTGCACTGACACTTGGCTCAAGTTCACTTGAAAACCGCCGACGAAAAGAGAAGGCATTTCCCGCTAAAACACGTCAACATGTCCATAAAAGGGGGTCGAAATTTCCGGAGCCCTGCACTACGGCGTCTATCATAATAATATGATGGTTTTGTAACATTATGGCCCACACATCAATCACTGAACGTGTGCATAAACTACGCGATTTGCTGCATTCACTGTTGGAAAAACCAATGATAGGGTTTCAAGTGCCAGATTCCACACAATTCACATATCAGTGACCACTATGCAAACAATGTGTGTTCTTTTTTTCAAAATTAATAATTACTGAGATGTGGTTTCCGAATAAAGTGCAATCAAGAGCACGTACGTCTACTACAGATATTGAGGTCTTCCCGTGTGCACGTCCATGTAATAACGTATACCACACGACAGCTCACAAGTTTTTTTTTGCTTCCAAAGCCTGTTTACTCAGATACAACTTTAACTCCGTAAGGGAAACCGTTCCAGTTTGAAGCTCCTTCAAAAGCTTCATTCTATTTCTGAAAGTGCTGTAGCTTTAGTGGACGCAGCTCAAGCCCGTTCAAAAGCGTATGACGGGAAGCGAAATTCTCCATGACCCTTACCTCCGTATAGATAAAAACATTCTTCGCTTTTCAGCTGAACAAAGAGCCGATGTACACAATCTGCCCGTATAAGTAAACAAGCCCACTCAAACGTACTACGTATATTTGTTGGTGAAAGCGTTGAAGAGGGAACCATGGGTTTCAACGGCATGTTTCGATGTTTTCCTTAGAGAATGTTTCCACCACTACATTGTGTGATGAAAGAAAGTGGAGAAATTCGAGCTTCGAATTCCCGACGCAAGCGTTTGTTTCGCTAGGTTCATTCCATCGCGTATAACAATGTAACGAGTCCCTCGAGAAAGCTTTCTTTTGTTTGTCTTATATAATGTATGAACGAGGACAACTCTTGCAAATAGATTGTAGTAAACAAACGGATAGTCAGAAATGACCACCTGAAAGACGACAGGATGTTCAATGTCTTTCACGCCCTGCTTTACAGCGCTGTGGAGTATTTTGTAGAAAACAAAAAAAAAACCAACCGACACAGCAGGGTTTGCTTTCAAACGTGGACCACCTAATCAAATCTACGGATGGGAACCTTGCCCTTGAGGAACTGGAAGACCAGCGACAACTTTTCGCCACAGCCAAGTGGACAGACGAATCCAGAGGTTTACTAGAAAAAGAAGCCCTACTACCTCAGGGTGATACCGGGTACTGCTCGAAACACTTCACTCTAGAAACCTTTTTTTTCCCTCTCCTTGAAAATGAGAGCCATCGCTCAAGAAAACAACGGCCTGGAACGTCCAAAGCTGGTAATCTGCCGCATAGAATTGTTCCACCCACCATTATTGTTTGTGTCTAGACCTACTTGATTAGAGATATATATCGTCTTCTGTTTATTTTCGGTGTACTTGTCCTTTCAAGCACAAGTAATTTTCAGCGAAGATAAACAAATGCGCATTGTTTTCTCACGTAAAAGCTAGGAAATGCGCTTCAAATAGAAGGAATAATTTAATTTCGCTTACTATATACAATGACGCCTACTTTTACTCTCAGCTTTGGTCTCGAAGCTTCAGATGGCATCGAAGCGTAAGTTTTTTGGAAACTTGTGCAGTCTGAAAGACGAAGTTTCCGATCACGTAGGCAACATCAATTTTTCTACACCCTGATTTTATCCAGCCTAAACGGTACCATTGCGCTGAATATGAATTACAACACTCTGTCTATTTAAAATGGGGCCGACATCGCAAAGTGGCCTGTACACATAAAACAAAGCTATGGAATTCCGCTTTCTGAACTAGTGGCACTCTCTGAACCAATTTGACGTTTCTCGCTGTCATTGTTTAAACTTGGGTGACTTCATACACAGCCAGCGCGTTGCAAGTCATATTGATGACGACTGTACATGTTCTTTTCTAACCCGCTCGGCACTGCTCACACACTGCAATAAATAAGTTAATTGAAGCCTCTGGCGTATGCTCAATCCATCTGCGCAAACATAAGTCGTAGTTTCTTAAGCATCTTCTACGTCGGTGCTCTGCAAAGGTGAGAGCAAGAGCCCGTAAGGTGAAAGTATACCGATTAGAACTAACCATTTTTTATTCTTTTTGCTACAAATATTTATCACTTCAAATGTCTGAAAGTTCACATATTCAATTATCGGCCTATCGCCCTCACTGAGTGTGAACGATGGTAGAGCTCTCATCATCATCATCACCATCCTCTTGAATATTTAGCGACATTGTGCTTATTAATCAATATCTCAGAGTCAATCAAAATAACTCTTGCTTCTAAAGTGTGGAAGCACTTATTCAAAAAGTTTGTCATCGATAAAATTTACATGACGCCAGCAGCAATAGACAACCTTCATGTCCTAAATATAAGACATTGGGGCATAAGAGCTTTGAATACAGTGCATACTGCTCCAGAGCCGTAGCGCTTGGGCCAGCCTCTGACTTGATGATGATGATTGTCTACTTGTATGTCACAATCATTTTGGGAGATTCGCCAAAAACACGACTATTTTTTTTCTCTTCTACAATTCAGTTGGGATTTTTCAGTTGAGCTGCAGGAGGATTTTAATGGTGACCCTTTATATAATAAATCTAAATGCGTGATCTGCACTATATTTGCGTTTTGTTAGAAAGCTTGAACGCGATGACAATGAGGTGACGTTCTGTAAGTTGTCCATGCAAGCATAAGCAAAAATAATTTCGGCACTGTAAGGGCAGACTCAACAACGAAATGTGATGTTAAAATCTCAAAAAGTCAGCAATCACTAGGCGCCGGCCATTCAAGTACAATAACAGCTGTGTATCAGGAGCGAAAAAAAAATTCTTTTCGCCTTTCTAAGGCTTCTAATGCAAGTAACATTTGCAAGGTATCCACTGCAAAAACTTAATTTTTGCTTAAGCTGTAAGAACTACTACACCATTATTTGTCGTTTTGCAGAGAAGACAGGTACTCGCTACGCCTTTGCAGGCCTCTATGTGCACTCTGTTGGCGTGGTGGCTGATGACTACGAAGTAATGGGTTCGAAGCTTTCAACACTACGTTGTGTGCTGGGATACAGTGGTGGTGATGGCAGTTGGCTGCTAACCCGAAGGGTTGAGAGCTGGGCTAAATTGTGTGATATCATTTATACATATGGTGTTGAAGCGCAAATTCGATGGGGGCACGCAAGACGCGAGTGGCGTATTTTCTTGTCCTCTGTGTCCACGTCGACTTTGCGCTACTACACTATATGTTAAAATTCTGACCAGATTATGGCGGTTTATATCCCGGTTGTGGCGGCGCATATCGATGGAGGAGAAGTGATAGAGGCCCATCTGCTGTACGCTGTCGGTGTACGGTAATGATTACGAAATGGTCACAACGGTGCCTATCATCTAGAAAGAACACGTGCGAACAAACTCATTGATCAGTTCTGCTTCGTTTTTCTGTTTTATGCACCTATGTTTGTATCACGCTGCCAAGCTCTTGTACAGGACAGCAGTATCTATGAATGATTATTTATGTAAATAAGTAAGTATTCATAACATGTATTAGGGGCGTAAAACTCGATGTGATTCTTACAACCCTGTGTTATGCACACTGCTGCTTCTACAGACACCAACGGCTGTGTAGCTTTTATGTTCACGGGCGACAATTGAACGAACCGATGTGAAATGGGCAAGTCACGTTGGTAGAAGACCGAGCTGCCACATCGAGAATGGCTCATCGCCATAAAGCACACGACCGAGAGAGCGTCACTCATGTGGTTCACAAAAATACCCTCGTCGCCGGTGCTCCTTCGAGGAATGCATTTAAATGCACGTTAGCCAACGCCGAGTTTTCGAGTACAGCGTCATGGTTGATTGATTGATGAGTGGGGGTTAACGTCCCAAAACCACCATATGATCATCAGAGACGCCGTAGGAGAGGGCTCTGGAAATTTCGACCACCTGGGGTTCTTTGACCTGCACTTAAATCAGAGCACACGGGCTCAGCATTTTCGCCTCCATAGAAAATGCAGCCACCGTACCCGGGATTCGCTCCCGCGACCTGTGGGTCAGAAGCCGATTACCTTAGCCACTAGACTACCGCGGCGGGGCCACAGCGTCATGGTCACCTACATTTGACATTGAAATCTTTAACTCGTAAAAGCTTCACTTGAATAGTATGGGCGAGTGGATAGGCCACGTGCATAGTACAGCGATATGAACAAAGGAGCAAACACCACTAGAATGAACATCCGCGAGTCGGTGGGCAGACCTTGAAATGCGCCTGTTGTAGTGTGTTTAGTTTGATGAATTCGGGTGGCTTTTAAGCAGCCTTCACCAAATACTTCTGTCAAACTTTTATATGGCTGCTTCCTCGTCGCGGCTAGATGAAATAGAAAACACTGAGCACTATTATAATGTACAGGGGGGGGGGTGAAGTCAAATGTTCTCAGGACACCTTCCTATGTATTTCTGTGGGAGCGTGGCCTAGTTACGCTTGACCCACCCCCTTTTTCTTAGCAAGCAAGCCCTTTCAAATTCAATTTGCCGCCCTTCTCTTTAGTTTCGGTACACAGCAAAAACTTTACCTTGTCGTTTTCTTCGTTTTCAAAGTGTTCATTTTTTAAAACTTGTTTCCCTACTAAAGAAAACTCATCTGAGCGTGCCCCGCAGGCAGCGTTTCCGCAACGAGAACTTTCAGTATCGCACCGCTTCAGAAAGCTCCTCAATCTCACTTTTTGGTTCGTACTGCAATATATATATATATATATATATATATATATATATATATATATATATATATATATATAAACTTCTGTCGTATGTCCTGTTAGGATGGAAAAAAAGAGAAATAATAAGAAAACTTCGTAGTGCTACCTCAGCCATGAGAACTTGCTGAGAGGGTACCGGCACTTTGCCCCGCGGTATCCGCAAATGACCTGAACTCTGACCCATTGCTTTGAGTTTTGAAGGTCTTCTTTCCTTGCTCGCCTTTTTTTTTAAACTCTCCTGCCTTGCAGTGGCGTATATAGCACACGAGAGTATCCTTTTTTTGCTGTGTGTTTACAAGGGCATTTATTGTTCGATGCGTATATATCATGTTTCTACATCCATAAATTTTTTGTTTCTTTTAACTCATTTTTTCACTGGACCACCCTATTTATTTCGAAGGAGTGCAGCTTAGTGCTGCCTCCAGAAAGAGTCGTGCGCTTAACAGAAAAGCCTGTGCCACCAGAGGAAAAAATCGCGAATCGGGAAGAATGGAAGATCATTGAGGCAAATTCAAGGAAAAGAAGAAAGGAGCTAAAGCGAAAGGGTCATCTGCGGTATACTTTTTTATCAATTGATTTATATGTAGGGTTTAACGTCCCAAAACCACAATGTGATCATGAGAGACGCCGTAGTGGAGGGCTCCGGAAATTTCGACCACCTGGGGTTCTTCAACGTGCACCCAAATCTGAGCACACGGGCCTACAACATTTCCGCATACTTTTTTATCAATCTTTTGGGAAAAACTGGTGGTGCCCGCACAAAAGTCGTGTAGTGTTAAATAAGCCAATTTAATTTGTTCACCTTCCATGACGGAAACGATCAAGGATGTGATAATAATGTCTCGGGCTTTATGTTATTTCAAACAATGAAATGATCATGAGGCGCCATAGTCGAAGGCTACGGAAACTTTGACTTCTGGGATCCTTGAACGCACACTGACATCACAGGGTACGCATAGATGACGTGATATACGGGCAAGCCTATAGTGTATCCACAAAATGTTGTCCCAGAACACGAACTATCGTAATTACCGTCGACATCAAGATTACTGTAGACCGACTGGACCAGCACTTACAAGACGTGTTTCTCGTGTGTTAGCTCTCCTCTGACGCGTGTCAGCTTCATCTTTTGATGAGAATTATTCATAAATTTCTGATCAAAGTGAAACAATTTCAGGCTTGCTGTATGAGGTTGTATGTGAGTGTTTTGTGTGCGTGTGTGTGCGGGGGCGGGGTGTGTGTGGGGTCATAACGTGAAAATGGGTGGAGAGAGCTTTGGCACATGAAGGCACCCCTCTGGCTGAGGCACTGGTAAGAACTGTTTTTGTACTGCCACTTGTTACTAACTAGTGAACACAGGTGCACTTGCAGGTAATATATAATTCACTGCCAAGTAACGTCCTGCAGTGAACATAAAGGACACATCCTAGAAGAAACACGAAGGAATTGTTCCATAGAGAGAGGAAGGGTTCTGTGAAATAAAGCCGTGTCCTACAGGTCACATAAAGGAAGAAGAAATGTAAAGGTGACGTAGGACATTAGTAGGAAACAGATTGGCCGGACATCCCCATTTTCTTACGGGACTGCTATGCATGCATGCGCAAATGTCCCTCCTCCTTCGACGTTGAAGTCACAGCGACGTTGATGCCCAACCCCTGCGATTGCATCACAATACGGGAGCAACTGATTTTGGAACGAGCGGCTAGGCCGAGTAAAGCGAGTGTAAGTAACTAACGTCCAACACAACAACTTGACTTTTTGTTCACTCTGAAGCCCACAAAAAAAAAGTCACGTGCTTCTCTGAGCATTCACTCGTCTTATTCCCAGGAAAGCGCCATTTGATGGCGCCACAAACGTTTTATCTGTCAAGAAGCAGTAACAGCGTTGGCTTCGGCTAGACAGAACACAGAAAACAGTCACTATAAATAAAGGCCTTTTTACGACAGGTACAGCGCCCTTGGCGGCGAGAGCCAAAGCATATTTGGTGGCTTTCTGGGCAATGCGACGGCGTGGGAAATGGCGCGTTCCTTTGCACTCATTTCAGTCTCCGATATGGTGCGCCGACAGATTTCTGAGCTTACGAGCCACCAAAAATGTGTCGGGGATTCCACACTGGCGCATGCGCAGATGGCACCTGTGAAAAGGGTTCATTGAGAGCTTTTAATTCAAAATGTGCTGGTTGATAACTTTGTACAAAGACACCTTATACATCATAGATTTTTACGTTACAAAATGACGCCCGTTGCTATAATACACTAAGACTGGATAGCGTGCTCTTTCCTTGAGCGATAATGATAAAATTTGTCTTTATTGTGGCTGACCTGTCAACTTTCAGCTCCCATAAGCGACGAGCATGCGAAACCATTTATGTCTGAAAGTGTTGTAAACACGCCATATTATGGACACCTAAAAAAGAAAGAGACTCACCCTAGATTATAAGCAAAGCCAACTGCACAGCTATGAGTACTGAAGTACTATATTTTATGAAGTTTTCTTATCTGCATATCTCGAACGCGCTGTTAAAGCAAACTGGGGCTTATTCAGAAAAATAATCAAGAAAAACTGTTAAACGTTATCTTCCTCTATGACTTGTGCGCAGTAGAAGCTCAGTCTTGGTTTGATATTCCTTTATATATCCACGTTTATTCCACAGTTATATTCATGCTTAATCGACTAAAGAACCAAAAAAAAGCGGCTATACCTTAACGCGAGAGAGAATTCTGGTTTTTTATACAACGATGTTTTTGTACAACCTGTCTATAGAAAAAAGGTTAAATTTTTATTTTATAGTTCTACTTTTTAAACATACTTGAAGCAAACCCGAAACGTTTTTGAAGTATTGTTATGTATTAAGATAGAAACTAAAAATCGCTTTCTAAACAACTAATTCGTAAATTTGTTTTCATATACATTGATCCACGATTATTCAGCCACTATTAAGTCGACTAGATAAAAATGAGACTTCCATTATTAAGTCACATTCGACAATAATTTGCACTTGCCTCCAGCAAAATCAGTACGTATAAGATATTTTACACCGTTAGCACAAATGATTCTAAAACTCTAGGAGAAGTCACATGAGTCAGTAATTTTTCATTAAAAATGCTAATATGCATGCAGTCAGGAGCAATAATTTTAAATAATAATGGTCTTCTTCTGGTATGGCTACAAGGTATCATGGCACTTTCAAGAAAAATGTTTTAATAATGCCTTAAGAGCCGTGAAATAAAGAAAACATTTTCACAGGAACCACTTCCTCACTTCTGAGAGATTATTGTCTCATATTTGTGAAAAACGTCATCCCCACCCGTATTAGATTAATTTCCTAGAGATTGTAAAGAAGTTAAAAGCATCAACAATCATTTCCAAATATGCAATAAATTAAGCTAAGCTGAGAGCTCGCTTTTTAGCTTTGGTGTTAATAAATACTTCTCTGACTCAACAATGTTTCTTATGGTTATCTTTTGTGTTTAAACACCTTTCATGCGGCGAAAGTAAGAAAAAATGCATATCAGTATCATGAAACTCAAGTTTTTTCTCAATGCACTGAAAAACATAGACGCAAGTGATCAATTTTGTTCATAGCCATCACGTTTCAACGTGGAGCCTCAATTTGACTCTAACCCGCATCGCTATGTCATTTCAGAGTCGAGGCCGAGGTTCTCCCTAAACTCTCTCTCTCTTTTTTTTCTGCTTCCCGCTTCGCGAATCTCACACATTCGCCTTGCCTCGCCACCTTCTGCTGTGACCCCATCCAATCCTGCGTTTCCGGAGAATCAATTACGTTCTGCTTCCCCACAAACCAATAAGAACCGAAACAAGATTGATGCCGAAGTGCTCTTGGTCTTAGACGGCCATGTATCTTGCTCTTTTGAGCTGACCAAGTCATAAAACTTCACTGTAACTTTTGGGCGTTGAGTGTTTGCGCTGGAGAGGATGCCGTAAGCTAACTTCACTTTGCGTTGTACATCGTGCTCTCAGACCAACTTCCTATCATCAATTTCGAACTTCCCCGCCTCAGGACACAATTGACACGTCAGTTAGTCCGGACAAACTTGTTTGGACTTGGTCGTATTCAGTGTTGTCACGTTGTCTTGTTGAAGCTCTTCATGACCAATTCTGGTCCCATTGTCAAATTTTATAATCGTTCAATGAGAGGTATGTTCCTCAACTGAATAATTCAGTGGAAAATTTTTCATATACTTCGCCACCGTGTATGGAACAGTTTGCAAGGCAGGACGGACAAAAGAAAAAAAAAAGACATTACTGGTACCTCTGTTACAGAAATCCATAACACACGAAAGACAAATGTGCATTCTCAGAGGTGGTTGAGTGCTTATTGCACATTGCTTCGCCACAACGGCAAAAAAAAATCAATGCTATAAGGAGAAACTGCAATATTGCGTGAAGAATGGCAAGATCGAAACTCGCAGCTCACTCCCCAAGCAGTAAGGTCACGCGCAAAGAGCATACACAGAACGAGTGTCAAGAATTGTCTAATCTCGACACTTCAAGTGTGCTACGCAAACATGAAGGACGCACGAAATGGGCGCACAACTACATACAGCATGACTGGGAACTGACAATACTAGCCGGGGTTTAACGTCTCGTGACTACGATAGGATTATGAGGGTTACCGTAGTGGAGGGCTTCGGAAATTTCGACGACGGGAGTTTCTTTAACCTGCACCTAAATCTAAGTATGCAAGCGACTGCGAACTGCCACAGTTACTTTTTTGTGTCCGAGTAGCGTTCTTTTTTCACAAACGCAGCCACGGGATTGAGTGATAGTGTTATATTAGAATTTGCCTTTCTACAACGCAACTGACAAAAGAGCAGTTGCATTTGTCATATACAGTTCTTTAATTTTGCTTTGTTCTAGTTTTATTCCCAGCTATTGATAATTTTATGTCTAATTTTATTAGTAGTATTACTGTCACGCTATGTAATAATTACATTGTTACTGTTTATTAAGCTCACTCGCACCTTTTGCTGTACTTTTTTGATTACCCCATTCATGTCGCCATAGGAGGTCCCCAGGTCAGTTTCTATAAAACTTTGGGACCTCCCACTGTACTATTCCAACTATGTAACCGAATGTGAAATATATAATAAAGTTGACTTAACTTTACTTGACTTGACTTTCGTACCCTCTGAAACTTCAACGCCAATACAGGACGTACAAACCACTTCGATCACGTGGTAAGCAAGCGCAGGTTGCAACGCATGGAGCGCCAACCATTAAAGGCACCCTTGCGTCAGTCGCGTTGTCTGGCTAGTCATAACGAGAAAACGCTCAAGTCGCTGAGGTCTGAGTACCGCCGAACGTAAAGTGGACGTATAAATAGTTCGGCGTTGCAAATACCATTTGTTGCCCAGTCGTTTTGCGCCCCACGATGTGGAACAGAAGGTCTTAGGTTCGACTACCGGGACGCAACGTTTCCTTGTAGTTTTTTTTGTCATCAGTTTGTGTATATTTCTCAACGTCATATCCGTGGCGGAAATACGTTAGAGAAGAACGTGTGGACTCTAGTATAAAACACTTCCGTGTTAACGACACCTGGACAAGACGCCCCTTGTTGTTTATCATGTCCCGTCTCTTTATTTTTGGAGGGAGAGGGGTAGGGTGAAAGGGAATCAATAAGCTGCATTCCGATCATCAGGTGGAGAAATCTTATTTTTCTGTCAATGGAGAGAGCTTCAAAATTGTTGAACTAGATCATTAAATAAACATTTGAAGCGCGGCGGAGAAATATTTTTGGGGGTATCGCTAACAAACAACCTGGCCAATACATATGCGACTGTTTGAAGCCTGTCTGACCAGGCAATATTCGCTCTTGAGAATGGAGAAAGAAGGTAACTAAATATGCTAACAAGGCGACATCTAGCTAAACGACAAGCCATACACCTAACCATTGTTGTTACCGTGCAGTGAAACTCCGTTCCTTTTGTTCAGCGATGTGGCGTACTACTAAGATGTGGAAAGTTGCGACTCCATGGAAAGCACGGCAACGCTAAAGTAAACGAATGGGTCGAACATAATGACACTTGTGTGCTTCCTCGCTGAAAGGCCTTTCCCCACCTTTCAGGGCACCGAGTGAGCAGCTAAATGCTAACGTGCCACTCATCCAATTCTGGGTCGTTGTATCAACAAAAGTGTTTGCTTTCGTGCGTCTAATTTGAGAGACATGACGAAACAGAAGTAAGCCGGTGCAACACGGTAATAGGTTGACGAAGCGGTGCTATTTGCTAAAGTCTCTTCGCAAAAACTGAAATTGCAACGGTAAAGCAAGTTTTGCGTGAAGTCATGGTGTTAAGTAATCGGTTCTCAGTGTATTCGTAGGCTCACAATAGCGAATACTAAAGTTAAGCTTCTGTCGCTTCCACGATGAACAAGGAATGCGTCTTTCTGATAACGATGTAAACAAGCGTTGTCTCGGTAAAGTTCCATCTCTTCAATCTGAAGTTCTTAACGTGTTGTATGAGCTGTATGGTATTGGTTTCCTTGAAGCATCGAAAAGTCACAAGCGTTTCAAGCTTGCCACCGGGCATCATATTCAGCTTCATGTGCGAACAGCTTAATAATAATAGGAGTTCCTTTGTTTTGCGACAATTTAGAAAAGTCTTTGAAGTTGTTTATTGATATGAAAGTAAAAGTTCAAGAAATAAGATCTGACTGCTATTTAAGCATGTTTTTTCACCTTCTTGGTTGAGTTATTTCTTTCTAAAAAGGGCCGATTGTAAAAGATTACCAGGATAGAAGCAAAAATAACGTAACAAGACAATACTGTTGCACATACGATGATGGAATCGCTCCCGTTAAAGTGCCTTAAGCTCCGGGGCTTAATTGTTATACTGCAGGGACCCCACTAGGAAAAGGTTGGGGGCAACCTTTTTTTAGGTATTCATCTTTTCGTTCTATGCGGGAGGTTCTTTCGAAGTATGTTAGGCCATTATGACGGCTCATTTTCTAACCGCACTGCTCCACAGCAGAAAAGCAGTGAGCGTATTGCCTGTTCACGAGAAGCATATATTGTAATCATACCCATAATCCGAAGGTGGGAAAAAGCTCACGCAAAACCGACGTGACATAGCGAAGGCCAAATTGCTAATCAGGGAGTGAGCTTAACAGGCGAGGAAAAATTATTCAGTGCATCGACAATAAAGCACAAAATTGGCAATAATATCCTGTTTGTTTACGCAACGAGGTTACAATTTACAAACATAGGTTGCAAACCGAAACCCCATTTGAGGTTAAAACTGCCTCAGCATTCAGATGCAAAGCGACAAGGCAACTAAATTGAGAGGTGACGTTTTCACATCATGCATGGGCCGCATAACATGGCCTCCCCGTGATTGATTGATTGATTGATTGATTGAGTGAGTGAGTGAGTGAGTGAGTGTGTGAGTGAGTGAGTGAGTGAGTGAAGGCCAACCTGTCGACAGTGGGATACTCCAAGGGTTTATCATTCCTACTCTTTCTTTCTAGGTGAGGCAGGCTGAAGCTTGTCGTTTTGATTAATATGTGGGTTGTAATGTCCCGAAACCACCATATGACTTTGAAAGACGCCTTAGTGAAGGGCTCCAAAAATTTAAACTCCCTGTGGTTCTTTCAAGTGCACCAATAACTGAGCACACGGGCCTACAGCATTTTCGCCTCCATCCAAAACGAAGCCGCCGTTGCCGAAATTCGATCCTGCGGCCTGCGGGTCAGCAGCCAAGTACCGTAGCCACAAGACCACTGCGACGGGGCAGGCCAAGGCTTCTTGCCGGGCTCTGTTTACAATATATACACTGTATAAGAAAACGGTTTTCTGGCTGTTGAAGTGGCTTTTCAGTTTGGAAAACTCTGTGACTGGGGCATTCAACCTAATTAGCACCGCCGCCGGGTGTGAATCCCACTTTTCGCTGTGGCAACGCGCGATACTGCTTCCACATCAAGCCAGGTGGGCTGTTGATCGAAGTATGTAAGACGCAGTCTACCAGATGCCTTTTCTTCGCGAGTTCGCAGCACATTCCGGGCGTCAATTGAAACGTATGCGGGCCATTTAATGAAGACGCCAAGCTTAGATCAAATGGCATTGACCTTGCGATAACTAGCGCTACATAGACGCGTGCGGCGAGGTGGTTCAGTGGGCATAGTTGTTTGGCGACTGACCCAAAGGAAATGGGTTGGATTCCGGCCGAGGCACTCGCATTCCAGTACATTCGAAATCTTACAGGCACGATCACTGCACGATGCATATTCACATTAAAGATGTGCCAGATGGTCTCAATTTCTGAAGCCCTTGACTATTGCGCTACCCATAAGAAGAACGCCGTTTGAAAACCTAAAATCTCCATTATTATTATTATTATTATTATTATATTATTATTATTATTATTATTATTATTATTATTATTATTATTATTGATATATACTATTATTATTATTATTAAAATACTGTCACTACAGTTGTTATCACAATAATTAGCACGAATTGGGCACTCACATCGAAAGCAGCCTCTAAACATATATATATAGACACATTAATTTGGACGTACGGATAAGTTGCGTACACTGTGAAAATTACGTTGCGTACGCTGCAAGTGAAGCGTGCGACCACAGTACTAGTTTAACGTACTTTTATGCGTTTCGTTCGGTTAGATAAGCAGTATGCGAGATTTAAGGGTTCTGAATGCTTATCAGCGCCACCAAAGTTAGAATTAAGGAAGCTAGGTTCTAGTAATAACGTGGCCGCTGTGATCTGCACGAACAACAATCTGACTGCTAGCGTAAGGGCCACCAGCGTAGAAGTCAGGCCGTGGCATTCGCTGTGTGGAATTTTAGCATCATTCCTGGGCGCACATAATGCGCACCTTCAACTTTTCGGTTTTTTAATTTAAGTTCGCAATGTAAAAACGGCACTTGATTGAGCGCGGCCGCATCGGATCGACCCCAGCGTTCTATCCAGTGCTGCTGTGGATCAGGCTTAGCATACTCTGCAGCAAGTGATCGCATTCCAGGTATTCATGACCTTACGATGCATGTATTGAAGGAGTGAAAACTCGCATAACGTTCAAGGCGTGTAATATTGCACCATAAATAAAAAAGTACGTATTGAGCTGTCATATTATTTACGGGTTCATTCGCCGAAAGGCCTAGCAGAAAAACAAGCGTTCCCGCACACAACCTAAATATATTGGCTGCGTTTTTTTGTGAGACGCCAGGCAATTTCTTCGTAATCGTCAGGATGCCGGAACGCACCGCTGGAATGTATGCCTTGTCTGTCATCAAAACATCACCTTTCATTTCGAAGTAAACATGCCTTGCATCGAACCCACTGTTGTTGTCCACGTCGAACGTCACTTCAGCCATCATACACTAACCTGAATTATTTCGAGGTCTCTCGATAAAGTAACATAGTAAGCATTGCATTACGTACGCAGCGTCTTTTACGGGCGTACGCGCGCATCTCCGGAATCGATACGCGACGTACTGCACATGCGCAGTTCTCTCCCGCAGCAGCGTTGCGTACGTAGGCTTGTTACGTACACCCACCTAAAAATGTCTAATATTTGCAAACGGCACGCCTGACGCATCCTTCGTAAAATATATGCATAGCGAGAAAAAAAAAAACCTCTTTTTCATAATAATTGTTCCTTTCTAGAACCTTAGGGAACACAGGCTGTTAAACTTTCATCGTGAGTATTTTATGAGCTGTGGATGTATACTTAGCTTTGTATCTATTAAAGACAAAAGCTTAGCACTAAATATGTCAACGTCGTGCAGTCAAGCGTAGAAAAAATCAGGTCAGCGTGCAAGCCACGAGTGCAAAAATGAGACAAAAGTTGGCATTCGCGTAATATAAAGTGCTCTAAAAAGCCATGGAAGATGGGAAGATGGCTTTCACTATGGAGGTGTCTTTACCAGACAGACAGTGGTGATCTCATCCTTTTTAAACATCCTTATATGTGTGCGCGAATGCTTGAGGGACCGAGGTAATCATTTCCATGCTCCACATAACCGACAGAGCAACGTTCTATGCGCATGACGCACATGCCTGATGTCAAGGAAAGCATTGTAACTGGTTGGAACTGTGAGGTTGAGTAAATGTATGAATACAGAATATAGTTGTTACACGCGAAAAATTTCTTTGCCAAGCAATTGCGTTTTGACCATTTCTATCTATCTATCTATCTATCTATCTATCTATCTATCTATCTATCTATCTATCTATCTATCTATCTATCTATCTATCTATCTATCTATCTATCTATCCACCTAGTTATCAATGTTTTAACGATTGTTTGCACAAGTTGGTTTGTACAAAATTAGCATATTAGGGAAAAAAATGCTTCATTCTCGTATGCTTAAATTGAGGTCCACGTTAAAGAAGCCCAGGTGGTCTTAATTTCCAGGAGCCCTTCACATACGGCGTATCTCTCATTCATATGGTTGTTTTAGGAGGTTGCTGTCATTAACTGGTCACAGTAGGACAAACCTACGGCTTTAGGAGCCTCGCCTCTAACATCATCGCCCAAGAGCTCTCTACAAATGCTTAACCAGCGAAAGCTTATACACGCATCACCCTTGTTTAGCAGTGGATTAAACCCGACGCTCCCCTGAAGCCTTTCACAATTATTGGTTATATGTTCCTGCTTCCTAATGGGGTTCAGACACACGTTTCATTTGGGTTCACCACAGTGTTTATCTCACACGCCACACGCTGCAACTCGCATGTAGAAGCGGTTATATGCATTTCGTAACTCGTTTTTCACAGTGGTTGAGCTAGAACCACAAGCGGTCATAGACGTCGCAGCGGGACAAACTTGCTGCCGAAGACGGTTGTTCGTCTTAGTGAACGCGCTCTCGCTATCACCATGTTGACGTTGTTGTGTCTGTTCGGCGCGGCGTTGTTGCAAGCTTTCGACATCGCAAGCTAATTAGGCGGCGTCGTTTGCTGGGTGCGCTCACCACCGCCCCTGCCATTCCTTTTTGACTAGAGTGCCTTGAAGCGTAGGCGAACGAGTACATCCAGGCCCTCTACGATCGCGATTTAGTGCAGCGTGGAAGGCGGACGGATCATCGGTTGCTGCTGGCACTCGATCTACAGGGTCTGTTTTTTGTGTGTGAGTGTGTGTGTGTCCCGATAATATACGGACTGCCCCATCTACACAGCGATGGCCAGCTCTTTCAGGTTCCCACAGTCGGCGTTGTTTTAAAGTTGTCCATGGCCTACGCATTGAAAAATTCTTTGTAGAAACTGACGCGCACGTACTCGGTGCCATGGCTGTGACGCACTGGATGACGTCTCTCACAACTCAAAACGCAGCCAGTTACGTGCGTGCTTAGGTTGGACGCTCAGAACGACGTAACCAACTGCTCAGCTGGTGTAGGTGGCTCATGACACCGCTGCCGAACTGTTTTAGATGCGAAGTAGCTTACAGCGAAGCTCAACCCGGTGTGCGGCGTGACCACCCACACTGCACATGTTCCAACTCTTCCCTCTCTTTGCTCTCACGCGAAGAGGGGAACCTCCTCAACCACCCACTTCCCCAGTGTGCATGCGCCACTCTTCCCTCTCCACGCGCTCACTCCGAGAAAGCAGCATCAGCAATCACTGTGCGCTTACGCGAGGAGAAGGGGAGAAAAGTTGCGGACGGCGCTTTCCCAGAGTGAGTGCGAAGAGGGGAAGGAGGGGGCTGAACGCTGCCTTCGCTATGTTTACCTCTCCCGTTTGTCTCTTCGCCACAGCTGTGCGCTCGTATGTAAAGCAGTGCTCGCTCGCTTCGTTGCACTTGGAGTCACTGCATATGCTACCTTTAGGTAGCAGAGTTGTGCATACCTTTCCCTTCGCCGTTCACGCCGCTATTCGGCGAGCGCTTAGTGCAAAGTGGCGTCAAGTGTTCATATTCGTGCGGTGAAGCCAACTTTACGTGCACAATGGCGCGGCGCCCGCGCGTTCTCGGCCCACGCCGACTTCAGTCTCATCGTGACCGCCTTTAGGAGCTCTTATCTTGTACGTATACTACTTTACGTTACCGTGTTACCAGATGGAATCTGCGCATGTTCGGGGCTTTGGAGAACGTTAAACCTTTACGTAGCGTAAACTTACCGCCGGATATGCTTTACGTTTGCAGCGCTGTCTCGCAAATTTACCTTCGTTCGTAGGAACTTTCGATATCCGAAAATAACCAAAAGTGCGAGCGGCAATAGCGAATACATTGTTTTCAGTTGAATTACCAAACCCACAGTGGCCAGAAAATCAAAGCCGGAAATGTGTAAGCCCTCGAAAGATTGGATAGGTGGCACAGTCTAGCGGGGTCCAAATGAACTGAGCAATCTCAATATTGTTAATTCAGAAACAGCGTGCATCGTACGTTTAGTGTAAAAACCGTGCAACGGCATTATTTTTAATGAGTTACGTTTTCAATCGTTTTCCCATTATTGAATTAATTGTTGAGTTTAACGTCTCAAGACCACCACATCATAGTGAGAGATACCGTATAGTAGAGGGCTCCTAAAATTTCGACCACCTGGTGTTCTTAACGTGCACCTAAGTCTATGCACATGAGTATCAAGCATTTTCGTAACCTATAGCAATATAACCCCTCACTGCAACAGTGCACTCTTGCTCAACGCGTGCGAATACGTCTGGGGCATGCCCCCGCGCCAGAACATCGCGCCATATTTTTTTCCTGCGTGCACCACGAGTGGCTTCACTGCACAGCCGTTGAACATAATGGCTGACCTATGCGCAACTCTGCTCTCTTATGGAGCGTATACAGTAACTCTAGTTGCACTCCCCAAGCAGCGCCACTGGGTGTTTACTTTCCACCACACACACCGTAATACACGGAAATGCGAGGAGGGTAAGATTAGTGGTAAACGGCATATACACCCCTACACACACAAGTGAAGCATGCGCGTAAAGCTACAAATGCAACAACAAATCGAAACACATAATTTCGATTTGTAAAGGAACCATATGGGGATGCGTTCCTTTTAACGGAAGATGGATGGATGCGCAACTTCCTGAGGTGCACGACTGAACGTGCAGCGGCCCACTCCTGCGTTGGGACAGTCAGGCCAAGCCCTACCGCCGTATCATGGACCCTCTGGACGGCCCACTGTTGATCGCCAACATCGGGGCTCTTGATAGCGGATAACCACTTTTCTTCGTTCGATTGGTCCGTGCCCCGCAACGAGGGGCAACGCCAGAGCACGCGGTTTAGGCTAGCAGATTCATTGCAATGCCTGCAAGAGCTATTAGGATAAATGTCGGAATAAATTTTATGCTATAAAGCCAGGATGGGATGCGAAGACGTCTGGAGTAGCCTGAGACTCAAAGCCTGTGCTCGATTTGACTTATTGTTAAGAAGGGGAAAGTCTCTCCTGCCGAGATAAAAGTGCTTGGTAATTTCAATATAAGTGTTCGGTTGATGTCTGTCCTCCTAAACTGCGGGCTGCCGGGGGAGTTCTCCGTGGTCGCGGAAAGCCAGGCCTCACGCCTTGGAGTGGGCCAGCTCGTTCAGGTTTGTGGGACCTCCCCTGATGGATCCCATGTGAGCAGGGAACCACGTGAGAGTGTGGGTGGTGATGGTTTTGTCCTCTAGTATGTGATAGGCTTTTTTACACCTAGTGTCAACCGTGGAGGCACGGATGGCTGCACTGGATTCGCTGAATATATGTGCATGTTTGTCATCCAGAAGCGCCAAGGCAATGGCCCCTTTTTGGCCGCATAAGACGGCAAGCATATTTGAGTCTCTTAGCTATAGACAGCTCTTGCTGTAAAATAACGATTCCATTCGAAATCTGTTCCAGATATTCTTTGGGCAGTCAAGTACCCTATCGCAAGGTGACAACGTTGGTTGCAGCGTTGGCTGCCCCTCCACGATGGTCTAGATTCTAAAGTACCCGACTGCTGCTTACCCGGAAGTCGTGGGATGGAATTCCGGGTTGCGGCGGCCGAATTCTCAATAGAGCCGAAAATACTGTACGCTCATTTTCTCATATCTCGGTTGACGTTGAAGAATCCCGGGTGGTGGAAATTTCCAGAGCCTTCTCCTACTGTGTCTTTCATAATCATATGGTGGTTTTGTGATGTTAAACCCCACATATATCAATGCAGTGTTGGGAAACCGCTTTCCGTACACTTCAAATAATAATCACACATGAACTTTTATGACTCAGCGTAGCGTTGCTCTGCGGAGTTATACACCAATGTCTGTAACTCGTTGTATGCATGTCATCGCATTATAGCGAGCAGTTCGTTAGGGTGAAACTGATTTATGTGTTCTGGCATCATTACTAGGGATGAGCGAATGGGTATTTCTAGATCCAAATTGAATACAAATATTTGATCATGACGATACCAAATCAAATACCACTCCAACAGTTTTCGAACAGAACACCATTCCCTAATTTGGGCGCGTAAAGAGTAATACCAGGCCTGGAATGTTACTGTAACCAGTTTCAAAGAGTTCAAGGATACTGCTTTTCTTAAAATAAACTTTCACAAGATTATCAAAAATGCAATACGATTGAATTTAACAAAAAATGGCAAAACTGTGGCAAGCTCGAATATTGCTTCACGAGGTGGCGACGATGAACTAGAGTCCACACACTAAACGAAAATGACCTGAAATAACCTCAAAAACTAAGTATACCATTTGTCCTCTAGCGCACTACCTCTCCTGGTTTTTTTTTCACCACCTAATATCGAGGTAAAAATTTGCTCTCGTGCCTACTAAGTTTTTGACCGTAGGGAGAGTAGTAAATATTTACCCCAGTGAGGTTTTGAGCGAGTATAGAGAGAGTAAATTTTTACTGCCTTCACAAGGTTTTTGAGGTGATTTTTGGAAGTTATTTCTGATGGTAAAAAAAAAGCTGACGGGTGCATTCGCACAGAGTCGACTAATTTATTAAATAGCCGAATTGATTGAATTTATTGAACGGCAGGAATTTGTGACACATATATTTACATACAGACAAACACGCACACACAACAAATGCACAATAATACACCACTCGAACAGACTGCAAGCGTTGCTCAACTACACTTTGACAATCTGGTATATATAGGCACGACTTCTTGACCGGCCCTGTAGGACCAGTAGGAGAGCTCATTTTTTGCATTGATTAACAACAACGGTTGATGGTGCAAGCGTAAACTTAAGGTGGGCTGGAGGGAACTAAATGTCACACCAACCTTTTATTATAAATCTACCCAATCTCACCTTTTTGAGTATCCTATAATTACTTGGCACACCGGGCTCATGGCCCCACGCGTGTTAGCATTGATGATGCACAAGTCCATAAAATATACATAAGTACGCACAAACAATGGTGGCTCAATGATTTTCATTGAGCGACGGTGCGCAAACACAGTAGCAGCACGTATTCATCACAACGGGCGTAGAGGAGCGGTGCACGCCTGCACACAAGCTTCTTACCGACGGCGTACTAGGCCTTTTCGAGGAGCACGGCTATCCGATGAAACACAGCTGGCGATCACAGAACACATATCCTGTGCGAATTTCGTTGTCATTTCAGACACAAATGAACACGTGATCGCTATCTTACGGGGACGGGGCGGTGTATGCATACTTCCAACGAAAGACCACCGTCCGGGTTTTCTTCGTGCTCACCGGCAGCCGCTTGCTGGTTCCGTCTGCCTCGTATCGGCTTCGCGCTACATGTTTGAGAACAGTTGGTGCATGAGGTGAGCAATTCGGGCAGCACTTTACTCACGCAGACATCGCCTACTGTGGAACAAAATATATGCGATGCTTCTTTCACCTGCCCCGGTGACACACTCCCACTGGTCACTGGCGGCCGCGGCTCGGTGCCGACGACAGAGTGAAGCATTTCGCTTATTGCTTCTCCGGTAGGCAAGCATGGACGATGACACCAGATAGATTTTGTTACCACTGGAAGATAATCGTGATTCGGCTCGGAAGCGAGATATCCGCGACGTGCAGGTTCGGAGGTGCTCGGAAGCGCACTGTCGTTTGACGATGTAGGAAACACGTGAGATCCATCAGCCAACCAGACACACAGATACCGAGCTTCTTGCACCGTCTGCCTCCAAGGCACCACCACCGAGCAAAAGCCAACAATTTGCGAAAATATGCAGGACAACTTTCAACAGCAGGTTTTCTTTCTTTTTTTTCTTCTTTTGAGATCCCCCTGTCTTTTTTTTTTCTTTTTCGTTCACAGAATGCTGTTCTCGCTTGTTGTGCTTATGCTGCCCCCAGTTCCAGTGAAAGTGCGTTCACTCGAGGTCAGACCTGACGCACGTCGATGCCAAAAAAAAATTCTGTGGTGTTCCTCGCGTACCTTTAGGATTCACTGAGAGCGTCACGATGGGGGTATGGGGCGAAAGCCACCGAAGCAGCTGCACTTTGCAGTCACGTGGTAATAAACTCTGAAACGCAGGTTAAAAATCACGTGACAAAAAACTCCCTACGTGGTAAAACTGCATTTTGACATCCTTTTACTACTTGCCTGAGAGATGGTGGTAAAACTATGTCATGTACCATCTTTTACTCCTACACGAGGTAGTAATTTTAAACGCAAGAGAGTTTTCAGAGGTCATGAGCCGCAAAAACTCTAAACTTGGATAGTTTTTGCTTACAGTGCATATGCTTTTTATGTCGAACACAAATATGCTATTTTTATGTCCTACAGTTGTCAGAACAGTACAGTCACAAACTGTGAATATGAGCATCGTTTATTTCTTATGTGCTCGCTAAAATGAAATCATTCCATGCAGAAATAAATTTACTTAAAATCGGGAACGCACATTGCGAAGAAATAGAATGGGTGGGTTGTTACTCTCGGATCATGACGAAAGGAGTAGTAGTGCAAATTACAAAGAGGAGGGCGAGGCTGTGCTTTGATAAAAATGTCTTCGTTATACTTGCTGTTTGAGATTCTGCTTATATTTTCATCGTCGCCCAACCAGTGTACTCTGCACCAAGGAAGCGCCTAGGGCAAGATGCGAGCGCAATAAATACGCATCACGCACTTTGTGTTCAAACTTTCAAATATAGAAGCAAATTGGTCCTAGTTTCAAAGTTCCCTATGCAAATTTCGCATTCAGCAGCTGCAACTACACCCAAAAGCCCTATGTAACAATGCCTGTTCTGATTCGCGCAATATGATGACGCTATCGCGTGCTCGTCAGCCCATGACGGCACCGGTATTTCACGTAGCTATGAATAGTGAAGGAGAACTTCGGAATGACGAAAAGTTCGCGCAGTTCTTGCTTGCGTAATGCCTGCCCCAAATATGTTCCCGCATCGAAACGCCATATACTGAAACTTCTGAACCGTAGCTTTTAGCGTCGCGTGTGCCTGAACTCGTGCCATGTAATATACTTCTGCAGCAAACTTTCGACGCAGAACGAGACATTTTACACCAGAGTTTATAATTCACACCGTTAGAAAGTGTTTCCAACGTTGAAGTGCCTTAGTTTTGCTGTTGTGAGTGGAGATGCCGAATGGCATTTGAAATACTACGTCGTTCATTGAAGCATTTCATAACTGTCCACATTTTATTAAATGTTCGCTTTCAGCCTATTAGTCATTACTAGAAGAATAAATATGTATTGTTGTCCTATGTCATCCTTGCAGTAAATTGAATAGCATTCGCCAGAGATAATTTCGTCATTTACGCTGAATAGTTTCCAAGTATGTTATATCCAAGTTCTTTTCCACGGCAAAAGAATGGAGGCCTGCCAGATACTTAGCAACTCATTCAGATGCTTCTCAAGTGTTTTCGAAATTCGTTACGACAAACCACTATATCTTGATCGCCTCACGACATACAGCGATGTTACGAAACCGTTTCTACAACGGCCACAGCACCAACCAAAGAAACGCACCGATCTCCTGCAATGGCGTTTCGTGAATAATCAATAAAAAATCAATCATATCCACAGGGTGCATGAAGATGTGTAGGGCGAAGCGTCGGTCAGTCCATCCGCGCTTCTGTTCGTCCATGCATCCGTCCATGCGTCCGTCCATGCGATCGTCCATCCGGGCATCCGTTCGTGCATCCATCCGTGCATCCGTCAATCTGTGCGTCCGTCCTTCAGTTAGTCCATGCCTCCATCCATCCATCCGTGCATTTATTCATTCCTGTGTCCATCCATCTGTGTGCCATCCATTCGTCCATGCGTCCGTTTGTCCGTTTGTCCATGCGTACATCCGTCAGTCCATCATTCTGTCTGCTTGTCTGTCTGTCTGTTGGTGTATCCATCCGTTAGTTCATCTAGTGAACCCGTCAGTTACCGCCATCTTTGATCTTTTCGTCATATATTCATGATATAAAATTACCGCAATCCAGAGGACATTCCAATCACTAACCCAAAGGTACTACTACGACTACTATTACTAATACAACTTCTTCGCCCCTAAAAATTGGGGGATCCTTAGGCTTCACCTTTAAGAGTTGAACGCAATATTGGTATCCTGCCCCTGATGCGTACTCCAAACACTTAGGCAGGAAATCTTTTCGCACTTGTTATGCACGAACTATTTACAACAACTTAAGGGAATAGGTGCAGTAACGTGTGTGCCTTTTTTTAGTGAGTGACCACCTTCCAACCAAGATAATCATCATAATTATCTGTTCTGACGCCCGATGGCGTTGTACTCTTGAATCTCGCATTATTTACTGCAATAGTTCATGCTGTATGGTGAAGCATGTATAAGAAACGTGTTTGTTTTATAAAATATGAAAGTTACTTTCATTGTGTTTCCAAGAAGAGAAAGTTATTTTCACTGAATTCATCCAATAGAGACAGCATAACGTGGTATGACACGTCAGCGTCACGTGTCAGGTCTTTCTACTGGGGATGCTAAAAACGAGCCCTGGATAACTATGTCTTCAATGTAGACGCTTCCATCGTCTGTAGACAGTGATTACTCGATTATGGAGACTTTCCGGGCGACGAGGATGCTACGAGACTGGCGTCAGTTCTCACGTCGTCATTGGCGTCTATCTGCTCAGCAGATCCACAGTTGAGCGAGATGCCGGGCACGTTGTTGGTCCGTGATGACCGGTGGGTGCCAGATGCACAAAATATCATCAAGCAAAGAAGCACTGGCTGGGTGCGAGCTATCCACGTACGAGATGGGCGTTAAATGCAGCGCCACGTCCGTTGAGTTTTTATCTTTGACAGGACATAGGATTGGTGGCATTGGTACCCTCGCGTTTTTCCGAAGCCGGATTCACAGGTTGAAGCGGCGGGAAGTCTTTAGAGGCTTTCTGAATACGACTTCCGTATAGAGGAGGCGACTGTGGCATGAGGGTCTGAACAACGGTGACACGGAAGGAAGCAACTCTTGCCGCCATGGCCATGTGGCCATAGATGCCGCATATTTCCCAGAACAGAACCGTGCAGTTCATCCTGAAGTGACCACCTCCTCCACGACGTGGGCACGCGTGTTAAATACCTTAGTAGTCGCAGGTCACTCGGTGACCTGCCACCTTCAGGTAGTTTGGCAATGGGGTCGAAGACTCCATCTTCATGCATACGTACCACGTCTCAGTGGTACGTATGTAGTGGGAAGTGAGCCCATCAATCCTCTGCCAATGCAGAGCACTTTTCCGTAGAGAGACAACGTTTGGGCGAGGGCCTCACCAGGGACGTGGAAAGGCAGAAAGAGAACCGTGATTTCCGTAACTTGAGGACCTAGAGGCACAATGATGACGCGTTCTCCTTGGATGATGACGTGGAATGCATCCACAATTTGAACCAGGCCGGCCTCACTGTTTACGGTAACTTGGTAGTTCCGGCCCCCAAAGTGTTGAACACAATCTTAATTCGATTCTCGCTATTGAAGACGTCTCGTGAACGACATCTTTAGGACTTGTCCCTTCACGGATGACGACATCAAAGGCAAACGCCTTCTTCGGAAGCTAGCATGCCATGATGGGCACTCACCAGCCCAAGGAAGCCCTGAAGCGTGCTACTTTGCTCATAACCAATAAGAAGTAGCTTAGCGAAGTGAATACTTCCCATCTGCTTCTGTTTAGAAAAAAATATTTACAGTTAGTACAGAGATTAGGTTATGCGTGGTGAATCAGTGTTAAGGAACACATTCACATTTTCACAATTGTACACACAAAAACTAACATTCTCGCATACACCAAACAACAGAAATCAGATTACAGATTAATAATTTGATATATCTCCCAACTGACGCTATAGGGAATGGGTCAAATGGGTGAATGAGTTAGTGCACTTATTTTTCTTTAGTATATATCAACTTGGTAGTAGAATTACCAGGGCATGAGATAAACAAGGCGGCGAACGCAGTTCAAATGTGCAAGGTGACAAGAATGAACACTCTAATCTGAAGATACGGTTTAGCACCACATAGGCTGAAAAAGAAGTTGTACTGTCTGCTTCCGTGTTTACAAAAAGTGTTTCACGAGTTAGAGTACTCAGTACTCTACTTGGTTACAATCCTAAGTCGTGTCTGCTGACACCTCCGACATCTATCCGAGCCCTTATACAAAAAGTAAGTAACGATTCAGAGTACTAGGTACTCTACTATGGGAGAGCATAACGCCGTCCAATAGAGTGACGTGGTGTTCTAAGAAAAAGTGGTGAACGATCTGGAGTACTTGCTTGGTACTCTACTATAGGTGAGCACTAGGCCGTCCCGTTACATAGTGTGGGTAGAAAAAAGTTGTTAACGATTTATAATACGATGTACTCTACTATGGAAGAGCAGAAAGCCATCCCATGGGCCTCGTTTAGGATAATTTTATTTCCATATATATCCTACATAACTTATGTGCACACAGAAAGATGGACAAGGATGATCATCCCGTGTTTAGAAAAAGTTTATTTACAATAAGTACGAAAAACAAAAGTTTCACAACATTCCAGTAATGGGCACATATACTTCGACAGATCTACATGTTCAGAAAAGTGGTTTACGATTTAGCGTACTTAGTACTCTACTATGAGAGAGCATAAAGCCATCCCTGTCGCTGATGTGCGTTTAATCGTTTAAGAGAATTTATTTCCGAATATATCTAACACAGCTTATGTGCACACAAAAAATGGACAATGGTGATCAATACGTATGTACAATGCAAGCTGTTATATACAGCGAAAAGAACTTATTGCGTATGCAGTGACGTACAATGCAAGATCGTACAACAAAGATAGGAAATTCATGACATCGAGATAATTAAACTTAAATAAACAGTAAGGCTATGTGAACAAACAAGGTGGGGGGGGGAGTCACTCAATGTGTAGGGTGATGTTTTGCATTCACCTGTGGGGACAGTTTGTTCTCGCGCTTAAGAACAATATTGCACAAAAAGGACATGTTTCTAAAGAAGAAAAGGAAAATACACACTGTAATGTCACAGTGGTACAAGCTCTAGCCCACCTCCTCATTAGGGGAGGAAAGGCATGGACACTGTTGTTTTTTACGATAATGAATCGCGTAGACCAACGTTGGAGGAAAGCCTTCTCTCCCAACATGACTAGTTTTGCGTTAAGATGCATAAGCATTACGTTTCTTAGCTGATGTAGTAGAAGAAACATGGCTCTCTGAGGGCGTCACCACAGACAGGCCAGTCCCCTTCGTTTCCATAAGACGAAGGCTCCGATAGCCATTAAGAGTACGACGAAGTTATCCCTGTGGCTAGACTTCCACTGCATACTTATTTGGAACATCCTGGTAACCATGCGCCAAACGGTGCGCGCTACGATACAACCATAGAAGACATGGTTCAGCGTTTCGACGCGACCGCATTGCGGACATGTGGCGGAGGACGCCACGCCCCACGCCGCAAGGTGGTCGGCCGTTGGTAAAGCCTCCCAATCCCTAAGCCAGTTTAGGTCACGGACCTAAGAAGGGAGAGACGTGTTTGTAAGAGTCCAACGTCTTTTCGCTCGGCATTTCCGGCGTTATAATTGTGTGTTTAGAAAAAGTGATTAACCATTTAGAGTACTTAGTATTTCTAAGGGAGAGCTGGAAGCCCTCTCCGTCCCTAACCACCCTATGTGTTCAGAAAGAGTGGGTAACGATTTAGAGCACATGGTACTCTACTATGGGAGAGCTTAAAGCCGTCCCTGGATCACCGCTCTAACTTAGTCTGCAAGAAGAGTTGCTCCCTGTTTAGATAAAGTTTATTCTTTTATGGGACGCAACAAACCTAAGAGACAAGCGTCTGTATAACAGGCACAATAACAACCAACAGACAAAGCACAAGATACACTACACATTTAAACTAAAGTGTCCAAGTCCGTAGGATGTCCATAGTCCGTTGTACTAATAACTGTACATATACTACGTAAATGCACTAATCACAATATGGACAATGTACATGATGATATATGTACAGATTTTACAAGACTTGGTGAAGATGGTAGAAAATATGTACAACAGGTATCAATATTCATAAAAGTTACATAACTTACAGCGTTAGAATGAAGTGCATATATAGGAGAGCTCACACCCATATTGAACACACACAAACACATAAAAATCGTAAGCACATAGTGATTACATGCACCAATCAGACATTGACAGGTAACCTGGCTATAGGAACCAGGCCAGGTGGATGACTAATTCAACGCGTCTGTCAACTACGGACAGAAAGCGGCACGACCATTGTCGCAGAAATTCTTCCTCCAAAAAGAAGAACAATTCCTTCCGACAGAAACGATATGAGTTCAGAGTAGAGGCGTTCCAGTATCAGAAAAAGAGCACGACGACGATTACCTGCCGCTACAGCTCGCTATACATAACATTGCTAGCGCATAGTTGTTGATCAACCTGCCACAGCAAGCATGTTACAAGCGAGACTCTGCAGAGCCTTCAGAGATGAAATGACCACTTTGCTTCAAATAATTACATTTTTTTCGAACACACTTTAACTTGTGGTCTCTTTCTGGAGCTTTTCAATGTTTTCCGACCACTGCGTGCGACCTTTATCTCAGATACTTCACTGTTATATATGAAAGAAAATAGGACTACAGTGTTCAATAATTACTGGCGCGCTTCGCACTCACATTGATTACGAGTACTACAATTCCGCGTGCCATACTATAGGTGCGTACTAAGCGCCATCTGTGGAAATTAATTCACAAAATTGTTAAACGAGCAATGATTTGCATAGTTGATTTTTTTCCAATATATTGCGGTCAAGCATCTACCGTCAGTTTCCCGTATGTATTGCAGAAACAAAGGTTTAAAGAAATGAAGGTACTAAATGAATGGTACTGGTTCAACTTAGGTGTGATATTTGTTACACATAAAATACGAGCGCCAGTTTACTTAAAACGAGTGCGAAATAACAAAACGAATAACAAATAAAAAATAAATGACAAATTTATTGGACAGAGCTTACCTTTTTCAGAGGAGTTGACATTGTTGCGGCACCTTACGAGACATGTTTCAACCATGTGCGTCTTACTACACGGCTTACGAGGTTCGCTTTAGCACCTAGACAAATTACAAGCCCGAAGAATACACCGGACTACGTTAACGTAGAGGCGTTAGTGCCAATACCAGACGCTAAAGTCAAGGATTAGGGTGCACCTTCAATGTGCTTAGAGACGTATAGTAGGGAGGTGATCACCGTCAGTGAGAGACCCATGTTGTGAGCGATACTGGAGCTTGTCCGATTTCTCCGGAGCATAACCAATCGTGGTTTTCTGCTGACACCATAGTTCTTTAAGGTTGCCCTAAACCACTCCACCATTAAAGTTTATTGGCATTTATAAGGACCAGCTCATAAACTTTATGAGTAATAGAGGTCCAAAGAAAGCCCTCGCCAATTCGAGTACTTGCTTCACTTATTAAAATATTAAAACATTCCCAATCCTTTACTCCACACACAATGCATCATTCACAGACTTCTAGCCATTTAATCAGGTTTTTGATAAAAGATTACTGCACCTAATAAACTGGATTTCAGGTTCCATTTTGTGGCTATAATGAGCATTTCGTTCAAGTCCTTGTAACAGTGCTCGGTGTGTTAATTGCGAATCTATTTCTTAGTCGGGCTATGTCAGGCATCCGGCGTTGTCCGCGGCCGCATCCTTGAGCCGGCAGGTGTTATCTATCCGCTCTCGCTCCCTCTTCCATAGCAACAGCTGCGGGCGCACGAACTTATCCTCGCCCCTAGACACCGCAGCATGTGGAGCGAGAAAGTGTAGGAGAATATAGGTGCAGAGCTTCGGCGCTCCTTCTCTCTCATATCGCTCTCTCTCCTACCTGCGCCCCCCTTTCCCGTCCGCTAACGCCTCGCTCTCGTCCGTTCACTGTCTGGGAGCCTCTCAAGTACATTCGGAAATGTGTACTCGAGACGCCGCAGTGTAATGCCAACGCCGAGTTGATTGGATTGGATAAATTTTATTTGTTCCTCCAAAACACAGATCACTGTGTTGCGGGCAGCTCCCACGTGGGGACTTAGATGCCAAGCTCCTCAGCCACCTCGCGGGCTTGGTGGACCGCCCAGAGCTGATCTGCCAAGGACGAGCTGCGGATTGCCGCCTCCCATCTGGCAGAGGTGATGTGCGATAAATGAGCGAATTTGGTGCACTGCCAGAGCATGTGTTCTAATGAAGCTATTTCCCCACAATGTGGACAAAGATTACTTGGGTATAGGTCAGGGTACATGATGTGTAACATTTTCAAAGTAGGGTACATCCGCGTTTGCAAAAGCCTTTATGTAAGTGCTTGGGGCCGGGTTAGATTTTTGTGAGGTAAAGGGAAAATCCTTCTAGACAGGTAGAAATGTTTAGTGAGCTCATTATATGTTGTAAGAATTTCCCGGTTATCCCCTTCACCGGTAGAACGCATCCCCGGGGAGGCGCGGTTGGAGAGTTCTCGCGCTGCCTCGTGTGCTGCTTCGTTGAGATTGGGAGGGGAATCGTTGATTTGTTCAAGGTGAGCTGGGAACCAACTCAGAAGATGATGTGTTATGTTCTTGCCTTGCAGTATTTTCAGCGTTTGTTCACAGACTGTCCCCTTGGCGAACGCCCGTAGTGCTGCCATGGAATCACTGTAGACGACTTCAATGTTATCCATCTTGAGTGCTAAGGCGATGGCCACTTGTTCCGCAATGATTGGGTCTTTCGTCCTGACCGTCGCTGAGTTGACATAGCCAGCCCCATCGACTACCACTGCCACAAACGCTTTCCCATTGGCGAGGAAGCCGCGTCAACAAATACGACCCCTCGTTCCTAGTTTGAGACTTGACGAAGTATAGTCCTGGCCCTCGCTACTCTTCTTCCGACGTTGTGTTCTAGATGCATGTTTCTCGGTATAGGAGATACCGTGATAGTCTCCCTGATGTTGTCAGGGTTATCATTGTAATTGCGTCTGATTGCTATTGGGTGTTGGCCCAGCTCCTGCAGGATCATTCTCCCCGACCTTGTAGTAGATAACCTTGCAAACTGTGCTCTCTCTTGGGCTTCTGCTATTTCTTCAAGCGTGTTGTGTATGCCAAGCTGAAGCAGACGCTCGGTGCTGGTATGTATGGGAAGGCCCAGGACCTTCTTGATAACTTTCCTGAGGAGCACATTCAGTGTCTCGGACTCTGCTCTTAACCAGTTGTGCATTTCTGCCTCGTATGTGAAGTGACTTAGAACAAACGCATGCATCAACCTGATGAGGTTGTCTTCCTTGATCCCATTTCTTTTGTTGGCCACTCTGCGCATGAGGTGCACCGCACTGTCTGTTTTCCGAGTTAACTTGGCTATGGATTTGCTGTTGGTGCCGGTAGACTCTATCAGCATTCCCAGGACTTTGATGAAGTCGACCCTCTGTATGGCATCCCCTTGATTTGTACAGAGATGGATGTCTATCTGGTTTAACGGCTTCCATCCCCTGGGCTTCGGTCCCCGGCGTGCAGTCCGATAAAGCAAAAGTTCTGACTTACTCGAGGAGCACTTGAGCCCGGAAGGGCGAAGGTAGTCTTCTACGGTGTGAATCGCCTCTTGCAGAGCGCTCTCAATCTGCCCCTCGCTTCCACCTGTGCACCAGATGGTAATGTCATCTGCGTAGATGCTGTGCTTCAATCCTTCAATGCTCGATAATTGTTTTGACAGTCCAATCATGGCAATGTTGAACAGCATTGGTGAAATCACTACCCCGTGTGGCGTGCCCCTTGCTTCTAGTTCGATTGCTGCGGTCTCGATATCTGCAATCTTCATCACGGCTTTCTGATTTGTAAGAAAGGACCATAGTAGTCATAGAAGGCTTTCCCTAGACCAAGCTTGGATATTGCTTCGAGTATGAATGAGTGGTGGATGTTGTCAAACGCTTTTTCTAGATCTAGGCATAGAATGGCTCTCACGTCTCTGGTTTCATTGTCAATGACCTGGTGTTTGATAAGCTTCAATGCATCTTGTGTGGATAGCCCTGCCCTGAATAAAACCATATTGTGTTTATATATGTCGTTATCTTCCAAGTACTTGTTTATTCTGTGCAGTATGGCATGTTCTGCGACCTTGCCGATACATGATGTCAAGGATATTGGCCTCATGTTGTCCAAGTTAGGGGGCTTTCCTGGCTTAGGAATAAGGATCGTGCTGGCCAGCTTCCTCTGCTCTGGCACCCTGCCTTCTTTCCATGCTGAATTGATCATATCCCTCAGGGTTTCAATTGAATCGTCGTCAAGGATACGCAGGGCCTTGTTTGATATACCGTCTGGGCCAGGGGCCGACCTGCCGTTGAGATCATGCGAGGCTCTTCTGATCTCCTCGATGTTAAAGTCGCCCTCAAGACCTGGATTTGGCATGCCCTGGTACTGTCTACTTGGTGGTGCCAATCCTCTTTTGATTGGGAGGTACTTATGCACGAGCTGCTGGACAACTTGCTGTTCTGTAGTGCGCCCTATCCCTGTATGCAAAATTCGAGCGATAACATGCTTTTGATTTGTTTCGGTGGTGTTTTCGTTGAGGAGATGCTTTAACATCTTCCATGTCTTGCCATTGCGCATCTGACCATCGACGGAGTTGCAGATTTCGTCCCATTGCTGCCTCGATAGTGCGCGACAATATTCCTCGACTGATCTGTTTACCTCAGCTATCTTCTTCCTCAGTCTTCGGTTCAGGCGCTGACCCTTCCAACGGTTCAGTAGTGCTTGCTTTGCCTCAAGAAGATGTGCGAGCCGGCTATCCATTCTTTCAACCGGAAAATCTGTGGTAATGGTGGAGGAGACGGATTTGATGTCATCTTTAATCTGTTTGACCCACTGCTCCAAGCCTTGTCTGTGGCCATCTTGTTCCCTTTCCATCCTTATCTTTCTGAACTTATCCCAGTCTGTGAAGTGAAATTCTCTCTGCTTTTTACGCTCCACGGAGAAGGTAGTGGCAAGAATGCAGTGGTCACTCCCTAGGTCTACAGCAAGGTTCATCCACTGGGCCTTCTTGATGTTGCTTACAAATGTAAGGTCTGGGGCGGAATCCCTGCAGCAAGATGTACCAAGCCTTGTTGGTAGGCTTGGGTCTGTGATTAGGGTGAGATCAAGTTCACTGGCACTTTGCCAAAGTCGATTTCCTTTCCCAGTGTTGTACTTGTAACCCTATGTATGATGAGGGGCGTTGAAATCACCTGCTATGACGAGTGGGCATTCCCCGGCGATATTAACAGCTTTCTTTTGAACCGTCTTGAACCCTTGCTTTTGTTCCTTTGGACTGCTGTATATATTAAGAATGAAAATGCTTTGACGGTTGCTGGTACCCGGCACGATCTCTACCGAGACGTGTTCCGACCGGCCTGCTTCTATCTTGAGGTCGTGGGTTACGTGCGTTAGTTTGTTGCATACGAAGGTGCAAATTCCCCTCCCTTCAGTATCCCCTATTACAGGCTGGAATCCAGGCAACGTTGCCTGCGGTGAAAGGGTCTCTTGTAATAATATATGAGGCCTTTCTTGGCTGCTCCTGATATACTGCTGCAGGGTTGCCTTCTTTTAGGGGTAACCTCTACAGTTATATTGCCAGATACGAAATGCTTCACGTAGCGCTGCCATCATGGTTATTACATGGGCGGCCAGAGCCTGATGCTGCACCTGTCGACAGGTTTGGTACCACTAGTATTGGTGGCCGAAGGGGTGAGCTTGGTGCATGAGGAGGCCTTGCTGTGTTGTGCAGATATGCTAACGCCGAGTTGAGAACATTGTTGTTTTGTTCACTTGACAGTATTTTTAGCCGTGCACGCTAGCTACTAGAGCTGTATATTCATACCGCGTTTCTCGCGACAGAAAAAGTCCATGTGCGGCGAGCAGCGCTATTAGTTTCATGGTGTGAAAAAAAAGAAAATAATACTTTTTTAACGCTGAGTTCTCACGTGCAAAACGCCGTTGTGGATGCTACGCTATGCATTCGCATTTCCGCATGATTACCTTCGGGGAGGTAAAGAATTTTTTATATGCGAAGGATTTCTTGGTGAACTTCGGTGACATTGCGCGTATCTATCTATCTATCTATCTATCTATCTATCTATCTATCTATCTATCTATCTATCTATCTATCTATCTATCTATCTATCTATCTATCTATCTATCTATCTATCTATCTATCTATCTATCTATCTATCTATCTATCTATCTATCTATCTATCTATCTATCTATCTATCTATCTATCTATCTATCTATCTAGACGCCTACGAAGTTTCGCTCTCCTAGCCGTTTCGATAATGGTATCAATACCAAACTTGGTATGGCATAACATGACTCTATGAAAAACGTATTTCACAAGTCATAACATGAAAATCATGACATGGATGTCATGAATGCCATAATTTACATTTTATGGTCCTGCAGCTCTTGCAGTAGTTTCGTTCACATGGCATGTCCCAAAACTGGTATGGTATGACATGATTGCATGGCGAATACAAGCCACGAACCGTAACATGACGAGCATGCCACGCGTGTCATGTAACAATATGACTACATGCCCCCCTTATGATGCGCTCTCGGCCGTTTCGCTAGCAGCACATATACCAAATTTGGTATTACGGTACGTGAATGGATGACGAAGGTATGTGACTGGTGCAAACAGGATAATCATGAGATGCGTGTCATGTACCAACATGACTACATGCTACGCTCATTATGCGTCGGTTGCCGTTTCGCTAGCTTAGCTTATACCAAATTTGGTATTACGGGGCGTGAATGGATGGCGAAAGTTGATACTGAAGCAAACATGATAAACATGACATACGTGTCATGTAACAACATGACTACATACCACACTCATGATGCGCTCGCTGCCCTTTCGGTATCTTTACATATGCCAGATTTGGTATTACGTGACACCAATGGATGACGAGGGTATGTCACTGGTGAAAAAGTGATACTCATGAGATGCGTGTCATGTGAGAATGTGATCACATGCCACAGTCAAAGCACCAATACATTTCCACGTGACGCGGTGCACGTGCTCACCGGCATTCGTTTCACCGGGTCACGTCGAATTGCCACGTCGGGCACTGGTCCTGCCATATACACGCAGGCGCGCGCCACGCTGCGTTGCTTTGATGCTTGCGCGTTTCAGCGCGTCCACTGTCCCTCCGTCACGAAAAGAGGGAGACGGAGTGTCACCTCGGTAACGCATCGGCGCGAAATGCAGCATGTCGCATTTCGCGCCAGTTCCCGTCGCGCCACGCCAACGGACGCAGGCCGCGCCTGGCGTCATGCTGTAGAGTGCTCGCGTTTTGTTAACCTGGCGCTGCTGTGCCCAGCGTTCGCGTGCGTCACCTCTACATTGGAGTATGTTGGGCCATTCATATGCGCTCGCGGCCGTTTTGCTAGCTTCACATATTCCAAATTTGGTGTTACTTACGTGACGTCAATAGATGACGAAAGTATATGACTGGTGCAAACATGATAATCCTGACGCGCGTGTCATGTAAGAACATGACAACATACCACGCTGATAGCGTGCTCACGGCCGTGTCGCTAGCTCCACATATACTAAATTTGGCAGCACGTGGCGTGAACAGATGGCGAAGGTAAATGACACATCAAAACATGATAATCATGACACGGAAGTCATGTACGGCATCATTTACCTCCACCTCGTAACGTTCTGCCAATTTTAAAGGGACATATCAACATTTCTCATTCGTGCTTCGCATATCATCGATTCCCACTGTACGTGGAATTTGCCAACTTTTGATGGTCGAAGCGTCTTGCGCCGTGGGTCGTATGTCCCGTGTCGTCGTAGTAGTCGTAGTAGCCAGTTGCATTGCAGTAGATGTCAATAAAAATGGTGTAAAACATTTTCCCCGGAGTAAGTGATGATGTGTGGACGAAAGCGTTCGTCCGTGCTTCCGGTCATCCATCCACGCGTCCGTGTTCCCATGCGTCCGTTCATGCGTCCATTCGTGAGTTTCTCCGTCCGTGCATTCGCCCATCCGTGCGTCTATGCATCCGTCTGTCGGTCAGTGCGTCTATCCGTGCGTCCGTCTATCCACTTCGCCTCACTCGAATCACCAGTCACCTCGTGGATATGCTGTGAGTTTTTTTCAGCTACTCGACAATAAGCCACAGATGATATCTGTGGCACCCAAGGAGGTTTTAAAAAAATTGGTAGCACCAATAGCATGCCGGAAGTCAGCGAAAAAGTAAATACGCGAGAATTGAAAGTTGGAATATTTGGTGGTTGATGATTGGATGCAAAAACACCGCAAAATACAAACTTCAATGCTTTCGTAGATAACGTCATTACCCGTTCAGTCAAGTCACGTCAATCTACGCGTTTTTTCTTGCGCGTGGTACCTGTTTGTATGTGTATACGAATGTCATCGTTTGTAAGATTCCTATTATTCGCATGTTTGCACAGTTCTGTTTTCGCGCTTGTCCTGTGCACTACGTAACACTGCAATTGTGCTGATGCTTGGGTGCAAAAAAAGGGCATTAATAGGTGACATGCTTGTAGTCCTCGCAGGCAATAGTCATCTTGCCATGACGACAACAAATACAAACAGCCATCTGAAACCACCAGAACAAGACAGTGTCTTGTTCCATTCGTTCTCCGGTGGATCTCTTCCAGTGGATCTTGTTCCGGTATATCTCCCCTGCAGAACCCATACTCTGCCATAACATTGCTCCAACTTGTCACCTTTCATCGACGTCCATTAGCGTCCCAGGGACTAAGCATCCTCACGATATAAAAAAAATAAGCCGCAAGACGGCGAGATCATGTCGCGATCAGGTGGAGACTCACCAGCCGATTGAGAAATACGGGAGCACTCGTGGTGCCCGCGGCCTGGCGTCCGGACCTTTTCCGATGACATACATTGTCCCACTTGCACGACGTGGTGCATAAAGCTCCCCTTATTGAGGGCTAAAAAGAAAACTGGGCTAAAAGCAATGTCTCTAAGGATGCACTTGCCTCAAAGTGCGTGGACTCAGATCGGCAGTTTAAAGAACTCCACCGTTCTCGTTGTTTTGCCCATCTAATCTATTGCCGAACACTTGCGTGCCCGCGTGGTCAAGGGCAGGTAAAAGATGCTTCTCGTTATTAAATTTATTTAGTGTACATCGGTGCTGTTAGATTTGGATATGTTGTCATAATAGAGGAGAGCCAATACCAAGATTGAGCATTTGTGCTTAGAAACATTCGATATTATTTTACATCGCAATGCAGACTAAAGAAGCTAAACGAACCTTCTAGATTGTTGGTAAGTATTTCCGTAAGCGGATATGGGGCTCAGATTACGTGGACCAAGTGTTAGAAGCTCTAGTCTCATCTCTTGTGTCCTTGTGTCATTGTTGTTTGAACGCCTACTTTATAAAGAACAATAGAAAAGGCTAGAATAAAGTTTTTCATGTTTTAGAAGAGTATCTGAGCGTAGGTACTTTTTCTTTCAGATATTCAAGTACGAGTAGCTTTGAAAGGCGTTCTAAGTAACGTTAATACTTTTGTGCCTGATATTGCGGGTCAGCGCACTAGTAATATGTAGCTTTTAGGTTAAGCCTCGCGATTAAGCCAACTGTGTTGTGTGTTTACGAGCACTAAACAGAAGTGTCATAACAAGACCGTGCACTGCGCTCTGCGTTGCATTCGTGTATTACGCAATAAATGTTAATTTTTTACTCAGAAAGTATGCGACTTTGCATAGTATGTAATGTTCACCTACTCGTTCGGCTCTCAAGTTCGGAAATTTAAAGCGCCTCAAGCTACACACTGCCCTAATTTTTTTTGCTAGGTTACCAAGGCTGCTATGTGCACACTCACTGAGCATCTTTGCGAGGCATACGTTTGTACATTTCTTTCGAAAGAGTTTCGTATTTCTTTACACGTACCCCAATGCGAAGTGCAATATATGCTATAGTTGCTATGCTTACAGTGAATTTTGCGGTGCTGGTGATTTCCCCCACCCTCGCATCTTCTTCTAGATTTTCGCTGTCGTATCAGTATTTACGCTATAACGAGCGGGCGTTTGTTTCTTTACTTTTATTTCTTGCGCAGACGCCAATGTTTTCTCATGTATAGCATAGGAATCGCAACGCTGCTATGTGCTTATTTTGTTCCACGTCAATTACGGCAAATGGGTAAACAAGAGTGTCATTACGATAAGTGCAGCAGGAAACGCACGTACAGAAAAGTTCGAATGATGAAGGGCCTAAATGAGTGTCACCCGCAGAAGGCTTACCGCGAACCATTGTAGCCGAATTTTGTTTCAGCTAGCCTATATGTGACTGCTTTTTTTATTTCGCAGGCCTGTTTGCTACAACCATTTGCGGTGAGCAAGCGAACACCAAGTGAAGCCTACGGTGACTAAGTGAACGGTGACTAAGAGTACGGTGAGTAAGCTTCACTAAATGAAGCTTACAGTGAAGCTTACGGTAACCTATAGCACGTGAATCGCTTGCTATGTCACTTTCGCTTAGTTTGTAGCCACATTACCGTGTGCGAAGTTGATTTCTCGTTAGCTGGAAGTGTTATCATGTAAGGCTGTCGCGTTCATCAAGGCGAAACCCTATAGGTATCTAAGTGGATGCAAAAATGGGCTTTCGGGCAGTGTCAGTGTCTCGCTAGAGGCATGACGTCATTGTGATGACAATAATATCTGAAGTTCGTTGCGTCATATATTACTTCGTTGTGACGTCGTCATGCTATTACAAAACACGAGGACATCATCGCATGAACTAATCGCTTGGTGAAAGGTGGAACGTGAAGCAGATGCGTGTGAGAGCGAGAGAAATATTTGAATAGAGAGCCGGAGATGTCGGTCTGGCTTATCGCCTGACGAGCGCCTGACATGGTGTAGAAATCTTGTTATTGATTGATTGCTAGATTTACCTGTGGCGTTTAACGTTCAAAAACCACCACATGATTATGAGAGACGCCATAGTGGAGGGTTCCGGAAATTTCGACTACCTGGGGTTCATTAACGTGCACCAAGGTCCGAGCACACGGGCCTACAACATTTCCGCCTCCTCCGGAAATGCAGCCGCCGCTGCCGGGATTCGATCCCGCGACCTGCGGGTCAGCAGCCGAGTACCTTAACCACTAGACCACCACGGCGGGGCAGAAATCTTGTTATTCAGAAGCCTGTAAACTTGAAGCTGAGGGTACAAAATCATAGTGAACAAACAAGGCGACAATCTGAAAAAAGAAATAGAAGCGATGTAATAATTTTTTCTGTTTTTATTGCCGTTCTTGCGCCATTTTTACTATACGTCTCGTTATGTTTGAGGCAGTGCCAAAACGAAGCCAGGTGCTGAAACCTGTAAGAAGTGTGCAGGGGGACTAAGAAGTTGGCAAAGAAGGGAAGGTTGCTTTCACTTTAAAGTCGGCTTAGATAAATGAATAAAATGTTACGTGGCTGTTACCATGCTTGGTTTATACCAGAATGTACCATGCTCCAAACGCAGTTGGGATACAGGAGGCCTGGTAGATGCTTTGAAACATGGCACTGCAGAAGCGACGTTCGCCCTAATTTTTACTCTATGTGCCAATAAAATACTGCCTAATGGGCAATACATGAATACCTCAATAGAATAAAACAAGCGGTTATTGAAAAAAGACTTTACATTAGCATCCATATCTCCGTTTCAGTTTGCACAAAAGTTCGCTTCATATTGGTGGTCTCATCACTGCTTTGTTAAATTTGATTTTTGAGCTGTAGGATGCAGGGAAATTAACAAGCTGAGAAGCGAACCTGAACCGCAGACAGTGAGTGAGTTGGAACAAAACAGTAAATTTTAATGATGCCACAGTATGTTTCCAGAGAAGTGCAACAAGAGCGACACTACAGTAGAGAATGACCACTACGAAACAAAGGTTCTCACGGGCTTGATGTGCAAGTAAAAACATAACCGCACAACATGCTGCATGCATTAAACATATATGCTTGTAGATATTGTGAGAAAACCTCTTTTAAGCCTGCTTGAGGTAATTTATATTGATGAGTATATATTCAGAGGGTGAAGATGTAAAAAAAAGATGATGACATCTAAAAAGAATAAATATTGATTTATTTTCGCGTACACAATGTGATTCTCTCCTCTCATGATCAAGATTTAGCATTATGGTTAGCTAACGTAATTCTATGCCTCTGATAACGTGCTGGAAAACTACAAAAGAAACAAAAGGAAAGACGGGGCAGAGAAGAGTGTTTTCTCTATGTTTCTGTAGTTTTTTTCAGCATCTTACTGTGGTTAAGCACGAACCAACCCATACGCAAGGAAGGGTTTATAGTATAATAACCTCGTCTGGAACGTTCTGTTTCACAATATATCAGGCAAAGCGTGGAGAATCTTGTTTACGTTAAATGAGCACTCCTTGTAGAAAAAGTGATAAGGCATGTTTTATTTTTTATATATATAATTGTTTTTCATGAAAATGGAATCACTAAGTGGTTGCTCAACTGCGGTTGCACAACAGCAGTTGCGCGATAGTGCTTATGCAAGGAGTCTCTCTGGTCAGTGTCTCGACAATGGAACGTGCTAATTCAAGTGAACAATTTCGCGTAATGAACGTTGTCTTTTCAGAGAAGAATCTTCCTCTCTACCTCTCTCAGTGGCAGAGGAAAGTCCAGAGCACTAGAAACTTGTCGCCGGGCTTAAAGTACTAGTTATATTTGCTGGGTGTCGTGGTACCGAAAAACACGATATGAATATGCAAGACGCCAATGTGGAGACCTCCGGAAAGTTTCAACCACCTGGGATTGTTCAAAAAACACCGGATTCTGAGCGTACTGCCGGTAATATTTCACATTCATCAAAGTGCCTACGCCACGGCCGGGATTTGATGCTGCCACGTTTGGGTCAGCACTCAAGCAGAATAACCACTGAACTACCAAGTCAAGCGTGCTTTTAGAGCGAGTTGTGGAAAACTACAGCAAAACGAAGCGGATGACATATTTGACTATAAATAGATAAAAATTGGGGGACCTTTAAGCTTCGCATTTATGAGCTGAATGTGATAGCGCTATTTCGTTTCCATTGCGTACTCCAAACAGTGTATGAAATCTTTTAGAACTTGCTATGCACCCAGAACTGGGCCTTAAAGGTGCAGTAGCGTGTGTTCCTTTTGTAGTGGGTGACTGGCATTAGTCTGTGTAGTCAATATTATAGTCCTATGTTTTTACGCCATGAGAATGTACCCTTGTACCACGTAGTTTTGCGGCAATCTTTCATGTTCAAGTTTGTACACAGGACTCGTGTGTTTAGAAAGAATGAGACACTTTTGCTGCATTTGCAAGAACAGGAAGTTATTTTCACTGTATTGGCGAGAAGAGGAGTGCCTGTCTAGTAGAAGACCCGCGTGTCATGCAAACAACTCGGGGTCGTTAATCACTCAAGACCAAAATTTATCATTATTTTTTTATTTTATTGCATAATTCTTGCTTTTGGGTCACCAAAAATGATTTCTTGCTCACAACTAACGACACCGATGCTTACGTCAGCACCGATATTGACGCCAGAATTTCTGCGAAACGAGCTCTGTAACAAAATTGCGTCAAAAGAACCAAGGCACATGCATCGTTATTATCTTGTTATCTTACGAAAAATTTGTTATTGATGTTGCTTTTTGGTTTTTATTGGAGGCAGGGGTGTTTAAAAAGTAAGAGCATCATCATCATCATCGTCATCGTTATCATTATCATCATCATCATCATCATCAGCAGCAGCAGCAGCAGCCTGACTACGTCCACTGCAGGACAAAGGCCCCTCTCATGTTCCGCCAGTTAACCCGGTCCTGTGCTCGCTGCTGCCAATTTATACCCGCAAACCTGTTGATCTCATCTGCCCACCTAACCTTCTGTCTCCCCCTAACCCGCTTGCCTTCTCTGGGAATCCAGTTAGTTACCCTACACGACCAGCGGTTATCCTGTCTACGCGCTACATGACCGGCCCATGTCCATTTCTTCTTCTTGATTTCAGCTATGGTATCCTTAACCCCCGTTTGTTCCCTAATCCACTCTGCTCTCTTCTTGTCTTATAAGGTTACACCTACAATTTTTTTTCATTGCTCGTTGCGTCGTCCTCAATTTAAGCTGAACCCTCTTTGTAAGTCTCCAGGTTTCTGCTCCGTAGCTAAGTACCGACAAGATACAGCTGTTATATACCTTCCTTTTGAGGGATAGTGGCAATCTACCTGTAATAATTTGAGAGTGTTTGCCAAATGTGCTCTACCCCATTTTTATTCTTCTAGTTACTTCAACCTCGTGGTTCGGCTCCACGGTTATTACCTGCCCTAAGTAGACATAGTCTTTTACAACTTGAAGTGCACTAGTACCTATCTCGAAGCGCTGCTCTTTTCCGAGGTTGTTGTACATTACTTTCGTTTTCTGCAGATTCATTTTAAGACCCACCTTTCTGCTCTCCTTGTCTAACTCCGTAATAATGAGTTGCAGTTCATCCCCTGAGTTACTCAGCAATGCAGTGTCATCGGCGAAGCGCAGGTTACTAAGGTACTCTTCATTAACTCTTATCCCTAACTGTTCCCATTCTAGGCTTCTGAAAACCTCCTGCAAGAACGCGGTAAATAGCATTGGGAAGATTGTGTGCCCCTGCCTTACACCCTTCTTGATTGGTATTCTGTTGCTTTCTTTATGAAGCACTATGGTAGCAGTTGATCCCCTGTAGATTTCTTCCAGGATGTTTATATATACTTCATCGACGCCCTGATTCCGCAGTGTCTGCATGACGGCTGATATTTCTACTGAATCAAACGCCTTCTCGTAATCTATGAAGGCTATGTATAGTGGTTGGTTATATTCTGAGCATTTCTCTATTACCTGATTGATAGTATGAATGTGGTCGATTGTTGAGTAGCCTCTTCGAAATGCTGCTTTTTCCTTTGGTTGATTGAATTCTAATGTTTTCTTTACTCTGTTAATAATTACTTTTGTAAATAGCTTGTATACTAAAGAGAGCAAGCTAATCGGCCTGTAATTCTTCAAGTTCTTGTCATCTCCTTTCTTATGTATTAAGATGATGTTAGCGTTCTTCCAAGACTCTGGTACACTTCCCGTCAGGAGACACCTGGTAAACAGGGTCGCTAGTTTTTCTAACACAATCTGTCCTCCATCTTTCAGCAGATCTGATGTTACCTGATCCTCACCAGCAGCTTTGCCTCTTTGCATGCTCTCGAAAGCTTTTCTGACTTCTTCTATTATTACTGGTGGGGTGTCATCTGGGTTACTGCTAGTTCTTATAGTATTAAGGTCGTGGTTGTCTCGGCTACTGTACAGATCTCTGTAAAACTCCTCCGCTATTTTAACTATCCTATCCATATTGGTAGTTATTTTGCCTTATTTGTCCCTTAGTGCATACATCCGCCTTTTGCCTATCCCAAGTTTCCTCTTCACTGCTTTGACGCTTTCTCCGTTTTTCAGAGCGTGCTCAATTCTCTCCATGTTATACCTTCTTACATCGCATACTTTACGTCTATTAATCAACTTCGAAAGCTCTGCCAGTTCTATTTTGTCTGTTGTACTTGACACTTTCTTGATTTGACGCTTCTTAATGAGATTCTTCGTTTCCAGGGAAAGCTTGCCAGTGTCCTATCTAACTACCCTGCCTTCAACTTCCACTGCACACTCCGTAATGATACTCGTCAGATTATCATTCATTGTATCTATGCTAAGGTTGGTTTCCTCACAAAGAGCTGAGTACCTGTTCTGAAGCGAGACTCTGAATTCCTGTACTTTCCCCCTCAATGCTTGCTCATTGATTCAAAGGGTACTAAACATATGCACAGTGGAACTCGGCTACATTCGCCAACGCTCTTATACACAGCTTGAATACCGGTGTCGAGGCCCATCTTTCGTCAGGGTGATCGCTAGCTGAGGAGACAGTTTTGTGCCACCTGTGCCTTGACGAGGTATTCACGAAGGACAACTGCTTTCGGAAAACAGTGACCAACACACGACAACGACAGTTGCGCCGAAACAATTGCCATTCTTTTCTGCGAGTGTTGTTTCATTGCGCCAACAAAAGAACTCATCAATTCGTACTACAAACGTAACTTTAAATGGTATCGTAATCTGCTGATTTCTGCCCCGTTTTTCGTACTTATTTCTTTATAGGTTTTTCTTATATTCTCCCTTTCCCCAATGAGAGGCCGCCTGTTGGTGCAAGGGCTAGCTAACCTTCATATAGTTCTGTCTGTTTATTTTTTATTTCCTTTCTTTCTTCACACAGTTAGGATGAAAAGGCGTATACTGCTGATTTTGAAGATATTGTGTAATATGCGTATTTCTGTTCAACTCATACTATCATGTTTCCTTACTTCCTTTTCTTACGAGAGAAAGCATACACGAAAGCTCAGTGTATCACTAATATTAATCAAAAGTGCTAAGTATAATTTTATACTGCTTGAAGAAAACAGCACTTAAAGAAGAAGACAAAGCGTGCTGACTGCCAACCTAGCGACGTGTAATTTGTTTGCGGGCGTACTACGTCTGCTCTTCTTGCGTTACCCGCCATTAGTCTGCGTTCGGGTATGAACCCATTCATAGTGACTCGCCTATTTTCCAAGTTTACTTTACGTCTACTCTTGTTCACTCATCCGAGCAAAGCAATGCATCAAAAGAGAAGGAAAGTCTGGCATCAGTGTCTGCGAAGAAGCACGACTGAAGTAATCACAGGCATCGAATACCATATATCCGAAGTGGATTTGTTCTAAGAAGGACGAGCATTAAGAGAGCATGGTGGCACGGAAGACTAGATGAAAGGAGCTGCTTCACGGACCTGAGAAAGCAAGTAGGATAGGAGAAGGAGGATGAGCCATAAATGCAGTGGCTTCCTTATTCGAGGCTCAGGTCAAGGTACAAATCGATGAGCGGTGGACGCCAGAGGGAATGCATTGGCACCCGGGAGAGCACTAAGGTGCAAGAAAGGAAAGTTGTGAGAAGGTGTGAAAAGAATCAAAAACGCATGCACCATCTGTACCGCTTATTTCAGTATAATTGAATGTAGGACCCAACAAGGCATAATTGGCGACATGCCGACCTTTCTGCACTTATGTTAACTGCTAGAACAAATTTCTTTCTACAGTTATTGAACCCACTCGAGAAACTTTGAGGGGTTTAACGAACACCGCCCAGTATTTTTAAGGCCGTAAGTGTCTCGTTCAGCAGTTCATTCAGCGAAACATGGCAGGCGAATGAAGAGTTGAAAAATGCCATTTGACCTCCACCACGGCTCACGACACGTTGTGACGTCTTTAGCAGACGTCACAACGTCACACGGGGTATTAGTTTGTGACGTCACCGAGAATTTTCGTGGTGAAAAATTCAAAAATTCGTGGTGAAAAATTCAAAAATTCGTGGTGAAAAATTAAAACTTCACTCGCCTATTCATAGAAGTTTCCGCGTGGGCCCCAGGAGTAATAACTCTTGCGAAAGTGCTCTGACCGCTGCACAGGCTTCGCATTCCGACTGCACTGACTTGTCTAATGACCAGAAACTCGCCCAACCAAGTCAACTATTTCGGCCACCACAAGTGCAACTTAAAACGATAGCAGAAATGCGCCTGCCTTTTGCTGCTGCGACCACATTTGATACCAACGAGAGGTGAATATGTATCTTTATACTTTTTTGCAACCATGTCATCAATACTTGAATGTTTTTGAGTGGTTCCTGGTGAGTCGCTGTGCTCCATAAGGAACAAATTATATTTTACTGCAACACATTTGTATGCAAATTCATTTCGTGTAGCATAACTAGTCTTTATTTAGAGATTATTTCTTTAGTATCTTTTCTTTATGATGAACTGTGAAACATTCTGATAAGCGATAACTCTTGAAACAAATTCTTGGTTTTCTAGGCGATTGTTGCATTCATTTCGTTTCACTTTTTTAAATATTGTGGTCCTCGAAAAAGAAAATCGACTACAATAGGAGTGATCATTTTTACGGCTTTTACGGCTTCGGAATTTATTTATTTAGCTGTTCATTTGTGCCTCAGAGCGCATAAAGACGTTACACAGGATGATAGGTATTATTAAAGCAATAAAAATTAAAAATCGCAAATTGTCTTTCCAGAACAAAACCACGGAAACGAGAAAAGCTTCTTTCCCCTGATTTCGTAAGATGGTTACTCTCATTGTGTTTTCTCTGTGTTTCACAATAAGAAAACACACGTTGGACGGGAGCAACACGACAGCTCCTCTTGACATACATCCTGATCATCATCATCATCTTCGTCATTCTGACTCCGCCCACTGCGGGTCAAAAGTCTGTACGATGATCCACCAATCACCCCACAAAACAAAACAAAAATTGGGTCAAAGTATAAGCGCCCCTGCGGATCTGGTCTTCCATTATCACACTGCCACACTGGATAAATGAACCTCGCGTCGGATGGTTAACCACTGTCATTACCTCTATGTCTCCATCACAGTCGATCGCCTTGTCGCTTCTTCCTATCAACGAGGGATTACTATCATGGGTGCTCACTCACAGCAGGCAGCCCTCTGCACCAACTTTTTTTCGCTTATAATACATTATCGACGAATCATCCTATCCCACTACACTGCACGGAACTACGTTTTTTGTACTGACGGAACGCACAGTCGAGGAAACTGAAGTGCCAGTGAAAAGCCCACCAGCGGCTAGAAATCAGTCACCGGACTTCCACAATACGGTGCCTCTGCTCATATCGCTTTCTCTCTCTCCCTTTCTTTATCAGTTATAGCTGTACGTATCAGCTTATCTATACGTTGGTGGTTTATACGTAGCTGCGCTTGGCAGACTTTGCAAACTGCCAACGCATACACTTTCATTCGCAGCAGTGCATTCTGGTTCGTAAATGACTACTCTATTGCAATTGTTCGTAGAAGATTAGTCACTTCTTTGGTGTTGTGCTAACGCGAAAGCGCAATATTATACGGCACGTGAGCAATAAAGTTAACATTACGCACCACACGTGCAATGGACGCAAAAACCTTTTCCGGACGATGATAACACGTTGAGGCTTAACGTTTGAAACAACGATATGATTACAGCGCTGCCGTAGCGGACGGATCCGGCTATTACGACCACCTGGCGTTCTTTAAAGCGAACCTACATATAAGCACATGGGCCTCAAACACTTTACCTTCCATAGAAACTGTGGCCGTCGTGACTGGGACTCTATCTCGTGAATTTCGTGTCAGCAGTACATTACCACTACACAACTGTGGCGAGACTGCTCAGGACGGCCCAGGGGGCCAGCTAGATATGCATGGTTACGCGCGGTCATAAAGTTTTACAAGCTCAACACTTCAACCGCGTCTCTCATAATCAAATGGTAGTTTTGGGACGTTAAACCCCACAAATCAATCAATCAACACTTCAACCGGTTACGAGCCCCGATGTATATGCTTCGTTAAAGCTTTATTTGCCTCTTTCACATATTTCAAAAGGTAATTTGAAGTTTGTCTCTATTTTAAATCAAACAGCTTCAGAGCTGGTAGGAGTATGCTAAGAAAGACCTTGAAAATTCGAATATTCTTGCTAATTTACAAAAACCGCAAGAAATTGGCAGATCCCACTTACAGTGGGAATCGATGATATGCGAAGCACGAATGAGAAATGTTGATATGCCACTTTAAAATCAGCCCAACGCTACGGGGTAGAGGTAAATGATGCCATACATGACTCCCATGTCATGATTATCATGTTTAGGTGTGTCGTTTACCTTCGTCATCTATTCACGTCACGTGATACCAAATTTAGTGCATGTGGAGCTAACGAAACGGCCGCGAGCACGCCATGAGCATGGTATGTTGTCATGTTCTTACATGACATCGTGTCAGGATTATTGTGTAGGCGCCAGTCATATATTTTGTCATTCATTGACGTCACGTAACACCAAATTCGGTATATGTGGAGCTAGCAAAATGGCCGCGAGCTCATCATGAAGGGCCCAATATACTGCAATGTAGCGTTGACGCGCACGCACGCTGGGCAAAGCGATGCGACGTTAACAACACGCGAACACTCTATAGTCTGACGCCAGGCGCGACCAGCGTCTGTCGGCGCGGCCCGACGGCAACCGACACGAAATGCGACATGCTGCATTTCTCGCCGATGCGTTACCCAGACAACACTGCGTCTCCCTTTTTCGTGACGGAGGGACAAGGGACGAGCAGAAACACGCATCCGTAAAAGCAACGCAGCCTGGCGCCGCCTTCGAGTATGTGGCAGAACCAGCGCCTGGCGTGGCAACGCCGGCGTGATGCCAGCGAGCACGCGCACCGCATCACGTCGAAATGTGTTGGCGCCTTGACTGTGGCATGAAGTCATGTTCTCACAAGAAAAGCATATCATGATTATCATGTTTGCACCAGTCACAGACCTTTGTCATCCATTGGCGTCCCGCAATACCAAATTTGGTATAAGGGAATCTAGCGAAAGAGCCGTGAGCGCATCATCAGTGTGGCATGTAGTGATTTTTTTACATGACGCGCTTCTCAAGTTTGCAGCAGTAACATACCTTTGTCATCCATTTGCGTTCCGCAATACCAAATTTGGTATAAGTGAATCTAGCGAAACGGCCGCCAGTGCATCATGAGCGTGGTATGTAGTCATGTTGTTACAGGACACGCATGTCATGATTTTCATGTTAAAGTCTGTCGCTTATGTTCGCCATGCAATCGTGGCATACCATACCAGTTTTGCAACATGCCATGTGAACGAAACCACCGCAACAGCTGCAGTACAATGAAATGTAAATCATGACATTCATGACACAAGTGTAATGACTTTCACGTTGTTACAAGTGAAATATGCTCTCCATGCAGTCATGTTATGTCATACCAAGTTTGGTATCGATGCCATTATTGAAACGGCCAGGAGAGCTGAAAGTCGTAGGCGGCTAGATAGATATATGTTTAGAAAAAATTTATTTACAGCATGTACAGACCACAAAGGCTCCATACCATTCCAGTAACAAGGTATATACACCTCGGCACATCTATAATTCACGACTAACATCACTACGTTACAGTGAAGACATTTGCTCTAATATGCATGACAATGTTGGCATTTACGTACACAAGAACTGAATGCGATATCATGATACAATGGTATAACGATACAATAGATGCAATGAAACACGATATCTAAAAATAGAAATCATATAAAACAACTCAACGGGCGCTGCTTAGCACCAAGTCGGTCGAAAAATGAGTTGTATCCTTTCGTGTTCCACCTTGACGAAAGGGCATGACCAATACGCTCAAAGTCGCCAAAGTTCGCTAAGAAATACTTCGCCTTCATTACAGTCAGTAAAAATAGTTGGGGCAACCATTGTCACATATCTGGTGAGGCTTATGAGTCCGCAGCCCCCACGGCCTGCGCCTGGCAAGCGCGGAACGCGCAGCACTGTCACAGCCGGAGCTGGAGGAGCAGCCATTCACAGCCTTTTGCCAACCATCTTTGAGTACCTGTTACAAGCACACTTGCTGGGTCCTCGCTACACCTTAAATAATAGTAGTTTTCGTGTAGTATAGGCCACCATTCACTCACTATCTATCTTTCATCATTCTTCGGAAAAGCGTGGTATCTGCTACGCACTTGCTAGAAATTTTGTACGATTTTTTAATGAAATGGCTGACGACGATGAGGAACTACGCCTGGACTGGGTATGCACCACAGTTAATAAGTGATCAAGAACAAGCGTTTGTGATAGGTTAGAGCATTGGAAGACCCACTCTTCACGCAATTCGCATTGTGTGTCCCCTGGTTGTTGCTTTGACGTTCTAAAACGCTTTACTACTCATATGCACGCGATTCCTTTCCTGACATCAAGGTTGCCTAAGGCCAGTTTGAAAATGAGTTTGAAGTACCGGAGTGCCTCAGTGGTAGGATAATGGACTGGCACGCAGCAGACCCGGATTCAAATCATATTGTGTCCTTGGTGTGTTTTATTTACTGAGTCTTTTTCTAATTTCTTGCGATATTGGTTACGGACACCGGCAGCGGCAGCGGACAACTGCGGCGCCATGCGTGACCCGTCTTCTAATCTCATAACATCTTTCGCTGTAATATCCCGCTTAGTCGCTAATCTAAATGTCGTTTCAGAAGAATCATTATGTTGAATTTCCGGCTCCAATAAAGCCGCATTCAATGCGACCCTGAGCGCTGTCCTTACCAGACCAAAAATAACGCTCGTTATGTATAAAAAAGAAAGATTGTATAAAACGAAGAAAAACAATTACCAAGTATCACAACATGCAAAACAACGTGGAAGTTACAATGTTGGACTAAGCGTGTAACAGAAAAATCCTCGAGCTTCACAACCAATTCGTACACAGTGACACGCCTGAGTCGGTTAACAAGCGACAGCGGTGAAGTTGTGCCGGGACACAATACTTCTGCGTGTTTTTTAGGCTACCCTTCTTTTCCTAGCTGTTTCTGTAAGATAAACAGGAACTGACTCTGCTTCTTACAATCTTCCTATGTCTGTGGATAGTGGTCGATACTACAGAAGAACTTGCCTCCACAGAACCACAAGACTACACAGTCTCACAATAGCGAGTTACACCGAGAAGGCTTCAAATCCCGAGATGTTTTGTTATACCCTTTGAGTTTACTTACTCAGCAAGAACGCGCTTTTTCTCCTGACTGTGAAGCTTTGCGTTCCAAACGACCTCCTGAATGAGTACACGTTTTTTGAGTTTACTTTCCCGTTCAGTAAGTGCAAGAACTTCCAGACCATTTGTACTCAAGAAAGCTTCAGGCGCTTTAAAAAACCGCCTTGAAAACCTTATTTCACGGAGACTAACATCGCTTTCGCTGTCGTCGGTCTACTTGGTCCAGGCTTCCCGTTCTGGTGCGTGAATCGATAACCCACTCAGAGCGCCTCGGGGACAAATTATAAAAAGCTGAATAATGTGCCTTCTGAAAGGAGGGCACCCTTTCAGAATCTGCTTGCCTCTCACGAACTTCTTCACAAAGGCGAGCTCACTAAAGCGAGTGACACATAGATTCAAAAGTTTAGGGACCTTTAAATGCGAAGCCTCCCTGAGCAAACTTCGGCGATTTTGTGCGTAACCGACCGACCGACCGACCGACCGACCGAAATTAGCGTGGGAGGGTAAGATGATTTGACGAATATGACACGCTGGTCATGACATGAATAATGTCGCCGCGAGACAATGGCACATACCCACGGGCGGGTATGTACCGCTGGTATGCGTGTATGTGTTACAGGTGATTCACACTTAGTACCTACCTAGGAACGACGAGAACAGACATGGGATATCTTAACGTGCAAGCGTCAATAAGAAATATCTGACATCGGTAGCGTCGAACCGACGAATGAAAAGAATAAATATAAGGGTCCCAGGTAGAATGAAACCCAAACATTGTGCGTGGCAATAAAACATTTTAGCACAAAGCTACGCCAGTTCTCCAAACTACTTTTCAAATAGACACTGATTTTCGTGAAACGTCAATAGATGTTGCAGTGCTGCCTGCCCAATTTTATAAACATCACATATTTACTCCTTCGATACAGCCGTCACGTTGGGTTAACGTCAATTGTGGATAGTTGCCATGCGCTGAAGACGATTTATGTAGCAGTATCCAGGGCTAGCATCTTCGCGAGCATCAGCGCTTCATATCAGCTTCTGGTGTTGTTAACACGCATGTTCCAGTTGGTATCGTTGGGTATATGCAAACAACTGGTTATATAAACATGGGCAACCCTTCAATATATGTCTGTTCGTGCAACATTTGCACATATATTTAGCGTCACTTCATGACGTGTCGCTCCCTAGAAAAATTGCAGCACGGTCACCTTTCCTCGGCATGCCTTGCACAACGTCAATTCGCAGGTACGTGTGATCTGCCAAAATATTTTTTTCGAGTCTTAGAACTTGAAACTTGAGAGCTTGCACATGCAGTGACCCACATTGGTGTTTCTTGATCATATTGTTACCATGTCATGGGATGCGTGAGGGGGTGGCGTAATATTGTCAACAAGAAGGTGCACAATATTGTTTTTATCCGCCCTTATTTGTTGCCACAGTGAGCATGCTTCTATGTTTGATCAATTGATTGGGTTTTAACGTGCCACTATTAGGATATGATTATGAGAGACGCCGTAGTAGAAGGCTCTGGAAAGTTCGACCACTTGGGGTTCTTCAACGTGCGCCTAAATGTAAGCACACAGGCCTGAAGCATTTTCGTCTCTATCAAAAACACAACCTTCGTGCTCTTCTTGTTCTTGATAATAATAATATTATTATTAGCCCATATACATTCACAAATACTCATATGCCCACAATAAATAGTGAGAGAACAGGCCGAGAACGAGCAGCAGTCTACGTTAGAAAGAGCCGCAGATTGACAGAATCTTGAGCTCCATACCGCTGAACAGGGGCCTAGCTAAATACAATACTGTATTTTCAACTGCTGTACTCAGATCGGATATTGACCGGAGAGTCACGGGCGCGATCCTGGTCATTATGCTTACATTTCTATGGCAAATAAAGGCAATTGGCCCGTGTACCGTGTGCCGTCAGTGCACGTTCTAGAACACCAGGCGGTCAAAGTTGTCCGGAGTCCTCCACTTCGGTGTTTCTCATAGCCAGAGTTCTATGGGAATTCGAAACGTTCTAAACCAATCAACCAACCAACAAGCCATTGTATTAGTGAGTTCGTCCAGCTCGATATGTCATACTTTGACATCCTTTCTTCAATGGCTTCGGGTCACGCACTTGAGACAAAGGCAGCCGGTGTAGTGAGACTCTATGGGCAATGTAATGAGGTCTTGAAACAGAAGCAGGTCTTGAAACAAACGAAAACATGTCTTGAAACAGAAGCAGAAGAACAATGCCCTTCAAAACAGTCGATTGACCTCATCTGCACTCTTTGCCTTCATCATGTCATTAACAATGGAATTTCGTGGCATAAACATGGATCGACTCTTTTTGAGCAATCTGTCTCAAAGTATTGACTACACGTCCACTGCAGGGCTTTGAAGTGATTGCTTCAAGAGCATGAACTTCACTCACGAAGGAAAAATTTTCCTCTTGGTCTGTCTTTACAGCGAGAAAATTCTGTGAAATAACATGATGATCGCCAAGGAAGGTTCTTATGGAACTAAAAGAAAAAACTTCAATCGAAGACAGAGGTGTCGATTCGTACGAGGAATTGTTCGCCTAAAGCCAACGATAATTACACGCGAATAATTGAGACTAAAATAGATGGGTTTGTCAGAATGCGCGGAATTGTAATGAAATTCCGTGCCTTATTACGCCACAGAAACTAGTACGCACGCACACAAAGACACACACGCACGAACACGCACGTATTCACGCACACACATGCACATCAATGGCTGCACTACCTCCAAAGTGTTTCAATCGCACATGTTTGATGACCATGTATATTCCAACAATCCGGCAGGAGCCCGTTGTGCTTCAGCAGAATTCATAATAGGGACGGCACGGCAGAGAACCGCACTTTGATTAAGTTGGGGTAGGAAGTCGATAGACCAGAACCAATCGTCCCCACCACTGGATGTTGAGCTTCATCTTATAGGCAGATTCAATGGCGCAGAGACACAGCGAAGCAGCTAACATGAAACATGTAGTGGACAAATATTATGCGCAAACCAATTGCATTTAAAATATATTAAGCAGTAATCACATGTATTTACGCTGAAGCGCAAATGCATACTTTTGTTTTTCGAGATCTACAGAGAGAATTAAAAAAAAACAGAGCGGAAAGATGCAAAACAATGTGGCTTGTCATATGTACAAACCAAACCGAATATTGTGATAATAAGAAGAGAGAAAACGCCGAGCCATGCGATAAAGGGCCTTAAGTAGGATACCTTTGGCACTTTAAAACTATTTGACAAACAGTAAAGATGCCTAGTCTACTGACTGTGCAGGCAGTGTTCACCTATTTGTTAAAAGCTATTTCGTTCACACGAAATACACTTTGACGAATAACTGAGTTCACGTGCTAACTTTTGGGTTCAGTTGAATACAAGAAGAAAAAAAATATAGAATGTCTTGCACTTTCAATTGTCGATACAAATCTGAAGAAAGAAAAACGGCCGTGTTCTAGACAGAGAAAATGTTTGATATTTGGCGACCAAATGATGGTTGAACATAAGAAAGCGTTCTCTTGGTACATCACCGACTATTTCTCTTTTCATTTTTTTCATTTAGCTTGTATTGTATAAGAGCGGAAACAAAGACGACACAGGCGTAAACGACCACTCTAGAGCTACGTTGTATCTACCAATTGTCGACAGAGCCCTCACACCATGAAGCTTACAAAAGTGCAAACAACAAAAGTCATTGCTGCAAGACATACGGAGCCATGAGACATACGGAACATGGCTCCGAGACAGACGTCGCAGACATGATTGATATGTGGGGTTTAACGTCCCAAAACCGCCATATGATTATGAGAGACGCCGTAGTGGAGGGCTCCGGAAATTTCGACCACCTGGGGTTCTTTAACGTGAACCCAAATCTGAGCACACGGGCCTACAACAATTTCGCTTCCATCGGAAATGAAGTCGCCGCAGCCAGGATTCGAACACACGACCTGAGGGTCAGCAGCCGAGTACCTTAGTCACTAGACCACCGCGGCGGGGCAACGACGATGCAGACATCCTCCTCAACTTTATATACATCAACCACACAGAGGTCAGGAGCCGCTTCATTTTATTTCTTCGTATAGGTGCTCTATTCAAAAATGAATAACTTTCGATGGCCTTTGAGAGTTTCGTATTAAGGAGCATTGGAAGCTTGGTGAATAACTTAGAGTGAGGCACATAAAACAGGGATACATTAATAAATCACCATGATTTCCGTTTTATCTGAAGTACATGCTAATATCCTCTGTAGAACTGAGATTTTCGGATGCACCTTGCGTAACTAGGTGTTTTCTTTTTCTATGTGGGAGCACTGTTGCTTTGAAGGTGCCTAGCGAAGACGAAGACTCGAGGGCAGGTTTTTTAAGGAACTCAAAAAAGACGTGACGTCACTTCTCAAAGTGTGGAGAAGCATGGCATCCCGTGTCCAATATGGGACAAGTCATAACCCAAAAAAGAGCCTTCTCTAGGGTTCCACTGACACATTCCACAAAACCTTAAGAAACTTCCTTGGCAGTATGTTTGTGACCTCAGTGTGCTAGCGTAATCTCCATTTCCGAACTTTTTGTAATGTACCATAGAGTGGCTCTGTACTTTGAACTATTCAGAACTGTGCATGATTAGGCGGCACACTTAAAATACGGGAATACTGTCCCCAGACAAACACTTTAAAAAGCTTGCAATAAAGAGAGCCGTGGCTTCATTTCTAGCCACCACAATTGGTTGGTAGACTACAGTAATGCATAATTCATGAAGGCACTTCGCTTCGTGTCCGGCTACGGAAACATATATTCCTGCCACATAGAAGTGCAAATAGTGTCGAAGGAGCGGTGTTTTCAAAAGGGAGTGAGAGTCTTGCGATGAAAATGACATAGGCTGCCCCGCCCCCCGTCCTCCCTGCCCCCGCTTTTTTTGCATTTTCAGTGAGAATTTTCTCCCAGTTGAGGAGGTTGTTTCAGCGAGCACAGTTTGTCATCGCCCACTTTGGTGGCCTTTGTCGCCTGTCTGTCCAATTGCTCCACAAAAGAGCGGGCAAGTATCGATTAGAAACAAGTTTGAAAGAAGAAAGAAAAATATGTAAACATGCTACAAACAACACATAACCAAAATTTGTGTCATTGTTCCAGAGAGAAACCACTTCCACCTCCCCTACGTGAATTGCCAAATGTTCCACGTCACCTTTGTAACATAGCGCGTTTGTACATTCCTTGATTGTACGCGGAGCTTTGATTAGAATTTCTCCTTTCCTTGATTTTATAAAGAAAGCGCACAAAAGTAACAACTGCTACATAAAAGTCCCTTTTCTAATGTGACCAGCTAGAATGCACTCAGACGAGTTCCATTTTGTTTAGCCTCACCATGTCCTGATGTTAACAATCAGTACAGCAAAATCCTGCGTGGTACAAATATGGCATCTGTAGCGGAGTTCTACATGAAGAAAGTGTGTTAATAACGCTCAGCGCTTTACCCGAGGCGCATTGTGAGCTTGAAGTAGCCGATTTTCAGATGTATTCAAATGAACAGGTGTCCAATTGGAGGAGTTTTTAAAAAGATGGACGTAGAAAAAGGTAATGTCATGCGGATACCTATATAGATCCGGCTATTGTGCTATACCTTGTCGTGTGAAAGTAATTGAAAGAAAAGAACTCCAAATAGTCTTTCCGAAGTGAGTGCTTAGATAGTCTGAACCACTGACATGCTTTGAGGGGCGGACGGGCGTGTCGTCAGCTGCCACAAGATATATTATATGCATGTCCTCTTGGACCTGTCACATTTGCATAAGGATGTTGGCAGTAGAAAGAAGCGCATCGGGTAGTAATATTTATTTCATTGATCGGTGCAAACATATTACCCAGAAACGTGCATACAACAGAGGACGTACGTCAACAACATGTAAACAAATGATCTATGTCACAAACCCAAATACTAGGAGATGAAAAATAAAGAAGCCAATGAAGAATTTCCAGCAATTCAACAAAATTTCAGTAAGAATATCATTGTTTCTTTTGAAAAACAATCATAATATTGTAGCTGCTTGTAAAAAAATGGCAGTATATCCACGGAGTGAATGATGGAGAGTGGGGCAAAGCATTCCTCCATCCATTCGTTCTTGCTTCCGTCCGTCCATGTGTCCATCCGCCCATCCGTGTGTGCGTCTGTTCGTGCGTCCGTCCCTGCGTTCGTCCATGCAACCGCCCCTGCGTCCGTTCATGCGTTCATCCATGCATCTGTCTGTGTGTCCGTTCGTCCATCTATCCAACACTCCGAGTACCACCATCTCGCACTTTTTCATCATATATTCCCCATATAGAAGCACCGCCATCCAGCGGACATTCCAAGGACTAAACGAGAGGTGGCACACGCACACTTTCTTACGGCTTGCGCTTCGGGTCTACTTCCCACCTTTAACCACCTCGAGTTCATGGTATATACTAGTTCACTGTATTCATGGCACTGTGGCCCAACGCTCGCTAAACCTTTCTAAAACCAAGGAGGTTACGTCCAGCGAGTATAACGTAGCAACTTTTCTTGTCAGAGAGTGCTCATTGTACAGGCCATTGGCTGCTAATGGGAAATGAGAGACAGAAGAATTCGGCTTTTACATTCTTGCGGCTTGCGCTTCGTATCTACTTTCCCCCTTTAACCACCTCGAGTTCATTCATGGTATATACTAGTTCATTGTATTTATGGCACTGCGGCTCAACGCTCGCTAAACCTTTCTAAAACTAAGGAGGTTACACCCAGCGAGTATAAAGTAGCAACCCTTTCTTGTCAGATAATGCTCAATGTACATACCAATGGCTGCTAATGGGGATTGCAGCGTGCGCGTTAACTAAAAGCTGAATGCTCCCGTGTCTCATTCCTCATTAGCAGCCATTGGCATGTACATTGAGCACTATTCTTATTGTTCAACAACGCACAAAAGAAATCACTCACCGGCTCCACCTTGGAGGTCGAAATGTTCTACTTGTTACATTCTACATTTTCTTCCAATTTTCGATCACCCTGCCCGCATACTGACGCTGCCCTTATCGGCATAGGGGGAAAATAATCCTTTCTGACGGGACGGCTCTCTGCTCTCCCATAGTAGAGTACCAAGCACTCGAAATCGTTGAACATTGTTTTTTCTAAACATCGACTACTAATGACGCCGTTTATATATCAAATTGCCTCAGACTATCTCCAGCTGGTCTGAAGTCGATGATTGCAAGCGTTCGGCAGTCCATTGTGGCTTAAGTGTCTGTGGCTGTAAGCAGATTCCTGAAACAAGCTCTCCCCACATGCTCGCTCGACGTATAATTTACTTACTTCAATTGCAATAAACAAATTATAAAGAAAAAAACTGGTTGCCGATCCACAAAGTGAATGCGGACGATCGAGCCAGGCTAGGCCCTAAGATCTACAATGTCTACGTTTAGTCACCGACTAGTGTGAAGGACAGATAGATGAATGGAAAGATAAATGAAGAGATGGATGGGCGGACAGATGCATACGGGGACAGACGAACAGATGCGCGGACGGACGGATAACCAGATAAATGAATGTACGCACGAACAGATGGATGGACGGACGGATGATTGCACTGACAGGCGAGCAGATGCATGGATGGACTGATGAACAGATGGATGGATGTACGGACAGATGTATGCACGGACAGGCGAACAAGTGCACGGACGGACAGGTGAACAGAGGGATGAATGTACGGGCAGATGGGCGGACGGTCGGATGGACTGATGAATGGACGCACGCACAGTTGTATGAATGAACAAACACACGAATGCACGGACAGAGTGCGGTGTCCATTGAACATATGCGCGATATGTGCACTATGCAGACGATCTGCACAGGACCTGTGTTTTGGCACGCCGGGGACCTACGACGACGGCTGACATGGTGACAGCTTGAGGAGCTTCGCTTCTAAAATAGTCAGACTTTTGGCACAAGGCCAAAGCAACGCGAGCGACAGCAACAGGTCGGATTGTTATACGAAGTAAGACAAGGAGATTTAGGAATTATTCGAAATGTAGTGAAGACCGTCACGTGCGTTTAGTTCTCCCACGCGTACCAGCAAGTTCTACCTGTGACTGGGCACAAATGCGAGCCCCCTTTCTTGTGGGCGACTAGCATTTCACTGGAGCTATTCGTACGACACGCGGTGGCATCACACAAGTCGAGCTACATCGAGTGTTTTCGCCGGCGTTTGTCCGAAGTTTTCTTCCTTGGCGTCAGTTGACGTCGACGATACCGGTGACGGCAGCGAAAAGTACAGTTGCAATGCACTTTGCCAAAACTCTCACTTTAGATTGGCCCAGACATTGCAGTGTGGACGTCGACACCGGAAGCAGCTGGATAGTGGGAAGAGCTTGCTTGCTTGTTCCTTGATATATGGCTCCCACCTATTACGGGGGATAGGCCATGAAACGGGCCCATAATGTAAAAAATTAGTTACTGTGATTGTACTCAAAAGGAACATTCTTCAACAAAAGGAATGCTTATGTCAAGTTCATTGACATTAAGCCAGTGGTAAATATTACGTTGGAAAAAAAAAACAGGTCACTGACCAATGTCAAATAAAACAATGACGTTTCGGGACCCGTACGGATCCCTTGTTCACAATGGAATGACGGCTGAGCAACAGGTTCTTATGTAACGTTGAGCGCATGACGCAAAGTCCGGGAGTACACGTGGTTTAGTGTGCCAGATGATCTATTGATTGTGTTACTTGTCGTCTGAATGATTAGTGATTCGAGGTTTAGTCTGGTTGTAAAATTCTTCTCCGTGGCCATGATGCGTGCGTTGTCCCAGCTTATCTCGTGGCTCGTCATCTCGGCATGCTCTGCGAGTGCATTTGTCACTGTGTGGCCCTTGGCGACGTCATTCTTGTGTTGCATCAGACGTCTGCAGTAATTTCCACTCGTGCCAATGTACACCGATTCGCAATCGGCGCATGGTATCTTGTAGACCACACCAGGAAAGTGTTGCCGAGGGAGAGGATCCTTCACATTTAGCAACTCAGCCTTAAGCTTGCTTGCTGGAACATGCGCGATCTGTACACCATGTTCTCTGAATAGACGGGCTAGGGCTTCGCTTACATTTCGAATATAAGGAATCGATGCACGCTTTTTCGTAGACAATGTGTTATGCATGGCTTGACTAGTTGACTGCAGTTTATGCATGACGGATTTAGTTGTTTTCCTAATAAAAATCTTGGGGTATCCATTCCTGATCAGGTCATCTTCAATGGTCCGGAGCTCCTCCTGCAGGCTTCCTTCTCGGAACAAATGTGAATCGCTCGTTGAACTAAAGGCCGAATCACTGAGCGTTTGTGGGCTACCGGGTGGACTGACTCATAGTCGAGGTATCTACCGGAGTGCATTGGCTTTCCGTACACAGCGAAGGCGAGGCCTGTGGGAGTACGTTTTACAACTGCATCCAAGAAAGGGAGGCAACCGTCTTTTTCTTCTTCCACAGTAAACTTGATGGAAGTCTCGACGCCATTTAGGCAGTCAAGGAAAGCTTGGACGTCTTTCTTCCTTATCACGCAGAAGCAGTCGTGGACGTATCTCAGAAAAACCTTGGGTCTCGGCTGAAATGTTCCCAATGCTTTCTGCTCAATTGCTTCCATTGTGATATTCGCAGTTGTGACCGAAATCGACGCTCCCATTGCGGCACCGAAAACTTGCCTGTAGAATTAACCCTTGTACGAGAAGTAAGTGTTGGATAGGCAAAACCGTAACAAGGTGCACAGCTCGGTGACGTCGAACGGTGTGCGATCGGCCAATAACGTGTCCTTGTGAAGCAGTTGTCTGGAAGTGTCTACAGCAAGGTCGACGGGAACACATGTGAAGAGGGAGCAGACATCCAATGAAACTTGTACTTCCAGAATTTTACACCAGAATTTTACAACCAGACTGAACCTCGAATCACTAATCATTCAGACGACAAGTAACACAATCAATAGATCATCTGGCACACTAAACCACGTGTACTCCCGGACTTTGCGTCATGCGCTCAACGTTACATAAGAACCTGCTTGCTCAGCCGTCATTCCATTGTGAACAAGGGATCCGTACGGGTCCCGAAACGTCATTGTTTTATTTGACATTGGTCAGTGACCTGTTTTTTTTTCAACAATGCCTTTACCTGACCAGACGGCATTCCGTCGAACTCTCGACTACGTGGTAAATATTATATATATATATATATATATACATATATATATATATATATATATATAGAGAGAGAGAGAGAGAGAGACAGGCATGGTAGTTGAGTGGCCGTAGCGTTGCATATAGTCCAGTAGATTCTCCGTGAGCGGTCACAACGTGGTTTATTTCGACGTTTCGGCCTAGAGTCTGATGAAGGCCAGACTCTAGGCCGAAACGTCGAAATAAACCACGTTGTGACCGCTCACGGATGATCTACTAAACTATATATATTTTTATGGCGTTTATTAGCAGGCAGACAGCGAGTATACACAATGGCGACAGTAACGGCCAAGCACGGACTCTCAGCGCGAGCGGCGTTCTTGTTGGGTAGCCCCACTAGAAGGTACTCAAGAGTTCGACCCATTTCAGAGTTCGGAGGCTTCGCTACAATTACCCCGGGGTCGGAGAGGGAGCCGCCTGGCGACCTAACAGCTTGTTACTATGAGCGGGTCATAATAAGCCTTCAGGCGCTCCACGTTGACGATGTCTCGCCCACGGCGGCGCATGTCCGAAGATTGTTCAACGGGTTCAATCAGATAGTTGACGGGTGAGGTGCGCTCGATGACACGGTAGGGGCCTTCGTATTTGGGACGTAGTTTGGAAGAGAGGCCAGCTGCAGAGGTCGGGATCGAGAGCCCTACAAGCGCACCAGGAAGGAACGTGGGCTCAGAAGTGGTGGAGCCATCACGAATACTCTTCTGCCGCTCTTGCTCTTGCGTCGTAAAAAGTCTTGGCAAGCTCGCGACACTCTTCAGCAAGCCTGGCTGTCTCGGAAATAGGTGTACACTCAGATGGATCCGGCGTGTACGGGATCATTGTGTCCATGGTGTGCGACGGGTGCCTTCCGTACAGCAAGTAGAAAGGTGAAAAACCAGTCGTGCTCTGAGGGGCGGTGTTGTAGGCGTAGGTGACGAAGGGAAGTATATTATCCCAATTAGTGTGGTTGGCAGCGACGTACATAGAAATTTACCCTGAATTTACCCTGTACATAGAAAGCATGTCGCCGAGGGTCCGGTTAAAGCGTTCGGCGAGGCCATTCGTCGGTGGGTGGTAAGCAGTAGTTTTGCGGTGGATAGAATGGCAATCCGTCAGAATGGCTTCGACGACTTCCGACAAGAAGACACGGCCTCGATCGCTGAGAAGCTCCTGAGGTGGACCGTGGCGCAGTATAAATCGATGCAGTAGGAAGGACGCAACATCACGCGCAGTAGCCGCAGGGATAGCGGCGGTTTCGGCGTATCGCGTTAAATGATCTACGGCGACGATGGCCCAGCGGTTACCAGCCGACGTCAGAGGAAGTGGTCCATACAAATCGATACCTATGCGCCCAAACGGACGCTCAGCGCAAGGTAACGGTTGCAGACTGGCTGGCGACATGTGTGCTGACGGTTTGCGGCGTTGGCAAGCAAGGCAGGAGCGAACGAACTGCTGCACGTAGCGGTACATCCCGCGCCAGAAGTATCGTTGTCGAATGCGACGGTAGGTTTTGAATACCCCAGAGTGCGCGCATTGCGGATCAGAATGGAAGGATTCACATATCTCTGACCGCAGACTGCGGGGTATCACAAGTAACAACTGCCGGCCATCGGCGTCGTAATTGCGTCGGTGTAGAAGGCCGTCACGGATGGCGAAATGGCGAGCTTGACGACGCAAGGCACGTGTGGATGGCGTTGCGGATGGATCAGAGAGCAAGTCGATGAGCGGGCCGATCGAATTATTCTTTCGCTGTTCGGTAGCGATGATGTCAACATCAATGGCAGAAACAGCAGCTGAGGATACTGAGCAGAGCACATCACCTTCAGGCAGAGGGGAGCGCGAGAGGGCGTCGGCGTCAGCATGCTGGCCAAATGACACTCCTTGGTTTCGTGTACTTGTGGACGGGAGCAAAGGCCAGAGAGGAAAACCAGGCAATGGTAGAGTGTATATCAAAGGACATTCAGGAGTTAGGAAGAGAGTGCGAGATAATTATACTAGGAGACATGAATGCGCACATAGAAGATATAGATGGGTATACCGACCCGACAGGCAAAATGATCATGGATATGTGTGAAAGGCTTGATTTGATCATTTGCAACAGTACCGAGAAGTGCGAAGGGCAAATAACATGGGAGGCAGGAAGGCTTCAGTCGACGATAGATTATGCACTGATGTCACATAGGATGTATGATAAGCTCAGGGGAATGCACATAGATGAAGGTGGCTCCAGAAGTCTTGGTAGCGATCACAAACGTATCAAGCTAAGTTTTGGAAGAGCAGTGAAAGTGGGAAGGAGACAAGATGAGCAACTACAGGACAATTTTTATTCAGAAAGGCAAATTGAAATAGCCACTAAACAAATTGAGAAAGTAATCACGGAGGATAATAAGACAGTGTGGACATACACGAATCTAATTAGACTCTTTGAGTTAGAGCTTGCTAAGACGCGTGAGAAGTCACCCCGGAAAAGAAGACACAAACCCAAAAGTTGGTGGGATGAGGAAGTTAAGAGAGCCATAGCAAAACGTCAGGAAGCCTCTAGAGAACACAGACATGCTAAGCAGCGGGGTGAACCGACAGATGAAGTTGAAAGAAAATGGGCAACCTTTCTAAGCTGTAGAAGGGATGCATCCCTTCTGATCAATGAAAAGATTAGAAGGAAGGGAGCTCAGTGGCTGGCAGAAGTACATAAAAAAGATAGAAAGGCAGCTGCGAAATTTTGGAACCATCTAAACTCCCTAAGAAATGAGACGAGCCTAGAGCAGAGTTTTATAACTACAGCCCAAGGTGCTAGGCTAGAAGGAAACGAAGCTATTGAATATATAAGAACAAGGGTGACAGAAAAATTTCAACAAAGTACTTTATGCACCACAATAGACAAGGACGAATCAAGTGGTGCAATGGCTCCATTTCACAACAAGAGTGGGAAAGGGCTGAGAAAAGGGTCCCTAGTAGTACATCAACAGGCCCAGATGGCATTCCAATTAGGCTGATAAAGACATTAGATCCGAAGTCTAAGCAGGCTTTGAGAGAGGCAGTGAGCACAATAATAATCGATGGTGAAGTTCCCGATGGATGGAAACTTAGCAGGATGAGCATGATCTATAAAGGAAAGGGGGACAAAGCTGACATAAACAACTACCGTCCTATAACAGTGACATCAGTGGTCTACAGGCTGGCGATGCAGATTATAAAGGAAAGACTGCAGGCGTGGATAGATGATGAGGGGGTGCTGGGGGAACTGCAGAATGGGTTTCGGAAACACAGGAGGTTGGAAGACAATCTGTTCTCACTGACGCAGTGCATCGAAATAGCAGAAAAGGAACACAGGCCTCTGTGGCTAGCATTTTTGGATATCAAGGGAGCGTATGATAGCGTGGTTCAAGAGGAATTGTGGGGAATACTGGACACACTAGGCGTGAAACATGTAGTCACTAATCTTTTAAAGGGTATCTATAAAGGTAACAAGGTAGTTATAAAGTGGGAAAAAACAGGTATCCAAGCCTGCAGAGGTAAAACGGGGGCTTAGGCAGGGGTGCCCCCTGTCACCCTTATTATTCATGATGTACCTACAAGGATTAGAAGCAAAATTAGAGGGAAGTGGGCTGGGCTTCAACCTCTCTTTAGTCAAACAAGGAAAACTTATTGATCAGGCACTACCAGCATTAATGTACGCAGATGATATAGTGCTAATGGCCAACAACAAGGAAGATTTGCAGAGATTGATGGACATCTGCGGTAATGAGGGAGATAGGTTAGATTTTAGATTCAGTAAGGAAAAATCAGCAGTCATGGTTTTCAATGACAACGAAGGTAGTGAGCTTAGAATACAGGAGGTCACGCTAGAGATTACACATAAATACAAATATCTGGGCGTATGGATAAGCAATGGGACCGAGTATCTGAGGGAACACGAAATATACGTGACGACTAAAGGTAACAGGAATGCAGCAGTCATGAAAAATAGGGCCCTGTGGAATTACAATAGGTATGATGTTGTGAGAGGAATATGGAAAGGGGTCATGGTTCCTGGGCTGACGTTCGGCAATGCGGTCTTGTGCATGAGATCAGAAGTTCAAGCAAGATTAGAAATTAAGCAACGGGGAATAGGTAGGCTTGCTTTAGGAGCTCACGGAAATACACCAAATCAGGGAGTACAAGGTGATATGGGATGGACATCATTTGAGGGCAGGGAAGCTAGCAGCAAGATAAAATTTGAGAAACGATTGAGAGAAATGGGGGAAGAGCGTTGGGCTAGGAAGGTTTTCAGCTACTTATACTTAAAGAATGTCGATACGAAATGGAGGAAGCGAACCAGGAAGTTGACTGGTAAATACTTAGAAAACAGCAGGTGGCCAAACCAAAAAGAACTATCGGTTAAGAAGAAAGTTAAGGAAACTGAGACTGACATGTGGAGAATGGGCATGATTAAGAAGTCCGCACTAGAGACCTATCGAACCTTTAAGCAGGAAATTGCCAGGGAAAGGATCTATGATAATACTCGGGGTAGTTCTCTACTGTTTGAGGCCCGGACGGGAGTACTGCGAACAAAGACATATCGGGCCAAATACGAAGGGGTAGACACAGTATGCAGTGCGTGTGGAGAGGAAGAAGAAACTGCCGAACACTTGATAATGTTCTGTAAAGGGCTTCACCCTATAGTTCAGGATGATGGCGCTGCGTTTTTCAAAGCACTGGGGTTTAGGGACCGGGAGGGCAAAATAGACTTTAAGCGGGTAGACGTAACTAGAAGGAGGTTATCTGATTGGTGGCTAAAGTCGAGGCACGAGTGAAAATTAAACTCTTCACTGCAAAGTACGAATCCTCAAACTCACTTTTTAAGAAAAAAAATAAATATAGTTTTTGGTTCATTAGGTATTACGGCTTGGTGGCGCTAGCCACCGCCCGATCTAAAGGGTACAGCCATATCCATCCATCCATCCATCCATGGCGTCCGTTGCGGTACAGCACGCGGATGTCATAGTCTTGTAAGCGAAGAGCCCAACGGGCGAGACGGCCTGAGGGATCCTTCAATGATGAAAGCCAGCATAGTGCATGATGGTCGATGACGACATCGAATGGGCAACCATACAAATAAGCTCGAAACTTTGTAAGGGCCCAGACGATCGCCAGGCACTCTTTCTCCGTGACGGTGTAGTTTGTCTCGGCTCTCGTGAGCGTACGGCTTGCATATGCTACGACATATTCAGAGAATCCGGGTTTGCGCTGCGCCAGGACAGCGCCGAGGCCTACACCACTGGCGTCTCTGTGCACCTCCGTCGGGACCGTAGGGTCGTAGTGGCGTAGAATGGGAGGAGACGTCAGCAAATGGCGGAGCTTCGCGAACGCGTCGTCGCACTCAGACGACCACGAATTGAGGGGCCCGTTACTTCCAAGGAGCTTCGTCAGCGGTGATATAATTGTAGCAAAGTTTCGTATGAAGCGTCGGAAGTATGAGCACAGGCCCACTAAACTACGCAGTTCTTTGACGGACGCAGGTTTGGGGAATTGAGCCACGGCCCGAAGCTTGGCTGGGTCAGGAAGAATGCCATCCTTAGACACGACGTACCCTAGGATGGCGAGTTGCCGTGCTGCAAAGCGGCACTTCTTCAGATTTAGTTGCAAGCCGGCATTGCTCACACGTGCGAAAACTTCTTTCAGACGTTGGAGATGCGTGGAGAAATCTGGAGCGAACACAACAACGTCATCGAGGTAACACAAGCACGTGTGCCATTTCAAGTTGCGCAGAACGGTGTCCATCATGCGCTCAAAGGTCGCAGGTGCATTACATAGACCAAACGGCATGACGTTAAATTCGTACAAGCCGTCGGGTGTGATGAACGCAGTCTTCGGTCGAGCGTCATCAGCCATGGGTACTTGCCAGTACCCCGAGCGCAGATCAAGAGAAGAAAAAAATTCGGCTCCGTGAAGGCTGTCAATTGCGTCATCGATGCGCGGCAGTGGGTAAACACCCTTGCGAGTAATCTTATTGAGTCGTCTGTAGTCCACACAGAACCGCACAGAACCATCTTTCTTCGCGACAAGAACAACAGGAGACGCCCATGGACTGTCCGAGGGCCGAATAACGTCGCGTTTGAGCATATCACCAACCTGCTCGTTAATTTCCCGACGTTCAGCAGGCGACACGCGGTAGGGACGTTGCCGTAATGGTGGATGGGCACCAGTGTCGATACGATGTGTAACAGCGGACGTGCGACCGAGAGAACTTCGCCCGACATCGAAAGAAGAATGATATTCTCGCAGCAGGTCCAGAAGCTTGGAACGCTGTACCGACGTAAGATTGTCATCAATGTAAGGGCCAAATACATCAGGAGATGATGAATCGTAAGTGGAAACAGCGCTGACGGTACACGAACTGGGACAACGCGAGTCATCAGGTACGTCCAGGACTTGTGCGTTATCCACTGGTTCCACTCTGCCGAGACATTCCCCTCGAACCAAGGTAACAGTGTACGGGGATGGGTTGGTCACAAAAATAGCGGCGTTGCTCTGAGTGATTTTCACGGTCGCGAAAGGTACTAGCAACCCTTTGCTTCGGCAAGCATGGTCGGATGGCGAAACGAGTGCAATTGTGTCGGAGAGTCCAGCGCAGTAGACAGATACACCCATTGCCGAACTTGGAGGCACGATGGTATCGTCTTTCACGAGAATCTTACTCAGTTTCGAGGGACTGTCTTCCGGCGTAAAATGCGAGAAGGGTGAGAGTTCAATTTCGGCAGCGGCACAATGGATGACGGCGTCGTTGCGGGAGAGAAAATCCCACCCCAGGATGACGTCATGAGAGGATGCAGGAATGATGATGAATTGGCCGACATACAGAACGTCCTGAACGACAACGCGAGCTGTGCACTCTGCTGAAGGATGGATACGATGTGAACCGGCAGTACGAAGGGACAACCCAGAAATTGGCGTCGTCACTTTTCGAAGCTAGCGGCAGAAGTTTTCGTTCATAACGGATACTGCAGCTCCAGTGTCAATAAGAGCAGATGCATGAACACCGTCCACAAGCACGTATATGACATTAGATGGGCGGCTCTGAGGGCTTTCACATCGCAATAGCATCGCAGTTCTTGCCTCTGGGACTGCGACGATTAGTTTTCCCGCTCATGAGTAGCCGAACTTGGCCTCATGGGGGACAGGGAACGACGTCGTGGAGACGGCGACCTTCGAGGAGATGGACCTGGGCGAGATGGCGGTGGCATAGACGGTGGTTCGTCGGGATAGGGACGGCTGAGGTGGCCAGCAATAGGCGAAGAAATTGGAGCCGGCTATACACGATGGCAATAACGGGCTACGTGACCGGCGTAACCGCAGGCAAAGCAAATGGGCCGGTTGTCGGGTGTGCGCCATCGGTTCGCTGGGGTAGGTCTTGTCCATGGCGTAGGAGCCGATGGACGGAACTGTGGCTGGAAAGGCTGCAGGGGGGGCTGGAGCTGAGTCTGAGAGGTCACGTCAACATACGTAGCCGGCATAGCCGCTGTAAAGGATGGAGGTCGTGCGGCAGCTTCGGCGTAAGTCAGTGGGGCGGGCGGTTGAACGACTGGAGGCGGCCTGGCGACCACTTGGGCGTAACTTGGGGGCGCAGGGGTCGGAAGCTGTTGTGGTTGGTACGCCGGCATAACCTCCGCTATTTCCTGCTCAATTGCTCGGCGGATGGGTGGAAGAATGGTAGTGGCCGATTGTTGAGCAGCCGGGGGGTGGGCAAAGGGCAGGAGAGAGAACTGCCGCGCGATTTCCTCACGTATGAAGGACTTGAGGTCTGCCAGCAGTGTTACCTGATCACAGCTCGCCTCCAAGCCTGCAAGCCCTGCATCTCGTTGTGTAGAGCGACGGGTCATCGAACGCTGCCGGCGGAGCTCCTCGTAGCTCTGGCACAGCGTGATGACCTCAGCTACTGTGCCTGGGTTTTTGGCAAGCAGCATCGTGAAGGCATCATCGTCAATGCCCTTCATGACTTTCCGGATCTTGTCTGATTCGGACATGCTGTCGTTGGATTTCTTGCAAAGGTCCAGGACATCTTCTATGTAACTGGTGAACGATTCACCGGCCTGCTGAGCGCGTTCGCGTAAGCGCTGCTCGGCTTGCAGCTTACGAACAGCAGGGCGGCCAAAAACGTTGGTAATAGCGGTCTTGAAATTGGACCAGGTTGCGAAATCAGACGCGTGGTTGTTGTACCACAAGCTTGCAACGCCCGCAAGGTAGAACACCAAGTTTGTGAACTTGCCGTCCTCGTCCCATTTGTTGGGGTCGCTCACGCGCTCGTAAATAGCGAGCCAGTCCTCCACGTCAGTGCTATCGGCGCCCGTGAAGATGGGTGGATCTCGGATGCTGGGGACACCGGCACAAGGGGGTGGCATGGGAGGAGGCGTTTGCTGAGAGGCGTCGTGGGACATGGTAGATTGCAGGGTACGTGAACGCAGTTCCCAGGGCATCAAAGGGGATCGTAGCACTCTCCACCACTTTGTTATGGCGTTTATTAGCAGGCAGACAGCGAGTATACACAATGGCGACAGTAACGGCCAAGCACGGACTCTCAGCGCGAGCGGCGTTCTTGTTGGGTAGCCCCACTAGAAGGTACTCAAGAGTTCGACCCATTTCAGAGTTCGGAGGCTTCGCTACAATATATATATATATATATATGTAGCGTCCGGGTCACCAATGTAGCGGCGAGAGAAGAGAGACGTGAGATGACGTCGAAGGCGGCCGATGGGGCCGAGCCGATCTCGCCACTTTATTCCACGCCTGAAGCAGAGCCGCGGTGGCTGTCCACGTCCGACGCACCAAGGCGTGTCAGCTCGTTCTCAATCTCGCGCAGCTCGAGCTATCATACGCTGCGCGAGAGGCGCGGCGCGGTGATTAAGAAATGATGATGATGATGGCGCTACAGGGCTCCCCCCCTAGCGCTTTGCGCGATTTGAAAACATATGAAAAAGAAAGAGACTATATACATGAACGAAAGTCCGCAAGGTGTCCGTTTAGGAAGTCCAGTTTGTGAACGTTTATGGGCCATCCGTAAGCAGTGTGTCTCCGGTGGGCGACTCTGGGAGAAGCGCAAGGGACGAAGAAGGAAGTGCCGGGTCGCTGTGTTCATAGACACGTCCATCCGATAATTACGTGGTGGGACCATTCGAATGCGCACCCGCCGTTTCGAGTAGACGCGGCTGACAAACGTGCCCACAGCTGGAACTGTGGACAGGCGCTGAAGAGCTCGCGCCGGCAATGTGGGCGAAATAGTGTGAATGGTCGGAACGCACCCATGATGACCGAGCACTGAAGTTTCACAGCCACAGCGGGGTCTCCGACAGCGCACAGGGGGCCGAGCCTGCTGTCGACAAGGAGCAACGTCGCGGTCGTGCTGGTGCGGACGTCTCTGTCGATGAAACACCGGCCTCCGCCTAGCACTGCGACCGGCATGCCGGGGCGTGTGGCCGAGTCGACGGATGTGGAAACGCCGTGCATTGCGGCTAGTCATGTGCACGGCAAGTGGTTGGCCCTTGCGTCGGGAAAACCTCGTAGGTGTTTGCGCCGTCTTGAAGGCCAAAGCTGCAACGCACGGCTGCATAGCAGGACGCTTGAAAAGGGGACGTTGTGTTTTACGGCGAACGCGATGATTTCTTCTGTGCGCTGTCAAGTGTGGTAGACAGGCAGTAGGATTGGGCGTCGTCGCTCGTGTCACCAACGAGCCCGCGTTGCGAACACACGTCTGGTAGTTGCCGTCCAGCGTCAAAGGCTCCGAGGGATGGTTGTGGAGCCCAGAAGTCGTGGCCTGGGGGTTGAATGGCGTGCCCGTGCTCGTCGCGGCAGCCTGGTGGTTGTCCGCCTGCATGGGTGGTACAAAACGTGCGGTCTGTCCGGCAGCATCCCGGAAGTTCGGTCGTAGCATGTCACGGGCAGGAACTTCAGCTGCGGGAGACGTTGAGGTAGGTGATAGTGGCTGCCTGCAAGACGTATGGCGCGTTAAGGCCGGTTGAGAGTCATCTTCGGACACCGTCGACGGCGATGCCTCCGCTATTGGGGGGCGAATAGCAGGCACGACGATGTCCGTAGTTGCGGCAGGCTCCAAGGCGTGCGGCGAGGTTGCCGTCAGTGAAGACTGACCTGCCTGAGTTGTCTGGGGTGGAGGAAGACGTGCAAGTGGCAGGCACGAGTGACAGACCTGCGTTCGCGGGCTCCAAGGGGACGCTTCTCTCGGTGCTGAGACCAGTCGAAGTGGGAGCGTCGTCTACCTGGTCGTCGTGCTCAGGTGCAGATTTGGATCTTCGTGCGACTGTATCTGAGGTAGGGGGAGTCGTAGCAGAGGTAGCGCGGTCGCAGTCAATGGATGGTTGCGGGCTGGTTGGTAGTGCGCGCTGCGACGCAGTCGAAACCTGTAAGTCGCGGGTGAACGGCAGCGGGTGGTAGGTGAGGCCATGTCTGGCAAGCACCGCCGAGCAGAGGTCATCGTAAGGCTGCTGGCTGGAGGTTGAAGTGCCAGAGAGATGACGCAACTCTACCGGAAGGGCGTCTTGAAGAATGGCGTGCATCAGCAGCTGGTCCGTGATGCCATTCACCGCAAGAACGGCGTCGAGCTGCATAAACCATACCTTGGGGTAAGTTGATTGGTACGGCGGCACTGGTGGGCAGAGTTGCGGGAACATGGCCGCGGGCCGCTCGGCGAAGGGCGTGTTCTCCGGGTCACCAATGTAGCGTCCGGGTCACCAATGTAGCGTCCGGGTCACCAATGTAGCGGCGAGAGAAGAGAGACGTGAGATGACGTCGAAGGCGGCCGATGGGGCCGAGCCGATCTCGCCACTTTATTCCACGCCTGAAGCAGAGCCGCGGTGGCTGTCCACGTCCGACGCACCAAGGCGTGTCAGCTCGTTCTCAATCTCGCGCAGCTCGAGCTATCATACGCTGCGCGAGAGGCGCGGCGCGGTGATTAAGAAATGATGATAATGATGGCGCTACATATATATAGGTATGGGATATGGCACAACGGGAGCGTTGTCAACAAGGATAAATATATTTATTTCCCAACAGTTTCGGGAGGGGTCCTCCCTTCATCAGGGTATGAGTTGAACTTCCAAACTTCGTTGCTGCCGTGTCCCTCTCGCCTTGGAAGATGTTTGAGAGAGTGAGAGAGAACTAAAAAAGAAAGAAAGAAAAAAAAGAAAAAAAAGAGAAGAAAAAACGAAAAGAATAAAAGAAAAAAAAAGAAAAAAAAGAAAGTAAAAAAGAGGGAAAACCACTGTGAACACTGAGAACAAAACCAAATGTCCGTGTACGTCCACATCCGGTTCCAATCCCGTGCTGGTCAGTTCTCGGCGTGTGTCGGGCCACCCAAGATTGTCGCCGCGGTGGCGGGAGGGGTCCGTGACGGCGTGCGTAAGGAAAGGGTTTCCTCTTATTGGGTCGGTCAGCTCTCTTTCATCTTCGTCCGTTTCCCCTCAATGGCCATCAAGTGGTAGGTGAACAGATCCACTTTGTATGTGCATGTGAAAAAAAAAACACAAGAAGGGACAGTGTACACGTACGAGTCAGTCAGAAAAAACAAGCATGGTCTCCAGCTATCAATCTTTGTCACAAATTTCCTCCTGGCTTACTTCTCGGAGGCAGGAGAGTCTTCCGCGGTCCTCGTTGATGCCGGCTACTAATGTTCGAAATTTGAAAATAAAATATGCCTCACGCTGTTCGCGCTTGCGTCTGTTTGAGAAACCGGACGGCAAAAGAGTTACGCTGATATTTTCAAAACTGTGGTTTGGCAGGCGCAGATGTCTAGATAAAAGTAGCTTCGGCAGTGAAGTGGCGTGGTACCGGTGATTATTCAACCGCAGCCGAAATGGCGTGTCTGTTTGGCCGATATATACTTGTCCGCAGATGTTGCAATGTAGAGTGTATATTACAGTACTGGAGTCACAATTAAGGCTTTCAGTTATGCAGAATTTGAAATCCGAGAAGTTCGCTTTGGATTCACGTGTTGTGACCATCTGTGGGCATACCTTGCATCGAGCTTTTCCGCAGGGATGGCACCCTGATTGAATTTTTGGGGTGTTTGTTTTTGCTCTGACAAGAATGTCCTTCAGATTTTTATAACTGCGGTACACAACGTGAGGTGGCTTCGCGAAAATAGAAGTTAGTCGTTTGCTTTGCCTGATTATGTTGAAATGGCGGGAAAGTATGCTGTCGATTCGTGGCGCTGATGAGGAGTAAGTTAGTACAAGGTTCGTTTGGGAAGTCGTTTTAGATACTTTGTTTGGTCTCTTAATTATATCATTCCTATTCACGTTGCGAGCGCGTAGTATGGCATCGTCAATAATGTATTCCGGATAATTTTGTTTCAATAAGGAATGCTTTAAGTGTTCTGCGTGTCTGTCCAATTCCCGCATATCGGTGCATATTCTTCGGTACCGGTAGGCCTGAGAATGTGGAATACCCGTTTTGCAATGCTTTGGGTGGCTGCTGTTGAAATGTAGGTACATTTGACGGTCTGTAGGCTTTTTGTAAAGGTTTTGTACCCTTTACAAAAAGCCTACATGCTCTCTTAGAGTTAATACCTCATACTCTATATCATTAACAACCTTTTCTAAACCCACCAATCGTTACACACTTCTTTTATACACACCAAGTACTCTAAATTATTAACCTTTAGGGGCGAAGCTCCTAACGCATGGGTTAATCGCCACCTGTATGTATGCAAGTATGTGGCGACCACCTCACAGCATATCCACGGGGTGAATGATGATGAGAGGGGCGCAGCTTCGCCGGGTTTTATTGGCAAACCGCGAATCATCTGCTGGCCGCGTACGTCCGTCAGCTGTGTGTTTGTCTGTTTGACGCACGGATGGACAGATGGATGGATGCATGGACCATGCTTCACCCAAATCACCATTCCCCTCGTTCATATGGTGTGATTTTTTGTCTGTCCATCTGTCTCCATCCGTCCGTCCGTACGTTCATATTCCCACTTGTCCATCTATTCTTCTGTCCATCCGTCCGTCCATATGTCCGTACATTCATCTATTTAACAGTCCATGTTCTGATAGCTTGTCAAGTTGTGCTGATGACATCCAATCATCAGTCGTTGCTTACCTAATAATGTAAGCGAAGTTCTTGTCATTAGTGTAGAAAACAACGGTACGCTTCTCTTTAAACTGTTGTTGGTCATCACAAGTGATTAGTTTTTGCGGAATTCGGATGCGATTATTCTAGGTCGAATGAATCGGGCATCCCCTCTTCAATATTGTGCGGTTTTTGAGGCTCATAAAACAAGTACTGCAGAAATACCATACACCCTGAAGAAAGAGTACTCGGGGAGGAAGGCTTAGTGAGAAATCAGTGCCGGGAAAATAAGCACACAGTACATTCAACCCGGTATGAAAAAACTCCTAAGCATTTCCCCGAGAGTGAACATGGTTAAGTGCGAACGCATGGGGTGATGCTATGTGAGGGGGAGTAAAGTTAAAATCCGTTGGCATTCGCCAGTGAGTTAACGTAAACTCCCCCATGTGATCACATTGCGATTCCCAGGAACACTTAGACCCCCTTCGGGAAATCTTGGTGAGTTTACGCGTATATGTGAGAGTAAATTTGCACTATAATGATGTTTATGTCTACGGCCCGCTTCGCCCGCTTGCGCTCGGCATTACGGGCCCTTCGCCGTGCTGCCTTGTCTTCAACTGGCGCGACATCTTCAACGACGCGTGCAATGCTCGTATTCGATTGCGTTGTACACGTTCTTGGAGGTATCGCAGTCTAGGTTGATGCCTGCGATGTATCCATACCTAAGACGACTTGCCGATCTCGAGCAATTCGTGGCAGTGCGGGCGCGCGCAGCCACGGAGCGGAGGGCGGAGCGCATGCAATCACGTGGTGTGTGGCGTCGCTGCCCCGTTGCTACAGACGTTCCTCTCCGCTCCTCGCGCCGTTGCTAGGGAAAAGGATGAGGCGCACCGTGGACGGCGGATTCAGGGTTGCTTATAAAGTGCATTCGCACTTAAAACAAACAAAGCGATGGCACTCCAGTGCACGCAACACTGCACTTAATATTTGCAGCTCTGACCGTTATCTGATATTACTCCCCGACCAAGGCTACTGTCCCAATTACACTGTGGTGAACGAGCAGGAAAGTCTGTGATAGAAAAGTAAAGAACCATAGGGCAAACAATAACATTCTGACCCTGCCTTAACGGAAGAACAAATAGCCACTGTCGCATAAATTTGTGCAAGTGCTTGCGTTCATTACAATGGCTATAAATGCTTTGCAATGTGCAAGTTATCCTCAATTGTTCAGTGCGTATTCAAACATGCAGCAATTATTTACAAGGTATGGAAGTCAGAGTGGCCTAATCAGGGTGGTTTAGCTAGTCGGACAAGTCAAAGTAGGGAACATACAGTACAACACCTGTAGCAACCACTGCTGTAAGGACTACGTACTCTAGAACACTGCGAAAGATTGTGTTAGTCTGGCTACGCTCCACAATTTTTATAGCGTCCCTGCGCCACCAAGCTTCACAGTTAAGCACTTCGAATCCAATCATCATTGACTAGCTAGAAAGCCTGAATATGGCAAATGAGGTAAACTGAAGGGACCTTCAGAGGAGCAAGACTCATAAAAGATAAAAATTGTATGTCTAATTCATTAGTGGCGAGAAGCTACATAAAGCATCGCACAGATATCTGAAAAGGAAGCCCCCGAGTTCACAAGAAAACTAGTTAACTATTAATAAAGCCGCTAGAATTTTTCGGTTAAATGGTACGCTTTCCTTCTGCGATATTCCGGCAGACTTCGTCGGTTGCTTCCCGCTACAAATAGTCAGGAGACAGTATTTAAAAATCAAGAACGACAAGATAAGTGAGTTCCCAGTTGAACTCAATTTTGCAAAGTGGGCAGCATGACTTGCGCAGATTTCTATCCCGAGAACGTGGTATGTGGCAGTGTAGACTTCCACTTTCGGACTGAACACGATAAAGCGCGCCGGCCCACCATGAAATGTCAGTGCATCGTTCGCGGTGGTGCATGGAACCACACTGGCGCAGGCATGACCTCTGAGATGGCGGGCGCGCCACGACCTGTAACTCGAGGGTCATGGCGCAGGTATGAAGGAAGAAAAAAATGGCAGCATATCCAAGGAGTGGATGAAGGAGAGTGCGGCGAAGCATCCGTGCGTCCATTCATTCTTGCTTCCGTCCGTCCATGCGCCCGTCTGTCTGGCCTCCCGTGCGTCCATCCAACCGTCCATGCGTGCGTCTGTTCGTGCATCCGCACGTCCATCTGTGCGTCCGTCCCTGCGTTCGTCCATGCATCCGTTCCTGCGTCCGTCCACGTGTCAATCCATCCATGCAGCTATCCGTGCGTCCGTCTATGCATCTGTCTGTGTATCCGTTCGTTTACCTATTCAACACTTCAAGTACTACCATCTTACATTTTTTCATCATATATTTCTCATATAGAAGCGCCGCCATCCAGCGGACATTCCCAGGATTAAACGAGAGCTGGCACACGCACACTTTTTTACGGCCTGCGCTTCGTGTCTACTTCCCACCTTTACCCACCTCGAGTTCATGGAATATACTAGATCACTGTATTCATGGCACTGCGGCCCAACGCTCGCTAAGCCTTTCTAAAACCAAGGAGGTTAACACCAGCGAGTATACCGTAGCAACCCTTTCTTGTCAGATAGGGCTCAATGTACATGCCTATGGCTGCTAAGAGTTAATGAGAGGCAGGAGAATTCGGCTTTTAGTAACGCGCACGCTGCGATTTTTTATTGTTCAACAACGCACAGAAAAAATCTCCCACCGGCCCCACCTTTGAGGTCAAAATCTAAGACTGGTTACACACTACTACGATTACTACTACTACGAGGGATGAGCGGGTGCCGCTTTAAGGAGCTTCGCCCCTAAAGAGAAATGAGGGAGAATTAAGTCGCACGATTCAAGTCGACCGTACCAACGCGTGATCGAAACATCACCACGTGCGGCGGATTTTATTAATGTCGGTGACGTTTCGTTTTCGAATATCTGGCGTAATCTAGCTGGTCTGCGCCGAACAAGCGCGCTTCAATCAAAAGATACCGACTGGTCTACTTCAACCCCTCTGCAAATCTCGTTACTTGCTTGTTCTTGACGCAAATGGTCACGTGTTGGGCTGACAACACTGACTCCAAACCGGCTTGGCTTGCCAAGGTTGCCTACGTGAGGTAATGCAAGGTTTTCCATGGACGCATTTCCTCTATGGACACAGGCCCGCAAGGATGCGTCACTCTTGCCGTGTTTCACCACAAAGCAGGAGCTGCGCGCTTCATTTCGCTTACAGACAACGGCAAGCAACCCTGTGCGCTGCCACTTATTGTCTCTTTGATTCGAGATGGTGCCTGATGCTCGGTCATTACGCAGCGAGCGCCGGTGCTGCACCGAGTTCACCTTAAGGTCAATGAGCCTGTACATGCAATATAGGAGACATACATGCAGTCCTCTACGAAATGGCTCCAGCGCCAGAGGGAATAAAGACCTCTCGTCGATAAGAAATCCCTTCCAATAGGTTGCCACTCATGCGCAAAGCCTAATAGAGCAGCCTACCCAGCTTCTTGTAATGGCGGGTGGTAAGCCCAGTGATACTTACCATTGCAGTGTGACCAGGCGTGAAGCACGTATACCCACGTAGACCGGCGCTCCCGTGTCCTAAGTGAGAAAAAAAGAAGCAGAACTGGAGTCGGAAAATGTTACCGCATTTCTATCAAAGATCATCATCATCATTAACAGTCGATCTCATGTCGGCTGCAGGGCGAAGGCTCCTCACAGTGAGTTGCAATAGACCTTGTACTGTGGAAGCCGATGCTGCTTGGTACCTTCAATTAACGTTTTTTGTGATCCCTAACCGTTTCCCGTTCATGGACGCACCCACCTTCTGTTTACTTATCTGCTATCTGTTTTAAATGTGGCGTGGCTTCCCCATATTTACTATTTTTTATTTATTACGAACTAAAGTGTCTTTTACGGCTGTTGTTTTTCACTGATCTACAATGCTGTTTTCCTATCACACAAAGTTACGCCGATCATAATTAGTTTCATGGCGCGTTATGTGGTGCTTCTTCTAGTGTTTCTTTAGCGCTAAATAATACGCCCAGACAAAAACAAAAAATGGCAGCATATCCACGGAGTGAATGATGGAGGATGGGGCGGAGCATCCGTCCGTACTTCGTTCTTGCTTCCATCCATCCATGCTTCTGTCTGTGTGACCATCCGTGCGTCCATCCGCCCGTCCATGCGTGCATCGGTCCCTGCGTTCGTCCATGCATCCGCACCTACCTCCGTCCATGCATCCATCCGGCCGTGCAGCCATTCGCGCGTCCGTCCATGCATCTGTCTGTGTGTCCGTTCATCCATCTAGTCAACACTTGAAGTACCACCATCTTGCATCTTTTCATCATATATTTCGCATATAGAAGCACCGCCATCCAGCGCACATTCCAAGGACTAAACGAGAGGTTGCATACGCACACTTTCTTACGGCTTGCGCTTCGGCTCTACTTCCCACCTTTAACCACCTCGAGTTCATGGTATATACTGCTTCACTGTATTCATGGCACTGCGGCCCAACATTCGCTAAACCTTTCTGAAACCAAGAAGCTTACACCCAGCGAGTATAATGTAGCAAGCCTTTTTTGTCAGATAGTGCTCAATGTACATGCCAATGACTGCTAATGGGGAATGGAAGACAGGATAATTCGGCTTTTAGGTATTGCGCACCCTGCGATTTCTTTATTTTTCAACAACGCACAGGAGAAATTTCCCACCGGCACCACTTTAAAGGTCAGAGCGTAAGACTGGTTTCACACTACGACTACGACGAGAGACGAACGGTTGCAGCTTTAAGGAGCTTCGCCCCAAATAAAGTAATAATAAATTCTCGGTCTGAGTGAGGACAGAACTCGAGTTATTTGCGTGTCAAGGAAGTGTTATTCCATACAGTCATGCATCTGGTTAGAAATAGAATGAAAGTAACGTCATTAGCTTAGAAATGCTGCTTGCATGATTTACAAACACATGAGTGATGTAAATTTGCTTCACAATGCAATATAAAATATCGCAGTAACAATGCTTGGTACAAATGTATATTGTGGTCGGGCGTCAAAAATTGTTATTATCATGACTTTATGATTTACGGCATAACCGTTACGGCATATTTTTCCTTATTGCCACGTAGTAGGTGCACAACAGGTTCGAAAAGATACATTTGAAAATTGGAAAGTTTGATTTTCTGCTATGCAGTTTGAACAACTTATGATAGCTTGTCATTTAGTGTAAATAGCCTGTTCAAGCGCTGTTTGCTTACGAAACGACGTGGGAAATGTTTAGTCACCTTTCCTTATATGAACACTCATAGTAGACAAGCCCTAGCACGTTCGGCTAGGGCCACACCTCCACTTGAAGCAGAAGTGCCACCATTGCTTGTTGAAATACGCAGTGCAGAGAAGCGCTCTAGCGAAATATAGAAATGGTTCATTGCTGGTGGTTTAAAGCGTGCTACCAATCACAAATAATGCATCTGTGTGCCAAAGCTTCACCGACAAACGCCATTTTTAACTCAGTACGCACTTGCGACAGAATTACATTATAACGTTCAACTTTTAAAGGCGATTCTTAAGGTTCAAAATTTTTTTCTTTACAATTATCCAGATTTGTTCCCACTGCCTCATTGAACTTCGTACTCCTCATGACTTGAGAATGTATTGCGTAGCGAGAGAGGGGGTAGGGTCTACCTCTCTTTTCTGGAGTTAATATACCTAGTTAGGAGTGGGAATGTACGTAAAAAACGCCATATCTGTTTCCTTACAGTCATAATAAGAGATCAACCTGAGCAATGAAATATTCGCAGGTGTTCAATAGGTGTTGTCCTAAGATGACCCCAATGTGAATGTTGTTTCATTTTTCTTTCCAGCCAATGTGTCCCTCCACCCTCGTCCACCTCTGAAAGCTTTCTGCTCCTACCACGCTTTTGCGTTGACTCCAAGATAACAGGTATAGCAAGATGTCTGCGCCTCTCATTGTTTTGTAGTTCCTTCCTGATCGGCCCATTTTGGACCAAGTGACCTTGTCTTGTGATGAGAACATCATGTGACGTCTTAGGTATGTCAGAATTATGTTGAAATGTGCGTCTCTTTTCTTAAGACCGACGCCGAGGGTCGACGATAGCAGGGGTCAATTTTAGCGCTTCATGATTCATCTAAAGCTTCTGGCTTGATTAGACAGCCTGCCATGCTAAATAAATTAGGCGAGAATAGCTCTCAGCGGGTCCACCACTACGGGACAATTACATGACTGTTAAAAAATTTACCTCTCCAGCTGTAAGGCGCGAAGAACGAGGATGAAAGGTGATATCTTGGGTAAAAAATTACCTACTCCCATGGGAGAAGTAATACGATGCTACCTTCTCTACGTTCAGCGCTTCTCTCTATCTGCTGAGTTGACAATATGTCTTTAGTCGAGGGAAAAGCAACGAGCGTCATCATCTTTATCACTAGTTGGCATGTACGTGTCGGTGCGTGCTCAGATTCGCGAACCAGAAAACGGAATTTGTCGTGCAGCAGCGCGAGACCACACCACAGACGCGCATTATCTCTATTCTAGCCCGTCGTCTTGACAGCTTAAGGCTTTACATAATATAGGCGTTCACATACCTCCCTTGGCAGCACCACGTGCTCTGTAATGCGGATACCTTCATTTCACCGTTAACAAGGCTGTCCTCTCGGATCTAAGCCCCACTTTTATCTAAATTTTTTATAGTTGCTGGTAATATGTTGCACACGCAGATGCCTATTTTTAGGGGCGAAGCTCCTTAAGGCGTGGACTGTGCGTCCCCTGTATGTAGCTACATCTCGTTAAGTTTTTGCAGTGTTCACTAGATGGCGGTACCATCCCTTGTATGTAGCCACCTCTCGTTTAGTTTTGCAGTGTTCACTAGATGGCGGTACTTGTAGCTGATGATGAATGATGATGATGAATAAAATAGGAATGATGTCACGTATGGCGCGTGTCATTGGTGGAAGGCAGTCGTTCAATTTAGTGCGGCAACGTACGCAAGGGGGAGCGTTGTAATAAAATCAAGTGGGCAAAATGTACGTAGGGTTCATGGTTTACCAGGTTTACCTCCCGAGCTTCGCTGACTCATCATCATTCACTTTGTGGATGTGGCGGCACTTTTTATTTTATATTTATTTACTTACACGTTCTGGAGGCCAATACTTGAACAGCAACAATTGATCCTGAAAAATAAGGCTTGTCAAAGTGGCAAAAATGAATTACACGAACCACTAGACTTGCCAAAATGATCCAGACTCAATTTTTGACGTCTCATCAGTCGCATGATGCTGTCCAATGACTACAAGAGCTATCTCTTGTGCTATGGGGTGAAATTGTTTCCAGAACGCACAGTTTTTTACATCGAAAGCTCTTATGAGATCAAAACTCGTGTCTTGCGCAGCGCCGTAGTTGTCCGCCGCCGCCGCCGGTGTCCGTAACCACATCACGTGAAAAAAAAGACCTACTATTAATGACACAGTGGGGCTCGAACCGGGTCCTCTGGGCGCCAGCCTGGTATTCTACCACTGAGGACTTGTTGGCAATTCAGTAGGGTTGAGAGCTGGGCTAGTTGGTGAGACATCATTTAACCATATGTTGTAGTAGCGCAAATTTGACGGGGACGAAGAGGACAAGAAAACACTACACTCGCTACACTCGCAACTAATTTTTATTTCAGAAGCAGCACTTTATATATAACCCAAAACCCTAGCGACACAGAAAAGAACTACGAACACTGAATCATTGCCAACAGAAGCTTTTGCGCAGACTCAAGCGATAGTACACGGCAGTTAAGCTTAGACACTTTTAGATGACATAACTAAAACAGCCCTGGGTAACATCAAACCAAAAAAACAAAAGATTATGCGGGAATTCACACGTGTTTGAAACAAAATTTTTGAAACAACAAGAAGGAAAGTATGACACATGCAAGCACTGATCTCAATTAAGTCCTTCGAGGTAGCTGGCTTCTCGGTTACTTAACGAAACCGATTACTGACTAATGCTTCCTTCTTTTCTTTTTTTAATGTGAAAGGCTTCGACAATTTTTCTGGTTAGTTGGTTTCCATGACGGAAGACTACGGTTGTGTCACCGTACAGTGGTGAGCAGCCACACTGGGAACAGTGTCTCTTTATGTGAGAATGAATGTCAGTTCCTAATGATCGCTTGTGCGAGTGTAGCGAGTGTCAATTAGTTGCGAGTGTAGCGAGTGTTGTGTTTTCTTGTCCTCATCGTCCCCGTCAAATTTGCGCTACTACACCATATGGTTAAATGACTTGTTGGCAAACTTGCCTTAAGCAGGCTTGATGTCGGGAAAGCAATCGCGTTAACACGACTTATAAAGCGTTTTAAAAGAGCGAAAGAAAAAGATGTCGTCGCACAATGCAAACAGCATAACGAGTGGATCGTCCAATGCTCCAACCCATTACAAAAGCTTGTTTTTTTTCAGCTATCAACCGTGACGCACACCCACTTCAGGCATAATTTATCATCATCGTCAGCCACTGCATGAACAATTGGCACAAAATTCCCCGCAATAGTTTAGCAGATACCACGTTTGTCAGAACTATGACAAAAAATAGCATAGTGAATGCAGGCCTACTACAATATATTTTTATTATTAATGCTATAGCGGGTATCAAGCAAGTGTGCTAGCAGCAGTTACCAAAGGAGTTTTTAGAAAAAGGCTCTGCAAGACCGCTATTTTAGCTTTCACTGTGACAGTGCTGCGCCTTCCGCACAGGCCGAGCATTTTTTATTTAGGTGCCACTCACCAGGCCCCACACCAAATTTTAGTTACACAGTGGAAGTTGTTGGGTGTCTCATGAGGGACATTTTGCCACAAAAATTTTTTGAATCGCTTTATCACGAGCGGAGAAAACAGGTTTTTTGAAGCGGCGCGAAACGAGAATGAGAGGAGGCTAGTTCGAAACCCTTGCCGCTCCTCCGCGTAGCCTTCGCAAGCCAAATCTTTTCCCCACGCTCTCTGGCATCTAACCAAGAGGTGACGTGCGCATGACGTGCCCAAACAAGTCCAACACCCAAGCACGCGAGCGGCATTGCTTTGTTGACCAGCGTTATTTTGTGGTCTTCTGCCTGTTTCTGTGGGATAGTTTGGAAACGCTGGTTTAGACGCGGTAGAGTAGATGAGCATAATGAGGACGCAAACGCGTAGGAGCGTTCCACGGCGGTCATGTGCTCAATGCGCTGACCGCGGAGACACGAACGCATGCAAAACGTTGACACATTAGCCCCGCATCTCGTTGCAGTTCACGGGAGAATAATAAAAAAAAAGACGCTCACATTCCCTTATTGCGTCTCATTATCTATATGGAGTTTTATTGATCTTTTCAAGCAACAAGTTACATAAACTACGCATGCCGTGTTAAATAGTTTTCGCCATATCACTTGCCACAGTCTGCAACGTCGTAGCAGAATCGTCTACGTAGATGACCAACGTCACTGCATTGCCGTGTACGTGGAGCCCTTCATACGCGTCGTCATGCCTTCATTTCTAGGCGCCCGCCGGCAGAGAGGAGGGAGAGCAGAGTTCATCTTGAAAATTGGTCCACTTCTGCGGCGCATAGCGTTGCAAATTTCGGCAGACGTGATCACGAACGCCTCGTCTAAGCATGGCGCTTGTCAGCTCGAAATGGTCAAACCTGGTGAGTGGCCCTTTAAGCACTGCGACGAAGTGCAGTAGTGTTCGTCCAAGTACTCATTTGTGACCACCGACGGGAGTCTAGTATCTAAGGCACTCGGATGCCTACCTGCAGGTCGCGGGAATGGAATCCCGGGCCATGGCGGTCGCACTTTCGATGGAGGCGGAAATGCTTGATGCCCATGTGCTAAGAATTAGATGCTCATGAAAGAAATTTTCGGAGCTTTCCACTACGGCGTCTCTCATGATCACATAGCAGTTTATGAACGTTAAGCTCCAACAACAATTATGAAAAGTGAGGGAACAATTAGAATGTTTTCTCTTTTTTTTCCGACTCTAAATGCGATAAGAACTGAGGGAAGACTTAAATTTCTTAGAAAAAGTTGATTTTGCCGGCTTATTTGGAGTTGAACCTCTTTATACCTTTTGAAAAGTCCTAACCCCGTGGTATGGTCGTCCGTTTATGCGTTACCAGTAGAAGAAAGTATTACACTGACGATTGTTATGCCAATTTGTAGGCGAATATATAGAAAGTAAGTAAACCTGTACTACCTGTGGAAGAACGCAGGAAGTAGTTTGCGCGACAAGAAATGTGTGCAGAAGAAATCGTTTAATCGGAAGCATAAAAACTACTTCCAGAGATAATATATGCAGTTATTCAAAAAAAAAACACAATTGGGTTACCCATGGCACTATAAAAAAACCGAAATTTTAGTATGAGTCAGAAGATGTTAACTTTTTCACATAGTGCTAAATTGGCACCCATGTTATCCTCTAAAAATGTTGCAAGCTAAATAATGACTTCAAATAGTTCGCCCTATTCTAAATAGCACACATCTGAACTTCGTAAACAGAATGCACTGCTTGGGGAAGGCAAGAAAACGTCGAATTTTCACGTGCGAAAAGCTTTCTCATAATTTACTGTAGCGAGGCGTATCTTGCATGAATATACAAAGTGGTAATTTAATCTGCTATAGCTACTAATTGTGTGCTATATCTTATACAGGCCGACAAGTGCCACTTCATTAAATTCATTTATTGCAAAAATATGGATCTCTTCATTTTTCTTTGGAAGCGTTTTTTGTCAAGTATAAGCGATGGTCGTTCGGGCAAGCTGTCTCACGTGGCGAGATGGCCTTGACAGGTCGTAACCATGACGAACAGTCTTTAATAAAGGCGAAACGACCTTTTATTTTGGCATGCGTTTGCAACCTCGCCAGTAGTTTGTTGAGCTCCTCGACAATGGCACGCAGAAGAAGCCGTTATGAAGCGCTGCATTTGTAATGCATAGCTGGAAAGTGTGTGTCGAAAATCTAGCAGGCAACTCAATATTACGAAATGGTGGAGGGTGTTAGCTAACTGGTCGTCGCGCAAGTTTCAACACTTGGGGCAGGCCTTAAATAAAGTGGTAAGGGCCCCGGTGTGAAGACAATAAAACTAGAGGAAAGTGTCAGGCTCAATGATAGGTGGCAGCTGAAACAACGTTCAGGTGAAGATGAAAGCTTCCAGAGAGAGAACATGTGGTTATGTGCCATAGTGTGGGCCAAATGCCAATGATATGACAATTTACTTTCACCCTTAGGTCTGCCAAAGTGAACCAAACATTACCAAAACACTAGATGCTATCGTGATTAAGGACAGCTTAACTAAACATTACCATGACATAAATTATCTTCGGCTTTTCATGATTCTTTAATTACGACGCAGCATTCACTCCCTGTTTATGTAAAATTGTGTTCTCTATGTTCACGGCGTGTTGCAATAGCTTTAATGACTTCGTTGTTTCCATTGTTTCTGCCACTCAAATTTTCAATAACCAACCAAAATCATTATTATACCGTGCGCATTTCGCGCCTGGCTTATATCTTAACTGAATGGTTTGGCACAATAGGGCACACATATAAAAGGCAAAATCTTTCAGCACAAGAATTGAAAGAACTGAAATGATCTCATATTTGCGTGCTTTGTTGCAAATGTAGTTGAAAGCGGCTAAAGTTCTGCCGACCGTTTTTCGTGCATGGCGTCCCATTGCTTACGAACTAAGATAATGTTCGCATTCTTCCAAGATTATAGTACACTCCCCGTCAGGAGGCACTTCGTAAACAGTGTGGCTAGTTTTTCTAACACAACCTGTCGTCAAGCTTTCAGCAGATCTGATGTCACCTTATACACACCAGCGGCTTTGCCTCTTTGCATTCCCTCCAAGGCTTTTCCGACTTCTTCTTTAATTACTGGTAGGATGTCATCTGGGTTACTGGTAGTTATTCCATTAAAGCCGTGGTTGTCCCTGCTACCACACAGATCAGTGTAGAAATCTTCCGCTATTTTTACTATTCTATACATATTGGTAGTTACTTTGCGTTCCTTGTTCCTTAGTGCATACAACTGGCTTTTTTTCTATTCCAAATTTTTAATTCTCTGCTTTGATGCTTCCTGGGTTCGTTAGAGCCTGTTCAGTTCTCTCTATGTGGTACCTTCATACATTGGATTCCTTACGCTTGATAATGAACTTCGCAAGATTTACTAGTTCTATTTTGCCGGTTGGGTTTAAGCCTTTCATGCTTTGATGTTTCTTAAAGAGATTCTTCGTCTCCTAGGAGAGTTCGCTAGTGTGCTGTTGGACTACCACACCTCAAACTTTCATTGTAAACTCCATAATGTTACTCGTCAGATAAATATTTATTGCTTAAATGTAAAGGACGGTTTATTTGATACGAGCCGAGTATCCGTTCTGAAGCGAGACCGAAGTCCTGTACTTTCTGTCTCCGTGCTAGCTTATTGACGGGCTTTTTGCCAACCAGTTTTTGTCGTTCCTTCTTCAAGTCTAGGTGAATTTGAGACCTTACCATCCTACGGTCATTCCATCGATCATTGCCCATCACTTCCACATTTTGCACGATGCCTGGGTGTGCGTTCAGTATTAAGTCTATGTCGTTTTTACTTTCGCTATAGAGGCTCCTTCATGTCCACCTATGGTTCACCCGTTTTCAGTAGAAGGTATTTTTCATTCCGAAATTACTGCGGTTCGCGAGTTCTACTAATAACCTATGCCTTAATCCTCCACTGCCTGGTTTTCAGCTTTACTCTTCCTTACCCTGGCATTGAAGCCGCCCCTCTATATAATATACTGTGTTTTTACGTTACTCATTGCCGATTCCCCGTCTTAATAAAAGCTTTCACCTAATACGTCATCATGGCTGGATGTATATTCGTAGGCCTGTGCCCCCTTCCCCTTGTGACTCTTAGGTGTTTAAATATAATACCTACTACCCTTTCATTAATGCTATAGTGTTCCTTCATGTTACCAGTCACATTTCGGTGGATACATATATAGGGAAGCACTTCCCTATATATCACAAGCGACACACCTTAACACAAGCGACACACCTTAACATGATAAAACACACACACCTTAAAACACAAGCGACACACCTTAACATGATAATCATGAAATGCGTGTCATGTAACAACTTGACTACAGGCCACGCTCATGATGCGCTGGCGGCCGTTTCGCTAGCTTCACATGTACCAAACTCGGTATTAATCGACGCCAATGGATCACGAGGATATGGAACTGGTGCAAACATGATAATAGTGAGATGCGTGTCATATGGGAACATGACTACATGCCACAGTCAAGCCACCATTACAATTCGACGTGACGCAGTGCGTGTGCTCGTGGGCGTTCATTTAGTTGCGTCACGCCGGCGTTGCCACGCCAGGCGACGGGGCTGCCATAAACTCGCTGGCGCGTGCCGCGCTGCGCTGCTTTGACGCATCTATCTTTCAGCGCGTCCAGCATCCCTCCGTCCCTAAAAGATGGAGACGCAGGGTTGTCTCGGTAACGCATCGGCGCGAAATGCAGTATGTCGCACTTCGCGCCGGTTGCGTTGGGCTGCGCCGACGGACGCTGGTCGCACCTGGCGCCTGGCACCAGATTAGGGAGTGCTCGCGTTTTGCTAACGTAGCATCGCTGTGAACAGCGTGCACGTGCGTCAACGCTACACAGGAGTATAATGGGCCCATCATGATCCGTTCGTGTCCGTTTTTCTAGCTCCACATACACCAAATCTGGGGTTACGTGACGTCAATGGATGACGAAATATATGACTGGTGCAAGCATGATAATCCTGACACGCGTGTTATACAGAAACAAGACAACATACCACGCTCATAGCATGCACGCGGCCATTCTGCTTGTTCACCATATACTAAGTTTGGTATCACGTGACGTGAATAGATGACGAAGGTAAACGATACATCCATACATGATAACCATGACACGAAAGTGATGTATGGCGTCATTTACCTCCTCATCGTAACGTTGTGCTGATTTTAAACTGACATATTAGCATTTCTCATTCGTGCTTCGCATATCATCGATTCCCACTGTACGTGGGATCTGCCAATTTTCAGCTCTCGAAGGCCATTTAGATAATAGTATCAAGACCAAACTTCGTATGGCATAGCATGACAATATCAAGGAGATATTTGACTAGTCATAACACGAAAAGCATGACATGTGCGTCATGAATTTCATGATTTAAATTTCATGGTCCTGAAGCTTTTGCGGTGGTTTCGTTAACATGGCATGTTGCAAAACTGGTAGAGTATGACATGATTGCATGGCCAACACAAGCGACAGACCCTAACAAAAACATCGTGACATGCGTGTCATGTAACAACATGACTAAATGCTAAACTCATGATAAGCTCGCGGCCGTTTCGCTAGCTTGACATGTACCAAACTCTGTTTTACGCGACGCGAATGAATGACATAGGTAAATGACACATCAAAACATTATCATCATGACATGCGTGTCATGTAACAACATGACTACATGCCACACTCATGATGCTCTCGCGGCCGTTTTGCTAGCTTCACATATGCCAAATTTGGTATTACGTGACGTCGACGGATGACGAAGGTATGTGACTGGTGCAAACATGATAATCATGAGATACTTCTGATGTGACTACATGACTATATACCACAGTTAAGGTGCCAATACGTTTCGACGTGATGCGGTGCGCGCGCTCACCGGCGTTGATTTCGTTTTCGTTGCGTCACGCCAGCGTTGCGACGCCAGGCGCCGGTTTCGCCATATACTCGCAGGCGTGCGCCGCGCTGCGTTGTTTTGACGCATGGGCGTTTCAGCGCGTCCGGCATCCCTCCGTCACTAAAAGAGGGAGACGCAGTGTTGTCTGTGTAACACATTGGCGCGAATTTTGTGCTGGTTCCGTCGGGCCGCACCGACGAACGCTGGTCACGCCTCGTGTAAGACTATGGAGTGCTCGCGTTTTGCTAACGCAGCGTCACTGTGCCCAGCGTGCGCGCACGTCAACGCTACATTGGAGTATAAAGTGGCCTTCATGATGCGCTCGTGGCCGTTTTATTAGCTGCACGTATACCAAATTTGGTGCGACGTGACGTCAATGGATGACAAAATATATGACTGGTGCAAACACGATAATCGTGACATGCGTGTCATGTAAGAATATGACAACATACCACGCTAATAGCATGCTCGTTGCAGTTTCGCTAACTCCACATATACTAAATTTCGTATCACGTGACGTGAATAGATGACGAAAGTAAACAACACGTCTACACACAATAATCATGACACGAAAGTTATGTGCTGCATCACTTACCTCCACCTTGTAACATTGTGTTGATTTTAAAGTAACATATCAACCTTTCTTACTCGTGCTTCGCGTATCATCTATTCACACTCTACATTGGATCTGCAATTTTTTTTTGATGTCGCAAGTCTTTCAAAGATGGCTTTCGAAGGCTTTTGCCTTAAATAGACACTAAACACAACAGCCTTTTTCCTCGTATTGTTAATCATTTTTTCAGAATACCAAATTACGTCTACCACGAGATGATGCTTGCTAAGCGAAAAAGACCTCAAGAAATAAAAAGGTACTGGCGATGCTGTCTTCAAAATTCCCGCACCAAATGCCATGACGCCATACATTTTGATGGAATTTAAAAAGGCCTACGTCATTCCCGATCTGCAAAAAATTAAGTACATTACCCAGTGAGGGTGCCAGAGACCACATCAGAAGTTTCAGGAAACGTGATGAGGCTATCGCTGCGAAAACACGAAAAGTATTGTTTGAAATCCGTGACGCGTTGCGCAGATATTTTTGCACGAATTTCGAAAATGAAACTGACTTTTAGGTTTCTTATTCGTAATGTACTGCAGTGCATAAAACAGACAAAAAAGGAGCGATAGAACAACTCACATGTTCGAACTCACCCGACACGCAACGTTGCTTGATTTTCTTCTCAGTTAGGAAAAATGTTTGCGAAATTAAAAACTTTAAAGTTTTCCGAAGAAAATTCATTATTCTAAACCAATTCGCTGTTTAGTGCTCTTTTAAACCTCTTCGTTCCGACAAGATAAGTTCGACATTTAAAGGGCCAGTCAACAGGCTCCAACTTTTTTTTACACCCTCCAAACAAGCTCACGGATCTTTCGTACGCCTGACCGTCTTCTACGCACAGTAACGTCAACTCGGGCGACGTTGACTTCATTACAACGAGGCTAAAAAATTGCTGGTGTGGAAGTTCTCGCCCACGAGGAAAGCCGGGCTAACCGTAAGATACAGGCTGTTGCAACCATATTACTAGGGGCATGATGAGCTGTTGGCGTTCGGCGATTGAGAATGAGCGTTTTTTTCGCACGCCCAACGAGTTTAACATGGCAACCTTGTCGGGCCAGATAGAGCTCAAAGTGTGTCCTTGTGTCACTACTTTCAGTTGGGAAGCTTCAAATTCGAGGCAAATTTTATTGAATATTAAGTCACCGATAATAGTCTTTGCGGATGATATTATATGCGAAGCATTGCTTAGCGAACTTCGGCGACATTGAGCGCATATATCTATCTAGCCGCCTACGACATTTAGCTCTCCCGGCCGTTTCAATAATACTATCAATACCAAATTTGGTACGGCATAACATGACTGTATTGCGAGCATAACTGACTTGTCATAACATGGATGTCGTGACATGTATGTCATGAATGCCATTATTCACATTTCATGGCCTTGATGCTCTTGCGGTGGTTTCGTTGACATGATATTTTGCAAAACTTGTGTGTTATGACATGACTACATGGCGAACACATGTGACAGACACCAACGTAGAAATCATGAAATGCATGGCATGTAAGTCATGACTCATTACTACACGCCACGCTCATGATATGCTCTCAGCCGTCTCACTAGCTTCACGTATACCTGATACGTCATTACGTGACGCAAATGGATGACGAAGGTATGTGACTGGTGCAAACATGATAATCACTAGATGCGTGTCATGTGACATTACTACATGCCACACTCATGATGCGCTCGGGGCCGTTTCGCTAGATTCACATATACCATTATTGGTATTGCTTCGCGTGAATGGACGACAAAGGTATGTGACTGGTGCAAACAAGAATAATTATGAGTTGCGTGTCATGTAAGAGCATGACTACATGCCATACTCAAGGCGCCAATACACTTAGACGTGACCCACCGCGCGTGTGCTTCAGTGTTCGTTTAGTCGCGTCATGTCGGCGATACCACGTCGGGCGCCGACGTGGCATCGCCGACGTGGGCGACAGGCGTTTGAGCACGAATGGCGACCCTCCGTCACGAAGCTAGGCAGACGCGGTGCATTCTGGGTAAAGCCGGCGGTGCGAAATGCAGCATGTCGCATTTCTCGCCAGTTCCCACCGGGCTGCGCCGACAGACACTGGTCGCGTCTGGCGTTAGACTATCGATTATTAACGTTCTGCTAGCGTAGCGTCGCTGCGTCCAGCGTGCGCGCGTCAACGTTACGTCGCAGTATATTGCGCCCTTCATGATGCTCTCCCCACCGTTTCGCTAGCTTCACACATACCAAATTTGGTATTACGGGACGTGAGTGGACGATGAACGTATGTGACTGGTCAAACATGATAATCGAGATGCGTGTAATGTAACAACACGACAACATGCCACGCTCATGGTGCGCTCGCAGTCGTTTCTCTAGCTTCACATATACCAAATCGGTATTGCATGACGTTCATAGACGACGAAGGTAAATGACACGCCCGAACATGATAATCATGATATGCGCGTCATGTAAAACATGACTACATGCTGGGCTCGTAGCGCGCTCGCAGCCATGTCACTAGTTCCTCACACACTAATTTTTGTATTACGTGACGTGAATGAATGACGAATGTAAAGGACACGTCGTCACATGCTAATCATGACAACTGTGTTATGTAAAACTGGACTGCATGCTACGCTCATAGCACGCTCGTGGCCGTTTCGCTAGCTCTAAATGTATCAAATATGGTATCAGGTGGCGTGATTAGATGAAGGTAAATGACACGTCCGAACATAATAAATATGACATGGAAGTCATGTACGGTATGGTTTACCTCCGCCTCGTAACGCTGTGCTTATTTCAACATGACATATAAAACTTCGTCATTCGTGTTCCACATATCTTGGATTCCCACTTTAAGTGAAATCTGTCAATTTTTTCAGAAACAACTATATTAATTTATAATTACCGTGCACTAACAAATCAAAGCCACTTGATGTCTAAGTGGGCACCACCAGAAAATAGCATTTTTCTGAGATCTTCGGAAGGCAAAAGCTAGCTTCACTACCGCTGGCGAAGCATTGCGGGAGCTTCTACTCCCGCAACTTTTTTTAAACCTCCTTCCTTCATCGCTGTTTGTTGAGACCTGGTTTAGACCAATCGACGAGCTGCGTGCTGCTTCGCGTTGCCGATCGCCGAGTGGACATCACTGCGCGTGAAAGAAAGTTGGTCATACACAGGAAAAATGCGTCAGCTTTTCCTGTGCCTATCAGAGTTTAGTGACTGGCCCCTAAAAAGAGGGCTGATTGACTAGTCGCGTACACAGGTTTTTCATGTGCGTATAGATTGAACTAATAGGATCAAAGTTCGGTTGCCCGATAGCTTCCTTTACTGAATTGAAATAGGCGAAGCTAGAAGTCCTAAAGAGAATATGGAGTGCTGTGCTTCTGTCATAGAGAGTAAACATATGTGCTTTTCGAAAAGTAAAATAAAATAGTCAAATCAGATCACTACACTTGAGACACAACCGTGGTAAATGCAATATAGATAGCTCTAGCGTTATTTATCAACCCTGGCTTCAGCAGACAATCATTACTAGAATGTGAATATTTGCGTTTCTTTTTGTGTTTGTAAAAAAGCTAGTTTGTCATGGTAGGGACGGCTTATGCTCTCCCATAGTAGAGTATCTGGTTCTCTAAATCGTTACCCACTTTTTCTAACCCCCCTTTTGCGTTTCTTTTTCTCTTTTTTTTTGAGTGATTTGTGATCTGTGAGAATACTGAAGTGCTGTGTGTTACATTTTGTTTATGTTCTCTTGTTTGAACACGTCACTGAAGTGATTTTGTTACACCAGACAGTTGTACTCACCTGAAATGTTGTTACCAGTTTACAATAAACTTCCCTGTCTTGATTCAGACGTAATCCCCGGGACGTCGTTAAGCTCTCCCATAGTAGAGTAGCTAGTACTTTAAGTCATTACCACCTTTTGGTAAACACATACGTTATGTTGTACTTTTAATTGGGACAGCTCACTGCTCTCTCGTAGATGAGTACGAAGTACTCGAAATTTGTTGGTAATGCACGTGCCCGTTTGCAAACAGTGGGAAAGAGAACAACGCCGTGGAAATAGAGACTCACGTGCTCTTTCGCCTGTCTGGCATGTGTTTTCTTATGTGTGAGTAAATATATTCTTTTTATTACAAGGCTCGTGTGCTTCAAGGACGCCAACGAAGAACACAAACCGTTCAAACACTTTTTCTAAACACACATATTCAATTCCTTGTTCAGAGCCGTTAACGCAATCACTGCGTAATTGGTATCGACACGGCCTCACGCATTGCGAGGCCTAGGGAACGGCTTTTACATCGAAAGCTGTTAATGAATGATCACAACTCAACAAGCTGTTGTGAGATCACAACTATAGAGTCACCGGCAGCGCCATAGTTGTCCGCGCCTCCGGTGTCTGTCTCTACTATCGCGGAAAAAAACTGAACTAAAAAACTCCAGAGACATCAGACATAGGAAAAATTAAACCGGGTTCATTGCGTGCCAGCCCAGTATTCTACCACTGAGCTACGCCGGTGCTTGAAATTCATTTGTAAACTTGCTTTAGGCAGCTAGGCTTGATGTCTAGAAAGGAATTGCGTTAATATGAGAAATAAGGCCTTTTAGATCAGCGAAGAAACAACCAGGCGTCACACAATGCTAGTCGAGTAACGAGTGGGTCGTCCGATGCTCCTGCACTTTACAAAAGCTTGTTATTCATCACCTATTAACTGTGGCACATGCCCATTGCAGGCGCAAGTCTTCGTCGTCGTCTGCCACTGAATTCAACTCAAAATTTGTTGCAAGTGTTAGCAGATACCACGCTTCTCCGAAGAATGTATAGTGAATGTCGACCTATTATGCAAAAATTGTGAATATTTATGACGTAGTGGGTACTCAGCACGTGTGCTTCTAGCATTTACCCAAAGACTGTTTATAAGCGACTCTAAAAGGCCACTCTTCATGCTTTCGCTCTGACTTTGCTTAGTCTTCCGCGCAGTTCTGTCGTTTTTAAATGCGAAGCATTTCTTAGCGAACTTCAGCGACTTTAAGCGTATCTATCTATCTATCTATCTATCTATCTATCTATCTATCTATCTATCTATCTATCTGTCTGTCTGTCTGTCTGTCTGTCTGTCTGTCTGTCTGTCTGTCTGTCTGTCTGTCTGTCTGTCTGTCTGTCTGTCTGTCTGTCTGTCTGTCTGGTCTGTCTGTCCGCTTAGGTTTGGGTGCTCTCGTGGTCATCCGTTTAGGCTAAGATGGTTTGACGAATATGACGCGTTGGTCCAGACATCAATATTGTCACAATCCCGTCGCGTACGTCGTCAAACACGTCCTGACAGACAGTGGCACACAACCTGGGGTGGGTATGTGCGGCTGGTATACAGTACAGATATGGGCCACATGTGATCAACATTCATCATCTACCCAGGAACGACGAGAACACACATGGGCTATTGGAGCGTGCGAGCGTTAAAAAATACCCGACATTGGTAGCGTCGACCCGACGAATGCAAAGAATAAGTGCCAGAGTCCCTGCTGGAATCGAATCCAAGCATTCTGCGTGGCAATTTGAAGCATTTTACCACGGAGCTGCGCGAGGCCTCGGAGCTAATTTTAAATAGACGCTAATCTTTGTGAAACGTCAATAGGGGTTGAAGTGCTGCCCGCTCAATTTTATAAACAGTGCACATGTACTGCTTTGATACAGCCATCACGTCGGGTTAAGGTGCAATGTGGTTAGCTGCCATGCGCTGAAGTTGATTTTTGTAGCAGTGTCCAGGGCAAGAATCCTCGCAAGCACCAGAGCTTCATATCATCTTCTGGTGTTTCTAATACACAAGTTCCAGTTGACACCGTTGCGCAAGTGCGAAAAACTGTTTATATAAACATCTGCAACTCTTCAACATATGTCTGTTAGTGCAACAATTGTACATATATTTAGCGTAATTTCATGACGTGTTGCTCGTTAAAAAAATTGCAGCACGGTCACCTTCCCTTCGCATGCTTCACCTAATGTCGACTCTCACGTACGTGTGAACTGCCGAATTTTTCGCAAGATGTGCTTTTTGTGTTTCCTTTCAAAACTCTCACCTCGCTTCTCAGTCATCAGGAATCGAATTGGTCTTCCCAAACATTAAAGTCCCTTTTAAGTGCTTAAGTTTCCTTTTAATGCACTCTGGTATGGCAAAGTACAAGGATTTTTATAACATCTGGGATACATCGAAATTCGACACCCGCAGGTGAGATCGCCCTTATTTTTTGCGTAAGCAGCTAAGGGACGTAAACGCTGTGCGTATGCAACTGCTTTAACATTTGTCAAAAACATGGTGCTTGGGACTCACGTGCGAAACTTTACCACCTCCTGAAAATTGGCAGATCCCACGTACAGTGGGGAATCGATGATATGCGAAGCACGAATGAGAAATGTTGATATGTCATTTAAATAAGCAAATCGTTACGAGGTGAAAGTAAATATAACCGTACATGACCTTTCCGAGTCATGATTATCATGTTTGGATGTGTCGTTTACCTTCGTCATCTATATTGACGTCATATACCAAATTTAGTATATGTGGAGCTGGCGAAACGGCCGTGAGCACACAATGAGTATAGTATGTTGTCATGTTCTTACATGACACGCGTTTCAGGATTAGCATGTTTGCAGCAGTCATATATTTTGTCATTGATTGATGTCACGTAACACCAAATTTACGATATGTGGAGCTAGCAAAACGGCAGCGAGTGCATCAGGAAGGGCCCAATATACTCCAATGAAGCGTTGACGCGAGCGCACGCTGGGCACAGTGACGCTACGTTAGCAAAACGTGGCCCGACGGTAATTGATGCAACATGCTGCATTTCGCGCCGAAGCGTTACCCAGACAACACTGCGTCTCCCTCTTTTTGTGATTGTAGGGACGCCAGACGCTCTGAAACGCGCATGCATCATAGCAACGCAGCGCGGCGCGCGCCTGCAAGTACATGACAGGACCGGCGCCTGGCGTGGCCAACGCCGACGTGAGGCGACGAAATGAACGCCGGTGTGCACGTGCACCATGTCACGTCAAAATCTAGTGGTGCCTTGACTGTGGCATGTCCGTTCTCACATGACACGCATCTCATTATTATCATGTTTACACCAGTCAGATACTTTCGTCATCAATTGATGTCATTATTACCAAATTTGGCATATATGAAGCTAGCGAAACGGCCGCGAGCTAAAAATCAGTGTGGCATGTAGTCATGTATGTGATAGACACACATGTCTTGATTATCATGCTTGGATGTGTCATTTACCTAAGTAGTTCGTTCGCGTCGCGAAATACCGAGCTTGGTGCGTGTGAAGGTAGCCAAACGGCCGCCAGCGTACCATGAGCGTGGCACGTATTCATGCTGTTACATGACACGCATCTCATTATTATTATGTTTACACCAGTCACATACCTTCGTAATCTATTCACGTAGCGTAATACCAATTTGATATAAGTGACGCTAGCGAAACACCCGCGAGCGTATCATGAGCTTGGCAAGTAGTCATGTTGATACATGCCACTCATGTCAAAATTTTCGTGTTAGGGTCTGTCGCTTGTGTTCACATTGCAATCATGTCATACCATACCAGTTTTGCAACATGCCATGTGAACGAAACCACCGGAAAAGCTGCAGGACCATGAAATGTAAATCATGACAATAATGACATGCATATCATCATTCTCATGTTATGACTAGTCAAATGTGTTTTTCATACAGTCATGTTATGTCATACGAAGTTTGGTATTGATACCATTATCGAAACGGCAGGAGAGCTAAAAGTTGTAGGCGGCTAGATAGAAAGATAGATTTTTCTGAGACATAGAGGCCCATGTCTGAGAAAAACACAAGAAAAGTGTCATATTTTTGGACAGAAAGCCCTTTTAAACATTCACTAAACACGCATATTCAGAAGAAAATTGCAAATCAGAGTGGTGTAACTTGAAATACGTCCAGTTTGTACTTCAGCCAAAATAGCGAAAAAAAAACAGTGCTACTGCTCGCGAATCATTCAAAAACAATACAAAAGCGGTTGCTCAGCGATTCAATTATTTTCAGTTTCGCTGGACGTCATTGACAGTGTTGACAGGGAACTAGCCCACAACTGACTCTTGTTTACAGTGGAATCTTATCACAACGTACGCATGCGGTGAAAGAAAAGTGTTTGCAGTTGCAAAATGAGTAGTGTTCTTCACAAAATTTGTGGTGGGCTTGTTGTAAAGTTTTTTTTCGTGTCCCACCGTAAGCATGAATAAATATTAGGTTACACATTCATTTCATAGAGTGCAGCTGAATTACATTTGCCGGGATTCAATCAAGGCACAGCGCGTCTTTTTTTTTAAATAAGAGAAGAGTCCGATCGTACTTCGTGGCTGTTGGCCTTTTGTTGCTGTAACAAATGGTGCTATATTCTGCGCCCCGCGAATAGAACACACGTTCACCCAAGTATTCCATATTTTTAAATTAAATCGACTATCTATAAAAAAAGAAGAGTGCAGGCGGAAGGGGATTACGAGAACAACAAAAAACTAAGAAATGTCAATGTGATATGTCATTATATATATATATATATATATAATATTATATATATATATATATATATATATATATATCTATATTATATATATATATATATATATATATATGTATATAATATGAAAAAGAATGCGTCCTTGGATCCAGTGGAAAAATACCAAGAAGTGGAGGATGGGCAAAACGAAAACTTTTTATTTTTCCTACGTTTCAGCCGGGGACCGGCCTTCATCAGTTCCTCTACTTCTCTGTGTATATATATATATATAATATATATATATATATATATATATATATATACGGCTGAAACGTAGGAAAAATAAAAAGTTTTCGTTCTGCCCGTCCTCCACTTCTTTGTATATATATATATATATATATATATATATATATATATATATATATACGTAGATTATAAAGAGTCTGGCTTCAGTTGCCGCAGATTTAAGGGAAAATAAGTATACGCCTCTAAAAAACTGTTTATTGGTGACGTTTCGATCGGAGACCAATCTTCATCATAGAGTGTCTGATGAAGATCGGTCTCCGATCGAACGTCACCAATAAACAGTTTTTAGAGCTGTATACTGATTTTCTCTCACTCTCTCTCTCTCTCTCTCTCTCTCTATATATATATATATATATATATATATATATATATTGCTTGCATAAATGACGGAAAAAAAAAACGATTGCCCCTCAATTCAGTAAACGTAAGAAGGTGCCCCCAATCCCTCCTTCCGGAACCAATTTAGCTGCAGGCAGGATCAAAATAGATCAAAATATTTTGAGGCTAAAGTCTAACTGATAATTGAGTCAATGGCTAGTGTTGTTCGACAGCGAAAATAAAATATTCTATTAATGCATTCAAGTTATATTTCGTATTGATATGTGGGGTTTAACGTCTCAAACCACCATATGAATATCAGAGACACCGTAGTGGAGGGCTTCAGAGATTTCGACCATCTGGGGTTCTTTAACGTGCACCCAACTCTGAGCACATAGGCCTACAACATCCTCGCCTCCATCGAAAAGGCAGCCGTGCAGCTGGAATTCGATTCCACGATCTGCGGGTCATCAGCCGGGTACCTGAGGCACTAGACCACCATGGCGTAGCAATGAAGTTGTAAGCAAAAATTGGCAGCATATCCACGGAGTGAATGATGGAGAGTGGGGCGAAGAATTCGTCAGTTCATTCGTTCTTGCTTCCGTCCTTCCATGCGTTCGTCTGTGGGACCGTCCATGCGTCCATCCGCCCGTCCGTGCGTGCGTCTTTTCGTGCGTCCGTCCCTGCGTTCGTCCATGCATCCACCCCTGTGTCCATTCATGCGTCCATCCATGCATCTGTCTGTGTGTCTGTTCATCCATCTATTCAACACTCCAGCAACCACCATCTCGCACCTTTTCATCATATATTCCTCATATAGAAGCACCGCCATCCAGCGGACTTTCCTAGGACTAAACGAGAGGGGGCACACGCACACTTTCTTACGGCTTGCGCTTCGGGTCTACTTCCCACCTTTAACCACCTCGAGTTGATGTTTTATACTAGTTCACTGCATTCATGGCACTGCGGCCCAACGCTCGCTAAACCTTTCTAAAACCAAGGAGGTTACGCCCAGAGAGTGTAACGTAGCAACCTTTTCCTGTCAGATAGTGCTCAATGTACATACCAATGGCTGCTAATGGGGATGGCAGTGTGCGCTGTAACTAAAAGCCAAATGCTCCTGTCTCTCATTTCCCATTAGCAGCCATTGGCATGTACATTGAGCATTATTTTTCATTGTTCAACAACGCACAGAAAAAATTTTTCACCGACACCACCTTGGAGGTCGCTATTTTGCTATCTATATATCTATTTATCTATCTTTCTATCCATTTATCTATTAATACATCTATTTATCTATCTATTATCTTTTTATCCATTTATTTATCTTTCTATCTATCTATCTATCTATCTATCTATCTATCTATCTATCTATCTATCTATCTATCTATCTATCTATCTATCTATCTATCTATCTAGCCACCTACGACTTTTAGCTTTCCTGGCCGTGTCGATAAAATATCGATACAAAACTTGGTATGGCATAACATGACTGCATGAAGAACATATTTGACGAGTTATAACAAGAAAATCATGAGATGTATGTCATGAATGTCATGATTTACATTTCCTATTCATGCAGTTGCTGCGGTGGTTTCGTTCACATAGCATGTTCCAAAGCTGGTATGGTATGACATGATTGCATCGCAAACACAAGCGACACACCTTAACATGATAATCATGAAATGCGTGTCATGTAACAACTTGACTACAGGCCACGCTCATGATGCGCTGGCGGCCGTTTCGCTAGCTTCACATGTACCAAACTCGGTATTAATCGACGCCAATGGATCACGAGGATATGGAACTGGTGCAAACATGATAATAGTGAGATGCGTGTCATATGGGAACATGACTACATGCCACAGTCAAGCCACCATTACAATTCGACGTGACGCCACGACGTGACGCCAAATAGCTGACCATCCCTTTGGGCGCGTAGGTATTGATTTGTATGGACCACTTCCTGTGACGTCGGCTGGTAACCGCTGGGCCATCGTTGCCGTTGACCATTTAACGCGATACGCCGAAACCGCCGCTCTCCCTGCGGCTGCTGCGCGCGATGTTGCGTCCTTCTTGCTGCATCGATTTATACTGCGCCACGGACCACCCCAAGAGCTTCTCAGCGATCGAGGCCGTGTCTTCTTGTCGGAAGTCGTCGAAGCCATTCTGACGGAGTGCCATTCTGTCCACCGCAAAACTACTGCTTACCACCCACAGACGAATGGCCTCACCGAACGCTTTAACCGCACCCTCGGCGACATGCTTTCTATATACGTCGCTGCCAACCACACTAATTGGGATAATATACTGCCCTTCGTCTCCTACGCCTACAACACCGCCCCTAAGAGCACGACTGGTTTTCACCTTTCTACTTGCTGTACGGAAGGCACCCGTCGCACACCATGGACACGATGCTCCCGTACACGCCGGATCCATCTGAGTGTACACCTATTTCCGAGACAGCCAGGCTTGCTGAAGAGTGTCGCGAGCTTGCCAAGACTTTTACGACGCAAGAACAAGAGCGGCAGAAGAGTATCCGGGATGGCTCCACCACTTCTGAGCCCACGTTCCTTCCTGGTGCGCTTGTATGGCTCTCGATCCCGACCTCTGCCGCTGGCCTCTCTTCCAAACTACGTCCCAAATACGAAGGCCCCTACCGTGTCATCGAGCGCACCTCACCCGTCAACTATCTGATCGAACCCGTTGAACAATCTTCGGACATCCGCCGTCGTGGGCGAGACATCGTCTACGTGGAGCGCCTGAAGCCTTTTTATGACCCGCTCATAATAACAAGCTGTTAGGTCGCCAGGCGGCTCCCTCTTCGACCCCGGGGTGATTGTAGCGAAGCCTCCGAACTATGAAATGGGTCGAACTCTTGAGTACCTTCTAGTGGGGCTACCCAACAAGGACGCCGCTCGCGCTGAGGGCCCGTGCTTGGCTGTGACTGTCGCCATTGTGTATTCTCGCTCGTTGCCGGCTAATAAACGCCTTAACACTGTATATAACTGTACACCGCTTTGTCACTCATATACATGCGTGAGGGGTCGATGTCCCGGGTGATAGACGGTAACACCAAACGACACCACTGCATCGTACACTTATTATCATTCACTTCGTAGATATGCAGCAATTTTTTTCTTCATTTCTTCAGCGATGATGGCTTCCTTGTCTTACGCAGCTTGTTTTGGCGGGCTGTGTCAATTTGGGGCCAAAAGAGATAAAAAAAAACATATTTCTAATTCGACGAACGGAAATCCCTGCGTATAATCATACGTCTTGAGATAATCTCACTGCGCTTTATATTTGATTTATTGTTATGTGGGGCCCCAAACCACCATATGATAATGAGAAACGCTATAGTGGAAGGTTCCGGGAATTTCGGCCACCTGGTTTTCTGTAACGCGCACCCGAATCTGAGCGGAAGGGCGTATAGTATTTTCGCCTCCATCAAAAATGCAGCCGCTGCAGCCGGAATTCAGTTGATTAAGTTAGAAACCGACCTATCTTCAGGAGGGTATTTTGCATAATGCAATTGGCTACATCTGTGAAGCAGATTATCGTAGAACCAGAGTAGTGTGCATATTACTCTGCGTCCTTCTATTCAAGAATGCGTGCAAGGAAGCTACTTTTAGACTTCTACATAAGTTTTTCAAATCCAAGCGTAAAATTATGCAAGCATTTTGTGTTTTGCTTAAAAAGCTATCTCAGAACAGATAGTTTATACAAATGAAACAGCAAACATTTCCCGCAATGTGTAGTGATTGGTTGAAATGGGAGCACTATAGCCGAGATTTTAAGGAAACGTCTATATTGTTAATTTAGTTTCTAACCCACCAAGTTGAAAACTAAGAATGAATTATTAGTTAAGAAAAGCTTTTATAACGTTTTTCTGATGATCAGTCATTAGCACAGCATTTGGCAGGAGTATGCGCGATTAAAAATCTCCAGTTGTTTAATGAAGAAAGTACGTACTTGAAAAAAAAAGTTGTTCATTAATAATGTGTTGTCCACCTTAAGTGCGCTTATAGGCCTTCATAGTTTGGCGGTATTGTATAATAATAGTTACTGAGATTAACGCGAATCGGTCTAGTATAATTACCGGATGTCGCACAGGTGCGCTATACAAAATTGATTTTGTGTAATTCATAGCGCAAGTAAAAATGTTTCTTGAGAAGTAACATCTATCTTTTTTATTGCAAAGTATATCGTGGGAAAAGTACACTAGATAATAACAGTTCTTTGCTCATCTCGGTTTATTAGCTACTCTGCTTCTTTATTCAGACTTGAAGTCATTTCAACAAGGTAACCTGGACTCAATTAACAAAGGCCTCTTCTTCATATGGTTCATTCACCAAGATACCTCGAACACACACACACACACACACACACACACACACACACACACACACACACACAAACGAAATAAAAGATTCTGCCTTTGCGCACTAGGCCCCGGCCACGCTCTGTCGCATTTTTTAATGAAGTTGTTAGTATTGCCACTCTGCACAAAGTACTTTACCACAAATGGTGCTTTTCCAGTCCAAAGCCATCACGAAAAGGCACAGTCAGCGATGCCAACTCACCATACCACCGCTTTTTTCTGTCGTTTCTAATTACCCTGGGCTTTTAATTTGTTCAAGAAAAGATCCCCAGAGTTTCAGCGGGTGATGTCAGCGTCGCAACGTGGTTTTGGCTGTGTCCTTCCAAGTTTTTTGTTCTGATCTTTATTTCTATTTCAGCCGTAACTTTTCCTTATTTCATTCCCGCGACTCTCTCATACGCCCAAGTTTTCTTCGATGTTTTTTTTTTCTCTTTCCTAAGATATACCCTTACAATGAGGATTACGGAACACATACAAATACTTTTTAAATTTTTCGTACCCTGCTCGTGAGAAACAAGTTAATGAGACCACGAGCTTGTTAATGAGACCATGAACATTCTGTTCCTTCAATACCTTAACCAAAGTTTTGCGTAATTCGTCTGCGGTCACATGACCGTTTTTTTTTCTTTGTCAGTGAACCATTCTTTTGTATGCTTTTGGTGAAAGCATTGAGAGTCCACGGCACTCATAGTAGAAAGGAAAGCTGGAAGAAAGGCGGAAGTTGATTGATATGTGGGGTTAAACGTCGCAAAACCAACAAACGATTATGAGAGACGAAGAAAAGCGGAGCATGGTTTACGCGTAAGTGTTGATGTATTGCACGAAACTCCTTTTTTTTGCCTCTAGTTTTCAAGGATTTCAACACGACATACACATGATGCAGTATTAGCAAATACGCTTATGAAGGCAGTTTTAACGCTAGTCAGCAAGTTCAATATGCGGCGTTTACAAAATAAAAAAATAGATTCAGCTGCGTTTCGCTTTATTTTTTCAAATATTATCAAGATACTGATGTCTGTAATTGATAAAGATTTTTCGGGTCTATATGTTTGGGGATAAGAACCTAATTGTGTATTTGCTGAGAGTATTTATCAGTGAAACTGCTCCTAAATTCATTGCATATGACTTTTCCCAAGCCACTAAACGTTAGCTTTACTCCGCAGCGTAGTCATATACGTCATAATGATGAAACAATACTTTTGTTAGTATTGGTCTTTGTCACAATACACTTTTCAATGAAAAGAAATGACGGCAGCGATGCTGAAATGATCAGGTTAAGTCTGGTTATAAAAGTTGAGTGTAAAACAGTAATTAAGTACTAGAGCTACAGAAGCAATACTTCGTAAAGCTTCAAACGCAGGTGGAAAAAATTGGCAGCATATCCATGGAGTGAATGATCGAGAGTGGGGCGAAGCATTCGTCCGCCTATTCGTTCTTGCTTCTGTCCGTCCATGCGTCCGTCTGTGTGACCATCCATGCGTCCATCCACCCGTCCGTGCGTGCGTGTGTTCGTGCGTCCGTCCCTGCATTCTTCCATGCATCCGCCCCTGCGTCCGTTCATGCGTCCATCCATGCATTCGTCTGTGTGTCCGTTCGTCCATCTATTCAACACACCAAGTACCGCCATCTCGCATTTTTTCATCATATATTCCCCATATAGAAGCATCGCCATCCAGCGGACATTCCAAGGACTAAACTAGAAGTGATACACGCTCACTTTTTGTTGATTTTTGCTTGTTTTTTGTTTTATTTGTGATTTGTCATTTCTCCGTCTTTATTCAACATCAGCAATTGGTGTTCTAGACGGGGGTTTCGCTAATGTGGTGTTTTTCTCTGATTGCAGTGTCTTGATTGTCTTCGTTATTGTTCTTTCTTGACATTGGAACAAAATTGACTTTAGTTCTTGGCATCGGCGGCCGAAGGCTCAGTTCTGTTCAGGACATCTGTTTCCACTTTTCAGAGAAGGAGCGGGCTCCAACACTCTGCTTTTTATATTTTTGGAGACAACATCAAAGGCAGTCATATTTCGTTTGATTTAATTTCCGCTAAATGATAAATGAGCTCAAAGGATGGTTCTGTCGTAGTTTAAACACTTGATATTAAGCACCTCGTATGTTATAATAAAATATTCAGAAAAAGGGTCTCAGCAAAGAACAGAAGAAGTGCATTTATTAGACTGGTAACGATAGATGACCACTATAAGTTCATATCATTGCAGACAAAGCATAAGGTTGTGAAAGCCGGAATGATATGGTACAATCGGACGAAAAGTTGGGTTAGTGAGGAACACACAAGAGAACACACATTCAGAAACACACAAATAAACGTCTTGAAATACACAAAGGATGTAAAAGGCTTTGTTTTTGTCAAGTGTAATATGCTGTCCACTTGTCATTATGATTCGTGCTGCATTTTATTATTACTGATTAATGGTGCTGCCCAGCGACAAATGCGCGCACAGCTAAAGGCAAGGCCAGTAAATGCACAACACGCGGTTCTCATTGAAACATCAAACTACAGCATTCCTATAATCACGATAAGTTGAACGCTGTTCATGCAAATTTCACAACCAACAGCGGACACCTCTGTTCATAAAGCAATGTAGGAGAGCCCTGTCCTGCGAATCCAGTATGATGGCGATATTGTGTGCTCTCAGGCCTACATGGCGTTCTCAAAAGTTTATGTAGCTCGGAGATTAGTAAAGAAACATCAGAAATAAATGCAGCTTGCACAGTTCTGCTTACACATACTGCGTATTCAAACTGCCACTTGAACCCTTGCACATCAGGTGCTTCTATGAGAAATGAAGAAACTGCTCAGCATTATTACGTTATGCTTGAACATTTGTCGTGATATTTTCTGTTGAAACACACTTTATCCTCTGAGTGGGGTACTTCGTATGAAAGCGTATGATTCGTTCCCATGAAGAAACAGATGGCAATATATAGTTCATATTAAATACGGATGAACAGCGTATTTCGAAATACTTCGTCTATTACTTGAAGCTTTTACTAATGCTCCGAATAAACAAATTTTTCTTTTAATCACAGTCTCACCACGGTGAACATCTAAAAGTGGCGAACGTCATAATGCGTTGTCACAGGAAGCGCAAGTGAACCAAGTAGGTAAATATTGGTTCAGTTAAGCGCATTGAATTCAAAGTGTGCAAGTTCCGTGTTCCTTTAAAAAAGTCCAGAAAACATTTTTCTAATTTAGAAATTTGACTCGAGGCTTGAGCGCGTAATGCTGCATAGCGATCTCATACGGACTAATATAAAACCTCTGTAGAATCACGCAGCACACTGCCCACTCCCTCTTTGTAACAAAACACACCAGTCTCCTGCCGTGGCATTTCATTTGAATAGAATATATTTGATATTTTATAAGCAATCTAAGAAAACTTGTATTGCCCCCAATCACAACATCTTTGTACTGTAGAACAAAAACAGACTCGTGCTTCTCAATTAGTACGAAAACTTAACAACCCGTACCCAGAATGGTCCGCTTACCATATAATAAACAGCTTTAACTTAGCGCAAGACGGCACATCGGAATAACGCACTTATGGAAACCACAACACTATCTGGAACAACAAGTTTATTTTAAAAATCCAGACCACCCATGAATCATTCCAGCCATAATTTACATCTGAGAAATTATTTTGGTGGTCTTGATCTTAGAATACGTCACCGATGGTTGCTGTCAGAAAAAAAAATATTTTAAACTTCTTGGGCGTAGGTTTTTCAGAAGGGGCTGAGGACAGTTTGCGAATTTCAGAGCCTCCACTTTCCAATTGTCCACCAATGGGTAATATTTCCCTGAAAACAGCGCATATATTTTTCAGAAAACAAAAAACAAAACCGAAATCGCCTGCAAATAACTAAAGAGCTCCGTTCAGTTACAAGAATGGTAGGTTTCTAGCTCACTCTCAAACACGACAGTGCTGGACGGGCAAGTTACAGCGCTTTTGTCTGGTGCCTTGTCATACTCTTCCTGTAGATTGTGCTATTCTCATTTCTAGTTTGCCGTACCGGCACATCAAAGCACGAATTTCTGCTGCACCTGAGTGTGTTTCAGATCAAACTTATCAGTCATAGAATATTAGTGTTAATTTATGAGAGGAACGGTCCGACCTAAGTTATGGATCTAAAATATGCAAACACAATCGGACGTCCTCTACCAAACCGATAGATTTTTTTTTTCGGTTGCGAGAGCTATTTCGTAAATGTCTTGTTCATACTTCAACATCATTTCACTCCTTCATGAAGAGGTATAATCTTGCACAAGACGTGAATGGGTAAAAACCGCTAGTCCTTGTCTTTGGTGTTCATTTCTCGCGTATGCGTATAACATTTTTTGTGCTGTATTTTTGCGGCAATATCTGGAGAACTGAGTGCGCTTCTTTTCTTTCATATGAGCATTGCGCTCAATGACCCGGCTTCCTGGCCTCAACCACCTGGTACCTATTACCAAAGCTATCAAGCCGAAAGCAACTATCGATGTTTTCAGATGTAGTGCTTTTCGCTCTTCTCCCGCTATTTTCATTCTCCGTGGCCCGCCGGTGTAGAGTTGTCGAAGCTCGAGATCTTGTGTACTTGTGTTTGGTCTACTCGCGTGTGTGATACCTTCGACCAGCATCTTCTCTTGGCGGTGCACAGCGGAAGTGCGATTGCATGCCGACACTAGCGTTCAAAAAGAGTCTTGCAACGGTAGCCCCTGAGCCTGCAGCTTTGTTAATTTCACATGGAAATGGTTCAGAGATATGTAATTGGGTCGTTTAGTCCCCACTTGGTTATCAGTGGCGATGCAAGAAACGATACACTAGGCGAAGCAGTGCCAGATAAAAAGAAAGGGAGATTATATGCGGGATACGGTGGTGACAGCACCATGCAGCGCAGACAATAACAACCGGTAGATAAATGCATCAAGCTCGGTGCAACGTAACATTTGCAACACGTTTTAGGGTGCCGCGCAACTCAATCAATTACGGGGATAGGGAAAAACACGAGATTATGGTATTATAGTGCAAACACCTTTAGCTCATGGCGGGACAGCGCAAAAGAAAAAGAGAAAAAAACAGCCAAGTTGATAAAGAAACACAAACAGGCACCATCAAACGCGGGGTCTTTGGGCAAAAGTAAAGTTAGACTGACAAATAAAGGAATCCTCGCTTTTCTAGATACGTCAGCAACACCGTCCAATTCATTGAAATACCATGCATTTGACCATGGCGTAGAGCGTAACCGGCACCTATTGTCGCAGACCAAGAGGTCGTGGCTTCGACTACAATTGAGGGAACTTTTTGTCTTTCGACCACGTATAATTTTTCAACGTGATTTTTTCGACAAAAATACGACACTGAAGTCTTGAGAGACGCCGGGAAAAAATTTTTTTTTTGTTAAAATGTTTTGCACCACATCCCCCTGTTTACTAAATTGCAATGCAATGAGACTCTTACGCTTTCACATTTATCCACATACGGCTAAAATAGGCGAAGTAACACATACTTTCAATAAATAAATGAGGTAAAGGAACTTCACAGATGGTTAATTAGAGTACTGCCTAATATTAGCCACTGCAGCAGCTGCAGGAAAATAACAACGAAGATAGAAGCACGCCAAAGCCCTAGTTTACCTCCCTTTTCGTAACCAAGCATACGAAAGAGTTACAAGGCGCCTACGTTATTTTTTAGAAATAACGAAATGGTTAAGGACCCCCATGAAATTTTCTAAACTTAGCGTGAAATGAGAATTTAGCTTTCACATGTTAACAAATAAAACAACATTTTGATTTTCATGGCTCTCGCTCTTCTTTGTGTGACGGTAATGTGTTCTCTTGAGCTACCTGCTAAGTAATTTCATCTCATGTATTTTATATTTTCATAAAACTGAAAACCCAAGAGTCTCCTTGCTTTGTGATTCAGTAAACAGTGGAATGTGGTGCAGAATATTTTAACGAGAAAATATTTTTGGCCAGGGTCCCTCAAGCCTTTAGTGACGTATTTCTGTCACGTAAATGCCGTTGAAAAAATACACCTGATTGAAAGACAAAAGTTCCTTTAACGGGAATAATAGTACAGTATCTCAAGAACACACTTGTACATACATGTGACCATGCTAACAAGCACACTGTGGAAGGCAGGTAGGCAAAGAGCTATATCCCGAAAGCGTGTTTCTTTTAGTTTTTTTTATTAATATGATCACTTATACTTCCGATCGGTGAAGTATGAAAACTGACACACTCCCACGCACGTATTTTACTGGTGTCAAGAAACTTTCTCGCAGAAGCACTGACTAGTAACTATGTTGCGACAACAGCCTTCAGACACATAGATTGTGTGCGTGAACATAGCGTAAGTCTTGGCCCTGACGAAGAAAATGGTGTCCCTTGAGTTGTCGCGAAAAACAGTAATAGTGGATCTCGTACAGGATAGCGGCACCGTCGTAGCAAGCGTTAAAAACAGAAATACATGCGTCAGGGCCAAGGCTAATGCTAGGAAGTCAAATGTGCACGCGACACTATTATTTTAGAGCAAAAACTGAACATGTTGGCACTGATGCTTTTAAGATCACTCAAAGTAGTGTGGATATACACATACCTTCGGATCACGGGCAGGATGAATATCGATGTCATCTAGATTAATGGCGGGCTTTCATTTTCCGCTTTTCGATCGTGCTTGGTGATGAAAACACGCCGTATTTTGATTCATTGTCACAATTTCCGTGGCGGTTGGGCGTGCAGCATCGTATGCCACTACGAAAGCTTGCAGGTACACTCTGTGCAAACATCCAGTGAACGAAGCGCATCGCTTCACTAAGCAGCACTTCACAAACTGCGAGAAACACGGCCTTCTTCGTGTGGTCCCTGAGAGAATAAACGGCAAGCCTCGTTCAGGCGTAGCAATCCTGCTTTCTCGAATGTCGTAAGCATCCAGGCGCACGTACGCGCGCCAGGAGATGCCGGTGAAAAGTGAGTGACGTCAGAGGCCATGGCTGGAGGAGTGCGCATGCTTGAAAATATGCCAGAGATCACTGGCTATAATCATAATCTACCTTACGAACGTATGATTACACTGCAGATCAGGCACTCCCAGGTGCCGACCTGCGTATGCGCGATAAGCGTGGCAGTCATTCTTGATAGTAAAGCGCAGAGAGCTCGAATTTTATTAAGGGCAATGCGACCGCACAGACGAGGTATATAGTTGTGCGCCAGGAATATTTTCCTAATACACATTTTTGCCAACCCTATACGGGGACGACCAAGAGTCTTTGCCACACGCTTGAGTACATGCGTAGTGGCATGGTTCCAGGTGATCTAAGTGTACGTGCGAGAGGGCGTTTTTGACTCGCATATGAACAGTGGCCCTTAAATTCTGGAGCGACCAATCGGATCACACCAAACCAAATCTACTAACTATATATTTAACTATTATGCAAATGCAGAAGAGTAGCCACTGCCACGCATTGGAACTAGCCTCCTCTTATATACATTTCATCCACAGAAAAAAAGTGTACATCAGTTAGAAACCACCGTATGCAGACAGACAATGATTTTTTTTAATCTTTTGGTGCTACTGTCTGGACTTTTTGACAAAAGGGCGTTACAGCTGCTGCATGGCTGCGCCCACGTAGACAAAACACAGTAACATTCGCACTTTCTTGAGCTTTCTAGATAGCAATGGCTTGCTTTTGGTATACCATGTTCCTGATGACTTCCTCTCTAACAGACATGCTGAAAAAAAAGGTAGTTAGGCAACGTGGGGCATCGCCAGAGCACGTGAGGTACACAGCCAAGTGTTTCAATACGGACGGCACAACGTCCAATTACAACCTACCAACGTAGCCCCGCGACGAGGCTACGTCAGTGAAGCACGAAAATAATCTATGAAATTGTCTATATTTGGGGACCAACACGATTTCACTGACGTCATTCCGTGTCGGAAGGGACGTCAACCAAGTCTGTAGGAAATAAACACCCACAGATGGCAAAGAAAAACCAGAAGAAAATGTTTCATGAATGAGAATGAATTTGGCTCCAGTCATCACAGTCACCTTCCCTCCACATGCTTCGCATAACATCGATTCCCAACGTACGCGGGATCTGCCGAATTTTTCATTGATAGAGTTTGAATAATAAAACGTGTGAACCTACGTTGATAATGTCTTCTCAGATAGTTTGCCTGCCAGGTTGGCTGCGTGATGTAATGCATATTTAGTGCGCCAGAAGAGAGCTTCACGTCGATGGCCATACCGCTACACTGACTTCAATAAAGTTGTCGACAATGGGGTGTCGCTCTCATACGCCCACCATCTACTCGACGAAGCATCACAGCTGCACCTCTTGCTCAGCTTTCCAATGCAGTTACAAACCTTTGGCGTGACAGTATTTGGGAAGTGTGCGTATCAAAACCATGACATGATTACGATACATGCCTTATACGTGAATGGCTTCGAAAATTTTGACCATTTTCTGTTGTTTAAAGTGCACTGACACTGCACAGTCCACGAGATTTTACCGTTTCGCGTCCACTGAACTGCGACAGCCACAACCGGTATCGAACGTGTGACCTACGCGACAGGAGCCGAGCACTCTATAACCACTGATCTCCCACAGAGGATAGGATTTCGGGGTAGCTCTCGTGACTGTTCGTAAATATTTTATGCAAAAAGGTTTAGTGAATAAGTTGATTAAATGAAGGGTGGACAATGATGATGATTAATCGTGTTGCTGAACTGATTTCATCACATAATCGATTACTTATGCATCTTTAGTACCACGTATTCATCAAATGACGTGGATTGCGACAATTCGCGTGATCTGCCGTAATTTTCTTTTTCCAAAGTGGTGCTTCTGAAACTGTTTTCGTAATTTATCACAAACTGATCAATTGCTTCAAATGGGCTATGATTATGGGCACTCGTTTTCGTGCTGAATCTGTATACAGTTTTTGAATTTCGATGAAGCATATTTGTAGATGAACATGCTTTTTTTTGCCTACACTCACAGACTTCGTGCGAGTCAGCTCAATAATAACGTGATAGTGTTAGAAAGCTCGTGTCGCACAAATTTCGCCGTCGGCGTTGGCACCATCGGTTGTGAGTGAAAATTCGTTCATGGGCAAAAAATCTTGAAAAAAAGCAAATTAAATCAATAATAAAACATTTGGTCTCATTGAGGATCGAACCCTGGTCGTTTGCGTGGCGAGCAGTTGTCCTACCGCAAAGCCAAGATGTTGCTCACAACTGCTTCGAGAAAAAGCACGATACAAATGTCATGTAGCGGAAGTAGTCGCCTAAATGCATTTTGTTCGACATCTGTCACGATGAAAACGAGCCCATTCGGCGATTTGTAGGCACATTTGGGAGGCCATCAAACTACGTCCGAAAAGGCCGGAGTAGTGCACCATCGCCGCTAAAAAACACAAAGGAACTTTCAAACAGCTCTAAAGATGGACAACTATGTACACCTAGCGGAAAACATACGCCTTTCCAGAGGCGTTCATCAAGCAAACAGCAAACGCTAGATAATGTACTGCTATCTGTGAGGCATTGTGAGACTATATATGGCGTCCGAGATAGCAAGCGTGCGGCGTGTATCTTAGAGGCCATGCAAATATTGCTTTAGATCAAATACCTGTATATACCATTCTTGCTCGCGCGCGCGTGTGTGACTGCAGATATTTGCAGTCCTGCAGTATTGCAGTTGCCATTTGACCGATCATAAGGCGATGTATGTTGCGGTAGGCCGGAAGAGGTCTCCAGAAGAACAAGTCGAACAATTTGCAGATAGCTAACTGAAGACGGACGGCCGAATGTGACCATTTACAAATACAAGTGCAACACCTACGCGCAGTTTATAGTGCAGAACCATGTGAGAATATCACTGTACAAAATGTTTATGAAGTTGTTTTAAGTGCTGTTAAATAGATGGAAAATCTGTACCATTAGTACAGATACGTTGGGCTTGCGCGCGTGCACGTTTATGTGCGCGTGTGCGTGTGACAAAACATATTATTAAGTATGCACTTGGCGATTGAATAGCGCACAAGAGGTAGGATTTCGCTATCGCGTGCAACTCCTAAAGGCGAAGCTTAAGGGTCGCCAACTTTTGTTTTCAGCATAGGCTTTTCTACTTAAGTTCTCTTCTAGAAGGAAAGCCTGAGTTTGCCACGTGCTAATGACTTCAATCACGCAATTCTTTTCAAGAAATAGGGCCTTGGTCAGTCAACAGCAACAATAAAGGAAAGAAGTAAGTTGAGTGTAGTAATGCGTTTCTCAATTGAGGTTTATTGCATGAGTATGGCACGGTAACTACATAAGTGGCATGGTTGAAACATGGTGTGATCGATGCGTTTTGCGCAGCCCCAAAATTGCCGAAGATTTAAGCTCGAAGTGGCGGCAACACTTCTAGGCTGGGCTTGCTACTGCAGCCTCTAAAGAGGAGGAAGAATAAATGAGGAAAGACAGGGAGGTTAGCCAGTTCTCAGACCGGCTGGCTACCCTGTACTGGGGAAGGGGGTAAGGGGGATAAAGGATGAGAGAAAAGAGGCGTTGTAAAAAAAAGGGAGAGAGAGAAGGTCATCAGACGATCCACGACGCTGTTTACAGTCTGCCTCTAAGACCACTTGCCCGCAGAAAGCGCAACAACGCTCTCAATGCCTTGCGTGCAGAGGACGGTCTCGGCCAGTGTCCTAATACCCTATCTTCCGACAATTGGCGATTGTCTGTTCTATCTAAAGTTTTTGACAGTTCTTTTCTTGGCACGCTGAAGCGGGGACACTCGCAGAGAAGATGGGAGAAAGTCTCTGCGCAGCCACAGTTGTCACATGTCGAGCTTCTGGCCATTCCGATTCGAAACGAATAAGCATTCGTAAAGGCCACCCCAATATACAGACGGCACAAAAGTGTCTCCTCTGCTCTGGTTATTCCTGATGGAAGACGGAGCTGTAGGTGTGGGTCCAAATTATGAAGGCGGACGTTGGTGAATGCCGGTGAATTCCACTGAGCGAGTGTCAGTTCTCGTGCAAGTGATCGAAGCCTTGCAGCGGCGTCCGTTCTTGATAATGGTATAGCTACACAAGGGGCATCATCATGAGCAGTTCGGGCTGCTTCATCTGCACGGTCGTTTCCATCAATGCTGCAGTGGCCTGGTATCCATTGATACGCTATGTCATGTTGTTTCTCTATAGCCCGGTGATGAAGCAGTCGTATTTCAGCAATTAGCTGTTCGTTTGGTCCATGAAGATAAGGCGAGGCAATTCTCTGGACAGCTGCTTTGAAGTCGGAGAATATTGACCATGTCTGTTGCGGTTCTTCAACTAGAAACTCCAGAGCGGCACGAATGGCGGCGACTTCTGCCGCCGTGGATGATGTCAGATGCGAGGTCCTGAGCTTTATCGTGATGGATTTCTCCGGAATCACCACTGCGCCTGTCGAACTTGTTGAAGTGACCGACCCATCTGTGTAAATGTGAATGCGTCCACTGTGTTTCTCATGCAGAAACAATAATTTTGTTTGTTTTAGGGCCAAATTTGACAAATTTTTCTTCTTTTGCAATCCGGGGATGGTTATCAGGGCTTCCAGTGGATGTAGACACCACAATGGTAACGACGGTCTTGCTGCGTGCGTGAAGTTCGTGGGAATCACCGTGCGATGTGGGGCAATAATAGAGCAGAACGCAGAGCATGGCCTGGAAGTTGGAAGGGAGGCGAGGTGATGCGATTGAATCCGGGTGGCATGTCTTATGTGCGTTCTTAAAGCATCGACACGAATGTAGGTTGTGATAGGGTGTTCATGAGCGATTGCGACAGTCGCTGCTGAGGATGCGCATCTCGGCAGCCCGAGGCATATTCTCAGTGCTTGAGCTTGTAATGACTGGAGGACGTGTCCGTTTGTTATGCGGGCCTTGCCAAGCACAGGTAGGCTGTAGCGCATGAAGCCAAGAAAAAGTGCATCATACAGTTGAAGCATGGCTCGTACCAATGCACCCCATGATTTTCCCGCAAGAAACCTTAGGACGTGGGTGATCATGGTCAGTTTCTCCTTCATGTAAGCGATATGAGGGCTCCAAGACAAATCACGATCTATTCTAAATTTTTGTGTGTATTTGTGGCGTAATAGTGACGTATCTCTGCTGAAATAGGTGAAAAGAGTATCCAAAAAACAACAGCTTCGTTCCCACAAGCATCATTTACGCAGAGAAGCGCAACTTTTACAAACTGTAATTTTTGACACTTTCCCCAACTTTTTCTGAATTTTTTTGCTTTCTCGCGCATTCATTACTTAGATTCGCGAAATTTATGTCCTTTGGTTGAATACGGGCCTTAAGTTATTTGTAGTTTTAAGCTCGCGTACGTGGCAGACATTTTTTTCAGCGTGTGAGCTTTTCAGCTTTTAAATGGGTAAGATGATGATTGTAAGTTAGCCGCAGGTTTTTTTTTAACTTGTCGTGCGTCCTATATATTCTGTATGATAAGGCATGCAGATGTGGAGTAGACACTTCAGTTATGCAGGAATCTATCTAAATATAAAATCACATCGCTCTCTTTGTCTTACACAGTCAATACGTTCACTGTTTTCTGATCAGCTTCAATTCCACTTCCCATTCATTATTATAGTCATGCCAGAATTCACAAGACGCATGCCGGTCGGGAAATTTCACCAATACTTTTTGTCTTTGTATCATTTAAAACGAAAGCCTGACGTTGAGCAAACAAAGTGTAACCAATATAAACATAAAAACCGTCACAACAACAGCAAAGAAAAAACCAAATACAAATGTGCTTTTGATCGCAAGAATAGCAATGCGATGTGTGTCAAATGCATGCAGAAGTTTTTGTCTGAAACTTCTACATCACACATGACCGTGCAGGAGGATTCTGGCAAACCACAAAGGAATCCTTGATCCGGGTTTTCGGTAAGAGTGTTCTCGTTCCACTGATTGCGTCTGGGGTCAGAACAGTTGCCAAGCAATTTCGCAGGTACGCTTACCTGCGATCGACAATCCAGGCATACCTGCCCAGAATCATACGTGACGCTACATCACCGATGGCATGCGTAGTTACGCTACCGTAAATGTTGGTTGTGGCATGCGAAGAAGCCGGCAATCACTGGTGGGCCGGCGTGTGTTCGGCTGATTATAATACTATTGTTGGCGTTTAAATCCCGAAATTACCATATTACGAGAATTGCCGTAATGAAGGCCTCCGGAAATGTCAATCACCTGGGTTGTTTTTAAGTTGCAAGGAAACCTAAGCGCACGGACCTTGAACATTTTCGGCTCAATCGAAATTGCGGTCACGAATAAATGCTGCAATCTTCGGGTCAGGTGCCGAGTGTCTTAGCCACTACAACAGCGTGGCGGAGTTCAATATTAGTTGTACTGCGACTAGTCAAAACGAACTTCATGCATGCCTTCAGGTGGTTTACCGATCCACTTCTGCGCTTCTTGCGCTCACCCTAATGTAGTGTTTACTAAAGCTAGTATTAAAAACTTTGCAAACTAGGAGCGTGTAATAATTCCGAAAACAAGTACAATGAAACATGCACCTGTTGGGTGTTATTTGACGGCATCTGTTGTAAACTTTTTCATTTATTTATTCTCTGATCTATTACATGCACCCTAAATGTATCGAAGGTGCTTTAAAATTGAGTTGTGAACGCGCAAGCGTTAAAAAGCTCGTTACGAAAAAATTCTGGCAATGACGTCGGGGTCGGTGTCATTGGTTGTTAGAGAAGATCGTCATCTCCATGTTTAACAAAAAAAAATCATACCTAATAACATGAATCGGCGAACCGATTGATTGATATGTGGGGTTTAACGTCCCAAAACCACTATATAATTATGAGAGACGCCGTAGAGGAGGGCTCCGGAAATTTAGACCACCGGGGGTTCTTTGACGTGCACCCAAATCTGAGTACACGGGCCTACAACATTTCCGCCTCCATCGGAAATGCAGCCGCCGCAGCCGGGATTCGAACCCGCGCCCCGTGGGTCAGCAGCCGAGTACCTTAGCCACTAGACCACCGCGGCGTGGCAATCGGCGAATCGAAACAAATGCGAACTCCTATCAGATTATACGCTGATTTAATCAATTTGCGGGGTTGAACGTCCCAAAACCACCATATATGATTATGAGAGGCGCCATAGTCGAGGGCTCCAGACATTTCGACCTTTTTGGGGTTCCTTAACGTGAAGGCCAATGTGAGCACACGGGCCTATACTGTTTTTTCACCGCCATCGAAAATGCAGCCGCCGTCGGCGGAATTTGATCCCGTGACCTGCGGATAGGCATTACAATCTAAACTACTATTTGCCGTAACTCAAGATACACTGGCCCAGGCCTAGCTCCGTTCTGCAATCAAGAAAATGGCGTGCGCATGCGCTTTTGACAGGACAATGAAGTTCAATGAAATTCATGCAATGGAATATACGTACAACACGCATCGCAGTGTAGCTACCTCAAAAACTGATAAGGCCTTGTCTGTATCAGCGTAGTAATACAGCGCAAAAGCACTAGAACATTCGGGAGAGACCCGCTACACCTGAGCAGCTTGCCTTCTTCAACCGCGGAATGAGTAGACAGGGTCTTCAACTTCAAGTCAGTCTGATGCGGTTCACCGAAGAGGCTTGATATATGCGCGCACACCACAACTATTTACGCTGCCGATGAGAATGAGGTGGTCTGCGGCCAACACCTTTTCATCTTGCAATGCGATGCGATGTCACAATCAAGAAATTTCAGCACAGCGCCAAGTGCAAGTGCTTCGTTAAAACTGTTAAGCGCCGCCATCTTTTTTTTTACCAGTGTTGCTAGCACATGGAGCACTTTCTGCAATGGAGATTTAGCAGTAACTTGCAAATATTCAAGGGTTGCCTTGAACTTTGTCTGATAAAGTATGTGTATATATACAAGAATAAAATATATGTAACAATAAAAGAATCAGAATAGACCAAATGCTACGAAAATTTCGCACATGCAGAAGGTAGGTTGAATATAGTGTTTTATTTCATAGCAATGGCAACCTTCCATATCCCGTTCAGCACCAAAATGACAAGTGATCTGTCAACGCAATGTGCCCAATCCTTACGATTGTGGCTTTTACTGAAAGGCTTTTTACCAGCTTCCATATAGGTTAGTTTTATGCGCCTGTTTTTCTACGCTGCGAATTGCTTGCGCTGAAGCTACACGCGAACCGGAAACAATGTCTGGTCGCTGCGCGAACAGCGAAGATGGGTGGAACAGTTTTAGGTTGAAGATTGCCAACTACATACAATTGAGACCATTGCTTCCTTCAATGACAGCTATCCTTTATTTCGTAATATCGGTTTATCAAAAATGTTTCCTCTACTCATACGTAATATGAAACAAACGCTAGAACGTAAACTCTCAACCTCACATCAATCTGATTTTTAATATCGCCACATTTTAATGAAACTAAGAAGAACTGCCTCAGAAAAAATTTCAGGTGGGCTTGAGTCAGCTTATTTACGTCTGAGCACGAAGTGTATAGTCGGCTCTTTGTTCTGCTAAACACAGGGGTATGCTCTTCTATAAAAGGATCACGGAGCCTTTCGCGTCTACGTCATTTACTTCATCACAAGAGTTTCGTGCGAAGTTATCAAAGTTCATGGCAGTTTCAGAAAAATAAAGCAGTTTTCGAAGGGGCTTAAAATGGGAAGGTCTATTTCAGCACGCTCAGTGCATGTGCTTTATATCTGAGTAAACGTGCTGGCAGCAGCAAGAGAAGTAACATTCAAGGGTGATATCTTAGGTGTGCGACATACCTGAAGTTCAAGGCGCGAATACGACACGGACGAAGACAGGCTATACACACGCACGGAGCGCCACTTCCAACAAAGATTTGTGTCGAAAGAGCACCACGCGCGCCTTCACCATACCTCAATGCGCAGCCGCATTCAAGTAGCGTAACTCTTTCGGTGATAATGAAATAGAGGCTGACGCATAGATCACCTGATTTGAGTACACTCTGTGTCTCAGTAATTAGTCGTACTGACTTATTCAGCAAGATCAGCTAGCCCACCTACCGTATTGCTGCTACTCGGCGACTGACGGGCAGGTCACGATATTGAATCCCGGCTGTCATGGCCCCATTGTTAATGAAAGTTAGTATGCTTGAGGTCCTTGTACTTATATTAAGGTGAACGTCAAAACACTACATGTGGTCAAAACTTCCGAAGCCCTCCATTATCGCCTCTTTCCTAATCGTATCATGGTTTTGTGACGTCAAACCAATAAAGGTATTATTGAAGGGCATGCGAACTTGTAAATGACGGCTATCACAAGGGCATTCACGTTAAGAAAGGGTCACACGTTTTTGCTGTAAAGTATGAAGTAGGACACGGATCCGCGCCTTCATATCTGGAGCCTGAAGTACATTGCGTAATAATATGCATTGATCGGCAAACTCACTTTTGAGTCTACTCACTCAGACTTATAGTCAGACTCAGATCGAGCCATCAGTGTAGGTCAGAGTGAGTCCGGGTGGGTAAATTTTTTGTGAGTTCTGATGAGTGCAGTTGAGAAAACTATTAGTGCCTAGTCCAAATGAGCCCTAAACTGTTTTCGCCAATGGAGCAAACCAGTTAGAGGAAATGTCCTACACGTAACGCGAAAAAAAAAGGTGTAAGAGAAGCACCTAAAATGATGTCAGCTGAAATGTGGCTATTTACTATTGTGATTATTACTCACTTTATTTCGTCCTCAAAATTGTAAATGTTTTACTGTTGTCCCAAACGATTATTTAGGACCATCATGCAATTAACATTCCGCACACTTTCTTTTACAATCGAGAAAGATACAGTGAGCGAGCAGACCAGAGGTATGAACGGGGCACTTCATTTTGACTAATGCGGAACTGCATCTTCTGTGCTATATTTGGGGTCCTCAGCTGAACCTAATAACATCTAAGAGAGGGCGGGAGCAGATTATCAGATTTGCTCTTCGGGGACGGGTCCCTGGCCAACGTATGCTGCACTTCTCATATTGCGAACTGAGTACAAAGTTCCTTAATCTATTCTTAGGAGTGCTTTCAATACATGAAGTCGAAGGAAGTAGAGCTAGGGGAGTCAGTGAGAGAACACGTGGTCAAAGAAGCTAGATAGTGAACCGGGGAAACTGGGGAGCTAAGACAGGTAGACAAACGAGTTTGACTCAAGTTACCATTCATAAAAAAGTGAAAGTTAAAGGTCAGAAGGTGAGAAAATAAAAGTGTGAAATTAAGTATACATTTGGATAGTTTAGTCGGTAGCGCCAGATAGCGCATGATAACATAAATAACGCTCTGCCAGGTAAAGAAGCGAGCACGTAAAGAAATTGGCCCCGATCTACATGTTACACTGTAGATGTTGTCGCAAGACGATAGTCTTGCGTCTGGAGAGTGTGAACGAAACATTGATTTCATGTTCTGCGCACAAAATTCGGTGAATTGTATTCCCAAGGCACTGCGTTAGAGTGCCTCGAGTGTGTAGCAAAGGCGAACAAGCGCATCTAGGCACGTTCGACACAAGCGCCGTCTGGCAGTTATCATCGAAAACGAAGTCGTGCGCTACCGCGGAGAAAGATGCGCGCCAGTCACGGAGGTGATAAGGTGTAGAATGCAAAGCGACGGGCAGGTGCCACCACCATGCCATCGTAGCAAAGTGTTGGAAACACCCTCTTGAACATCGCGTTGCACTGTCAGCGCAAAGCGTTAAACGCTACAGTCCTTAGAGTTACTTGTGTGTGCCTCTTCTAGTATAAAGGCACACATACAAAACATGGACATGCTGTTATGGCGCCTCAGATATGCGCAATATTTGCTTTTTAATTGACAATCGCACAACTATGAACGCTAAACCTTGAGCAATATTGGTGGACGCTGCGGATGGGGTTGGCCGTTAAATGCCGTTTGAGGTATCGTTAGGGCAGACAAACAGATAAATGTACAGTCAGACAGACAACCAGACAGACCAAACTTTTTTCGTCGAAGGTCAGCAAGAATCGTCTTTAAAATCAAAGCGAACACGTCAAATCTAGGCTTGCTGTCAATGCCTAATGAGAAATTTCTTGAAATCACTCTTGCAGTAGCGTAACGTCCTAAATATAATTCGTAAATTCAGTGTCCAGGGAATGCTTTGCGAATAATATTGATTTACTCCTATAGCATTCGCAGTATAGCATTCGCAGGCTTGCTTAGCCTATATATGCATTCCTCGCAACGCAGTCTCCGCTCACTGCGACTGACTGGTGTAATTCACAAGAGGGACGATACGCCACTTTGCTGCGAGGGCAGACGTGGCCGAGTAGGGGCTACTTCAAAGGATTTAGTCGAGCATTGAGACTTCATTCAAAATACTGCAGTTTACGTTATCGTAGGGTGTCTCTACATCGTATTGACCTTAAACTTTCTTTCCCATCTCCGAGACTGCCAAATGTCCTGAAAACATTCGTGGCGACAAGAACCGAAGCAGGTCGCATGAATTATAAATAGCTGTGGTCGAATAGCCGCAAAGGAACGCTGCAAAGGAAAGAGGTGGTGAACGATGTCAAAGCCATCAATCCGTAAAGTGCGACGTTCAATTCGCTTTTTCTTCCTTTTCTCAGGCCATTCAATTTGATGCAGCACCGCCAAGGCCACGCGAAGTCTCTCCGCACAAAACAACACTGAATGGAGCGAATGAATGCCCCGCTTTGGCAATGTACATCTTCAAGCATGAGCAAATGCAAAAGAAAAAGTATTTTCACGAACATAACTAATATATATATATATGTATAATGATGAACACATTTATGTGTAACCCTAAAAAATTGGTGCACACGAAAATGTTTTTCGAAAGCGCAACGTAGAATTCAAACCTGTGACTTTACACTTCTCGCTGCGACGCCTTTAAACATTCGGTCCCTTTCCACACATGTGCCAACCCACTGACGGTTCACTACTTACATAGACTATTTACCGTTTGTGGTACGTACAGCTTGACAGTGATTCAGTTTGGCAGGGTGAAGTTGACTCTCACCCGTCAAATGGCGCGCAGATCAAAAGAACGCAATAAAGTTGTCGCCCCGCCTGCTTTTCACTGGGGTTGTGCAGCCCGCTTTCGGTTCCGTACTCCACCCTACGAATTATTGCCATCCGTGCTCACACGCTTACATGTTTCGTCGGAGTGCAGGCTCTGAAGACACAGATCACACGAATGTCTCTTCGGTTTCTGCAACGGCCGTGTTTGCTAAATGAGTCAGGTTCTAGCCTTACGTCATCTTGAATTACAAGCTGCTGGTGTGTCATTCACTCCTTCGTCCTTGACTTTCTTTACGTATGTAATCTTTCGACTTCAATAACAGCAACCATGAAGGTTCTAGAACAAGGTTACAATCACATTGGTTGATGGCTGAAGTTCGCGAGATTATAATGCACATCACCGTCTCTGAGTTAATTCTCCAAGTTTAATAATCCAATAATTCTTCGCAGTTGTAGCAAACGTGTAATGGAACGACGGGGATTTGGACACCAGAAAGCAGGCTTGGGCGACTCGCCAAAGCGTTAGTTACGTTAGGCTCGATGATATCTGAAATTGTTGGAGTCAAAGAAAAAAAAAGCAAAAATTCACTTTATTATCACATTTTTTTGTAATTCTATCGTTCCCGTATGTTACAAGCTGCCACTCTAGCGTCGCCGACTTCGCGCTGGCGACGCTAGAGTGGCAGCTTGTAACAAAACTGGCGTCCGCGAGACAGGACGTTCCGTACAAAGAGTAAGACAGTGAGGGGTGAACGAGAACCGTGCGGACAGCGTGGTGATAGAGCCGCACAGTTGAAGCGGTTGCATCCTGCATATGATTGCGCTCTTTTTATAGTGGAATTATAGTGACAGTTTGCAGTATGGAGTGTATAGACTTGGATAAGTGTATCGCGCACGGTAAACAGTTAGGCCTCGAGGGCGCCGAACTGAGACAATGGGTTAAGGAACAGCAGGAACAGGCGCAGGCGTTAGCCAGAGAAGAGCGGGCGCGGGCCCGGGAGGAAAAGGAAAAAGAAAGGGAAAGAGAACGCGAAGAAAAGGAGAGAGAGCGCCAAGAAAGGGAGAAAGAACGAGAAGCGGCAAGGGAAGCGGCTAGAGAAGCCGGAGAACGGGAAGTGCAGTTACTGCAATTAAAGATTCGCCTCAATGAGAGTAGCAGTGTGAGCAGATCCAGCAGTGAGCACGGCGATGCCGGGGAGGAGCCGAGTTTGAGAATACACGCAGGTAGACTGCTCGTCACCTTTGACGAAGGAAGGGACGACTTAGATGCGTTTATACGCCGGTTTGAGAGCATCGCCAGAGGGCAAAAGTGGCCTGAAAGCCAATGGGTGACGGCACTTTCGACATGTCTTACAGGAGAGGCGCTAAGTGTTTATGGCAGGCTACCGCCTGCAGATGCAGCGGACTACACCAACGTTAAAACCGCCCTCCTGAAGCACTTTCGCTTCACGGCGGATGGGTTCCGAGACAAGTTTAATAAGGAGACGCCAGTAGGGGTGAAACAGCAACACAATACGCGGCCCGCTTAAGACATTACTTCGATAGATGGGTTGAGCTGTCCAAAACTGAGACAGAATTCGAGTCCCTCCGAGCATTGTTGATTAGAGAGAGGTTTTTGCATGGATGTGGTTCGAACCTGGCATTATATTTGAAAGAAAGGAGGGCGGAATCCCTGGAAGACATGCTTGAGCTGGCAGACCAGTTTTTGGAAGCTCAGGGTAGAGCAAGCCTAGCGAAAACAAAGAAAGATGGTCCCATAACGGACGAAAAGGGGAAATACGAAAAAGGAGGCAACAGCCACTCACCACTACCACGGTGCTATATTTGCAATCGTGGGAGTCACCCACCGCACTTGTGTCGCAACAGACCTGCCGCTAATGTAGCCATCGTCTGCTTCAAGTGTAGGAAAAAAGGGCATAGGGCAAACGACTGCCGGTCAGGAGCAAATAACTCCCTCCAGGCGTCCTGCCTCTACGCACCAAGGGAAACGCGTGAGGATCCCGTATGCGACGGGTATGTCGAGCTTAGGAATGGCGAAAAAGTCCCCGTCGTCAACGCCGTAAGGGTTACACCGCCGAAACATCTGGCCGAGAACCTACCAGTGGCCACAGGGACCCTACGAGGCACCGACATATCAGTGTTGCGGGATACGGGGTGCAACACAGTAATCGTGCGGAGGAAGTTGGTGAAGGAAGATGAGCTGACAGGTACAAGCAGACTCGTCTACTTGGTTGACGGAACAGCGAGGATGCTGCCCGAAGCACGGATTGAGGTTGACACCCCCTACTTTACTGGCAATCTGACAGCACTATGTCTGCAAGATCCACTGTATGACCTCATTATGGGCAATATCGAGGGCGTAAGACCTCCTAATGATCCCAGAAAGCAGACTGAAAAACCAGTCGCGACAAAGGAGTTAAGAGAAGAGCCTGTGGCAGCAGCTATAACCCGTTCCCAAGCGCACGCACAGCCGGGAAAATTTGCCAAGCTTCGTACGCCTGGAACCACGGCGGGGTTGCCGGGAGATAACTATGGCTGCGAGCAGAAGGGCGATGCGACACTCAAACAGTGTTTTGAGAAGATCGGCAGGAAGCAAACATGCCGAAATGAGAAGGGAATCATCGAGTACAAACAAGAACAGGGACTGCTGTAGCGACAGTACACAGAGGCCAACGGACGGCTTGTACGCCAATTAGTCGTTCCGTGCTGCCACCGAGAAGCTGTGCTTAAAACGGCACACGATGGTATAATGGCAGGACACTTGGGCACGCAGAAAACGAAGGACCGGATCTCAGAGGAGTTCTTTTGGCCAGGCATCACAGCTGACGTGAAAAGGTTCGTCGCCTCATGTGACATTTGTCAGCGCACCGTACCAAAGGGCCGTGTACCACATGTTCCACTGGGAAGGGCACCCATAATTGACACCCCGTTCAAGCGAGTGGTGATCGATATAGTGGGACCGATTTACCCGCCCTCAAAGCATGGGAACCGATACATTTTGACTTTGATGGATTATGCCACCCGGTATCCAGACGCGGTGGCGCTCCCGAGTATCGAAACTGAGCGAGTGGCCGAAGCCCTGGTGGAGATGTTCTCCCGATTTGGCGTCCCCCGCGAGGTACTGAGCGACCGTGGCACGAACTTCACATCGGACCTGATGAAGGAAGTAGCGCGGCTCCTTTCCGTGCGCCAGCTCCACACCACCCCATATCACCCCATGGCGAATGGCTTGGTGGAAAAATTCAACGGCACCTTAAAATTAATGTTGAAGCGCATGTGCGCCGAAAAACCGAGAGATTGGGACCGCTACCTGGCACCTCTCCTCTTTGCCTATAGGGAGGTTCCGCAGGCCAGTATGGGGTTTTCACCGTTCGAGCTTCTCTACGGCCGCCATGTGAGGGGACCCTTAGCGATACTGAAGGAGCTGTGGACGAACGCCGACTTGACTGAAGAAGCTAAGACGACGTACCAGCATGTCTTCGACCTTCGGAACCGTTTGGAGGAAACGTGCCGCCTGGCACACGAGGAGTTGGAAAAAGCCGGAGCACGGTACACGAAGCTGTACAATCGAAAGGCAAAGGAGCGGAGTTTCAACCCCGGAGACAAGGTACTGATTTTACTTCCACCCGACACGAACAAGCTGCTGCTGCAATGGAAGGGCCCTTTTGAAGTCCGGGAAAAGAAAGGTGAAGCTGACTACGTCATAGACACGGCTGGCGGCAGAAAAATCTTCCACGCCAACTTACTAAAAAGATACGAGGAGAGGGACAGCCCCTCCACCAAGGTGTGCAACGTTACATTTGGCGTTGTGGAATCGAGCGAGGACGAGAATATCCCAACCCCTGACTGGCTGAAAGTAGAAGGGGAAGAAGACGTGAAGTTCTCCGACAAACTGGACGCTCAGCAGATCGGACAGTTGCAAAGAATTGTCAGGGAACACGCTCGTATTTTCTCGGATGTCCCGGGCAAAACTGACTGGGTCCACTGCAACCTCGAACTCACCACGAGTAACCCCGTCCACGTGAAACAATACCCTCTTCCCTTTGCAACGCGGGAAGGTGTAGAGAAAGAGGTGCGGGAGATGGAGAAGCTCGGCGTCATTGAGAAATCAGAGTCCCCTTATAATTCGCCAGTCATTTTGGTAAAGAAACCCGATGGCACAAATCGACTGTGTATCGATTTTCGACGCCTGAACAACGTTCTGGTGGCCGACTCCGAACCTATGACTAGAACTGACGCGGTGTTTGCTACAGTGGGAAAGAAGAAGTATTTCTCGAAGCTCGACTTCGTGAAGGGCTATTGGCAGATCCCGCTGACCGAAGAGTCCAAAGCGAAGACGGCCTTCTCGACGACATCGGGACTATATCAGTTCCGCTTCATGCCATTTGGCATCAAGACAGCGCCTGCTGTATTTGCTAAGTTGATGCGGAAGGTTGCAGAAGGTATACCCAATGTGGACCACTACTACGATGATGTACTGGTAGACACCGAGAAGTGGGAAGAGCACCTGAGGTCCCTGGGACTGCTTTTTGAGCGCATACAGAGGGCCGGGCTTACAGTGCGCCCCAGTAAATGCGAACTTGGGGTAGAAGAAATCGACTTCTTGGGACACCGAGTTGGCAGGGGCAGATTGCAACCACTTGGGAAAACACTCGACAAGATCGAAGCTGCACCACGTCCTTCAACCAAGCGACAAGTGCGCGCCTTCCTCGGTTTGACCGGGTACTATCGGGAATTTATCCCGAATTACGCAGAAGTCAGCGCTCCCCTTACAGATTTAACTCGGAAGGGCGAAGCTAACTCGGTGAAATGGACAGCAGCCCACGAAGAGGCTTTTCGAAGTCTCAAACAACATGTCTCGACGGAGCCGATACTACGGCTACCAGATTTGCACCAACCATTCGTACTTCGAACGGACGCATCGGACACAAGTCTCGGAGCCGTGCTCATGCAGGCCCACGAAGGCAAGCTCCACCCCACAGCTTATGCCAGCCAAAAGCTGCTTCCACGGGAGGCTTCCTATAGTACCATCGAACGCGAATGTCTCGCGTTGGTATGGGGAATTCAGAAATTCTCCATGTACTTATATGGAGTACATTTTTGTGTCCAGACAGACCACCAGCCTCTGAGTTATATTCAACAGGCGAAACAGCTGAACGCTCGAGTACTTCGATGGAGTTTACTACTCCAAGAGTACCAGTTCACCATTACACATATTAAGGGTAGCGAAAACGTGGGAGCCAATTACTTGAGCCGGATATAGTTCTTGAGGTCTATGAGCAATTTTTTTCTTTCGTCGGTTGTTTTCTGTTTGTATGTGCGTATTTCATTGTATAAGAAGTGTATTTTGAGTTATTTTCTTTTTGCTTGGTGCATTGGTTGTTTTACTTGTTGTAATGCACATTGAAGGATTGCACTACTGTAGAGTAGCGCACCTGTTCCGTTTTGTTTCGTAGTATACATTCGTGCAGTGTATTCTGTATTGATGGCTGCTGTACACGGCTATTTCCTCGTCTTGTTTGTATGGCGCATTGATATTGTTGCGTGTAAATGAAGCTGGTACTCTAACAATTGTTTGTTTTTTCTTTTGTTGTTACTTTGATGCACTCGGCCTAATGATGTTGTGTATGAGAGGGACAGCCCACATGTCTCCCTTGTTGGTGGTGTTTTGTTCCTTGTTGTCGAAAAAAATCCCCTCCGTGTGAACAAATGTTATGAATAACATTCTGAAAGTGGGGGGCAATGTCACGGATGGCTATTTTTGGCGACACCGCGTCACGGCAATTAACGGGCGCCGTACTCCCCGACTGACCGTGAGAAACGGCGGCGCATGGAAGGGAGCCGAGAAGGGCAAAATGGGGTGCTCTCCTTAGAACGTCGCCGCCGACAGTTAATCCTTTTGTAACTGTGGCGACGTCTGCAAGGTCGTAGAAGGCCGCGGTATACCCCGAACAAGGATTAGACTACGAGACGCCCCGACTGAGAGCTAAGTGGTTGACCGTTCCCACGGGGAAAAGCGTGGGAAACGCTCTGGTGGCCAAGCCGTATGACAACAACCCGACAGGTTGTCACTCTCGCTAGTTGAAAGCCCTCTCCCAATAAAAAAGGGGTGGGGTCAAAATATTTTTGGGGCGGAGTTTCCCATCAATTAAACGCGCATGATTTGACCCAGGTAGAGGTCTCTTGTCCCCAAGGAAGAGAGCGAGGAGACACGAAGGGGATTTAAGCGCAGGTATTTGCCCTGCTAGGCAGACTAGTCGCTGACCAAGATGGTGTAGAAACAGATCAACAAGCATCTTTTCTAGAAGTTTTTAGTGTGGCTCTGTATCGGCTGGCCACCTAAACTTAGCCGTTCGTCTAGTTGTGACGCGATATTAACGTCGGCAACGTAGACATAGGGACTTCGCCTAGAGTTAGCTCAACCTGCTCGAAGTCACCTGCAAGCACTAGCCTCCCGGAGCCACCAGCGTTGCAACACCGCCGACATCGCAGTCGTGCCAGAACTCTCTTCGACTTGTCGCATCCGATCTTCGGGGACACAGCGCTGCCGGTCATCACACGTATGCCTTCACCTGTTTATATCTTCGAACTTTCTCCTCCGTCATTCTATTCTTGTTAGTGGTGTAGTTTGTAATAGTTCTCTCTCGTAAGCTGATTTATTGTTTCTGTTATATATTTCTTTAGTTGTATCAAGTGTCGATGTATTTTGTTAGTTGTATTGAAGTGTTGTATTAGATCCCGTGTTGCTGCAATATCACTAGAGTAAAGTTTGTTTTGTTTTCCCACGTCTCTGATCTCTTCAATGTCTCTGCTTGCGTACGGAACGAACCAACCTGCTGTCATTCCCGTCGCCGACTTCGCGCTGGCGACGCTAGAGTGGCAGCTTGTAACACCGTAACATTGATTCAGCGCTTGCACTTAATAAGCAACACTTTGCCATATTGTGAGTCTTGCGATTCGTTTTGTGCAGGTAAAAGCTGTGTCGTGGCATAAAAACTTTCGGTGGTTAAACTAAGCTTGCGTGTAATAGTCAATTAATATTTACTTTTTTGGCATAGAACGATATCATCGAAGTGCTCATAGAGGTTGCCCGCAACAAGACGAGGACCTTTAAGTTCATCGACTGGGACTTGTTCCGAGCCAACCGCTCCGAGCGCGCCCTTTCCCCGGATGCGGACCTAGACTCTTGGTGCGACGGGTTAAAAGAAGATGTGGCCAGCGCCACCAAAGAGGTGACAACCGATCTGGAGGTGGACAGGATGGACAGTAGGCTCGCGCATCTGTTGGAAGCCAAGCAGGCACTGCTCGCGAGATGGAAGACTCAGCGCCATAACAGAAGACTGCGCAAGAAAATGTCCGAAATCAACAAAACGGTAGGAGATCATTGCAAGGTCTTATGCAAGCAGCAATGGGATGAGCTCTGTGATTCTATGGAGGGCCAACTCAAGACCGGTAAAAGCTGGAGACTCCTCAAACACCTACTGCACGACGGCAACACCAAGTCCAATCAGAAGAGAGCTTTGGCGAAAGCTGTCCATTTGGCCACCGACTCAACTCCAGATGAGGCGATCACGGAGCAGCTCATAGAAAAGTACCTGGCGGCCACGGACGATCCGGTACCTCCCCAGTTTCCCGACTACGAGGGGCGCGACGCGCCATCGATGGACGAGGACTTCACCGTGGCTGAGGTCAAGCAAGTTCTCGCATCCCTCAATAGCAGATCCGCCCCTGGGCCAGATGGGGTAACCAACAAAATGCTCAAGCACCTCGATGACGACTCGATCGAGTTTCTTACAGACAAGATCAACGAAATCTGGCGCAGCGGTCTCATTCCCAAGAGCTGGAAAGCGGCCTGCACAGTACTGATACCCAAGCCGGGTAAGGCACCGAGCATTGAGAATCTTAGGCCAATCTCGTTGACGTCGTGCGTCGGGAAGGTGGCCGAGCACGCCATGCTCAACCGCCTCACTGACCACCTCGAGTCTAACGAATGCTATACCCACAACATGATTGGCTTTCGGTCGGGGCTCTCGACTCAGGACGCCATGAAGCTGATCAAGCACCAGGTCATTGACTCCGGCTCCGCCGACACCAAGGCGATTCTTGGATTGGATTTGGAAAAGGCTTTTGACAACATATCGCACGCCTTTATTCTCAAGAGCTTGTCTGAGTTTCACTTCGGCAAGCGGGCGTACAATTTTGTGCGCTCCTTCCTTTCGTCGCGGTCCACAAGACTGAAGATTGACGATTTTTTGACCCACGAAATTACCCTTGGGCCAAAAGGGACACCTCAGGGGGCGGTGATCTCCCCGACGCTGTTCAATATCTGCATGATCAACCTGTCGAGGGCCTTGAACAAAATCCCGAACATTAACCACACGATCTACGCAGACGACATCACCATCTGGTGCCTCAGCGGATGTGAGGGTCAGGTCGAGAGTGCTTTGCAAGAAGCCATCGATGTGACGGAGCGCTATCTTATCCCCACCGGGCTAAGGTGCTCGCCCGCTAAGTCCGAGCTCTTACTGTATAAGAAGAGGCCCAGAGGCGGTTCTCACCGGTCCTGGAAGCCAGCAATGGAGAGCCACATTACGTTATTCACCGGTAACGGCTCCCCAGTTCCGCGGGTGGACACTATCAGGGTCCTTGGAATGTTTATCGAGTCAAACGGAGCCAATGGAGCCGCCGTCAAACGCATTTGTTCCAAGACCGAAAGCGCCCTCGGACTGATTCGAAGAATCGCTAACAGGCACCGCGGAATCAGGGAGGACAATCTGATCCGGATTATCCACGCATTCGTGCTATGCCACCTCGCTTATTCGGCGGCTATGCACAACTGGCTCGTGTCGGAGCGCAACAAAATCAATGCCCTAATCAGAAGAGTCTTCAAGCTGGCCCTTGGCATTCCCGTTCGAACGCACACGGAAGACCTCCTGAAGTTGGGAATCCACAACACGTTCGAAGAAATTGTCGAAGCCCAAGAGTTTGCACAGTTTGTCAGACTGTCTGGCACCCTAGCGGGTAGAGCCATACTCGGCATGCTGGGACGAAACCCCACGGTTGTCGGTCCTGACGCTGTGAAGCTGCCCAACGACGTAAGATCCAAGATCCAGATTGCGCGGATGCCGCGCAATATGCATCCAACCTACAACGAAGCACGAAGACGAGCCAGGGGTAAATCTATGCTCGCCAGTGCCCGCTTGGACAAGGATCGAGCCTGCTTTGTCGATGCTGCTTCGTACATTCAAGAAGAAGCCTTCTCCTCAGTGGTCGTCGGCTGTGATTGCAGAGTCATCAGCTGCGCTACCATCCGCACTTCTAGTTAAAGCGTTGCAGAGCAGGTTGCCATTGCTCTTGCATTGACGGACGGTGTACATGACACAATTTATTCAGACTCCAAGGCCGCTATCAAGGCCTTCCAGATGGGCATGGCGGCTCCCCAGGTCCTACAGATTATTCAAAAAGTCAAAGACCTCAAAAATCACTCATTGGTCTGGTTTCCTGCGCACCTTGGAACCATTGAGGGTGCCTCGCTCAATCCCAACGAGGAGGCGCACTCGGCTGCACGAGGTTTGACTGACCGTGTGCCGGGTAACGCGTCATCTCCTGGGCGACCTGAGCCTCTCTGCTCGTACAACGAGATATGCAAGCACCACTATCTGTCAAGAAGACTGCTGCCTCTACCACACTCCTCGCTATGCAGGGCCCAAGCTGTTACTCTCCGACTGCTACAAACAAACACTTACCCGAGCCCTGCGGCACTGCACACAATGTACCCTGAACGGTTTCCAAGCCCGGACTGCCCCCTGTGTGGTGGTTATGCGGACTTCGAGCATGTACTGTGGGGCTGCGCCTCTGCCGGTCCCCCTTTCACCCAAGAGGAAATGAAGCGACTCATTAAGGCCCAGGACCAGACCTCTCAAATCCTGGCCGTCCAGAGGGCCCGCGCGAGGGCCGTCAGGTTTAACCTGATGGTCCCCGAGTGGGCCTAGCCAGGTGACGCTGAGTTTACTCGCGTCTATTGTGGACCGAATAAAGTTGTTTCACTCATAGAACGATATATTTGGCCTAACAGTGCGTATGCTTGAGCCAATAGGAATCATTTTTACAGCTTTACAATACGCTAAAAAACAATGAAATGGTACAGGTGTGATGCATTGGTGGCGTTACTACTGCATGAAGCTTGATTTTTTGTGTGAATCAATTGTTTTCAATCATCGTTTGGAATTCTGCAGAAGCCTAACTACCCTGGCATAAATGTCACACGTCATATACTCGAAACTAATTAATAGTTAACCCAGCCTAAAACAGCAGAAAAAGCCGGTGGATTGGTTATTCTTCAAAGTATTCCAGTAGCAAACAAAGAAGGAAATCAGCAAGGCATCACTCTTCACAATCATCACAAAGAGTTCGGAATGCGTAATAAAATGAATATTTCAGGGTAAAGATCGCCTCGAGCTTAGCCGGTCTCGAATATGCTAGAGATAAACTTCGTACTCAAAATACGAGGAAATGAAGAAACAAAACTAAACAAACCCACTCCTGAAGCCGTCTCATTTGTACTCCACAGTTTGACAGCACGTCTGCCCCCGCGACAGCTTAAGCCAGGGCAGGGAATGCTGAATCAATATTACGACACGCTACAAAGACCGCCATCAAGCCACGCACAAAAACGCAGAATACCGAAAGGACTTCAGACAGAACATCTGCTTCAACTGACCGGAAACCCGAAGATGGAGCCGATACGAATGACTGCTCCTTGATTGCCAGATTACAATGTTGAGTACAGCACTTCATTGTTCTGTAACTTTATTGAATTCCTTTGTACTTCGGGAAGGAACTTAAGTTCTTCACTGTTGCTCAGCACTCCCGTAAATTAAGGCAGATCACGAACATGGGCCACGAGAACTCTGCATTAGGCTGCTCAGGGCACACACGATATCTGTACCTCTATGTTGTAATCGGTGGAGACGTTCTTTCTATGACCACGGCTGATTTATTATTTTATGTTTTCTGCAAAAAAGTAGACAAATGCTTACCTCACGACAATAATGAACAATTAAAGGCAGAAACACATAGGAAACATCTACATGTGAACAAATTAACTTAGTAACGCACACTTTGCTTACCGAAGCCAGATTTGCAATGGAATAGTCACGCGCATTCATTTATACCCGAGTTCTGAAAAAATAAGGGCTTAGCCATTGCTGTTATACGTTTACTGCTATACACTGCCCCGTGGTGTCACCGTCTTCGTCGGAAGAATAGTAACAGTACTAGTGCTCGTAGCAGTAGAAAGAGTCATAGTATAGAGAGTATTTGTAGTAATAGTAGCACTAATAGATGTAGTAGTAGTAGCAGCAGTAGTAGTAGCAGCTGTAGCAGTAGATGGTGTCAGGCAGGTGACAGAATAGGAATGATGGTGGATATGGTAAAGAAATGAAGCGAGATGATGTTGATCCTTAATAAGTATGAAGAAGAAGATGATGATGATGACACGCGTGATCTCGCTAGCCAAACACAGGCACTCAAACCTTCACATTTTTGCTGCATAACGGTTCTTACGGGATGGGACTGGCTCATTTTATGTATATATATTCCTCACACAAGATTGATGGTGAATCGGTCACCGTGATAATTTGAGTTTCATAGCCAGACTCAAATGGTACGCCGATGTGACGCTGTGAGGATACTCAGAAGAGCAGTAGTTGTGGAGAGTGCTCAATATAAAAGAAAGAAATAGAGAAAAATAATCGGCAGATCCCACGTAAAATGGGAATTGATGATATGCGAAGCATGAGTGACAAATGTTGGTATGTCCCATTAGAATCAGCGCAACGTTACGAGGTGGACATAAATTATGCCGTACATGACTTCCGTGTCGTGATTAATGTGTTTAAATGTGTCGTTTACCTTCGTCATCTATTCACGTCACGTGATACCAAATTTAGTATATGTCGAGCTAGCGAAACGGCCGCGAGCACGCTATGGCATGGTGTGTTGTCATGTTCTTACATGGCACGCGTGTCAGGATTATCATGTATATGCACCAGACATATATTTCGTCCACGATTGACATCACGTAACACCAACGCTGGTATAGACGAATTCCACCGAGCTTACATCCCGAAAATGCGGTGGCGCTGTCTTGGTAGGCAAAAGACGCTCTGCCCACCGCAGTTTCTGGTGGGTTTTCAATGGTGCATGTGGTATTTTCAGTCAAGCAATGAAAAAAAAAATTGGTATGCAAACGAATTGCGTCGCGGTTAAATGTGGGTCGCGTCTCACAACTTAGTTTTGTTTGTTGGCGCGCATCGCAGCCCTCAGCGCTTATGGCAGAAGGTACGTGCGGACGTCGCTGTAATTTTACCCGTAATGTCGACATCGGCCTACCTGTGTTTACAAACATGAAATGGGTCTATATGTGGAGCTAGCAAAACGGTCGCGAGCGCATCATGAAGGGGTCAATATACTTCAATGTAGCGTTGACACGCGTGCACGCTGGGCAAAGCGACGCAACGTTAGCGAAACGCGAGCACTTCATAGTCTGACGCCAGGCGCGACCAGCGTCCGTCGGTGCGGCCTGACGGCAGCATGTAGCGCGAAACGCTACATGCTGCATTTCGTGCTGATATCATACAGTAACATTACTCTATGCCGATGCGTCACCCAGACAACACCTCTTTTCTTGACGGAGGGACGCTGGACGCGCTGAAACGCGCATGCGTCAAAGCAACGCAGCGCAGCGTGCGCCTGCGAGTATATGGCAGGACCGGCGCCTGGCGTGGCAAAGTCGGCGTGCCACGATGAAAGGAACGCCGGCGAGCACGCGCACCGCGTCATGTCAAAATGTATCGGCGCCTTATGTGTGGCATGTAGGCATGTTCTCACATGACACACTTCTCTTGATTATTATGTTTCTACCAGTCACGTACCTTCGTCCTCCATTGACGGCACGTAATATCAAATTGGCTATAAGTGAAGCTAGCAAAGTAGCCGCGAGCGCATCATCAGTGTGCCACGTAGTCATGTTGTTACATGACACGCATGTCGTGATTATCATGTTTTGATGTGTCATTTACCTATGTCGTTAATTCGCGCCGCGTAAAAGCGAGCTTGGTACATGTGAAGCTAGCGAAACGGCCGCGACCGTATAATGAGCGTAGCATTTTGTCATGTTGTTACACGCACCTCATGTTTTTCATGTTAGGGTCTGCCGCTTGCGTTTGCCCTGCAATCTTGTCATACTATACCAGTTTTGCAACGTGCCATTTGAACTAAACCACCGCAAGAGCTTCAGGACCATGAATTGTTAATCATGGCATTCATGACATACATGTCATAATTTTCATGTTAAGACTAGTCAAATATGTTATTACACACAGTCATGTTATGCGATACCAAGTTTGGTCTTGATACTATTATCGAAACAGCCACGAAAGCTAAATGTCGTAGGCGGCAAGATAGATAGATAGATAAACGGATACGATCAAAGTCGCCGAAGTTCGCTAAAAAATGCTTCGCATTTAAAACAGTTAGTCATCTTCAGAACACAAATGTCATCAGCGACGATGTATTGATCAAAGTTTCAAGACGCGACTGCGTCGACGGTTCAATAGAATTCGCAGTTACAACACATTGCTCGGCCTTTCGCACAATTCGTGGCGAAAGGGAATTGCTACGGGTATGTTCGCTGAATCGAACAGCGTTTATATGCGTGTTGAAGTAACTGAGGGACATATCTTGTGTTATAGGTTCACGAGCACCTCGTTTGCGCTTTCCTTTTTCAATTGTGAAGAAAGACACGTCTATTTGCTGTATTGGATCATTGTCTAAGCATGACGTGCAGCAGTTGTATCAAGAGTGTGAATAAAAGTTCTAGAGGTGGCGACCGCACTTAGGTGGGCGATGACACCTGTGTCCACATGCATGGGTTTGGCTGCACGTGACACAATCCCACCTCGTGTATAGAAAGCAGACTTTAGTAAACCCCCTTGAGTTTATTACAAACTCAAGAAGCGAAAATAGCTTCCTCCTAGTAAACTGGGGAGTCGCGAAGTCAGGGACAGTCCCGGGACACTCAAATAATAAAAAGAAGATTACTATACTGGTTATTTGGTTACGAAACGAGAATACACTACCGATTGAGGAAATGAAAAGAAAAATTCATGCGACTGTATAGACGTTCAAATATTTCTGAAAAGGTCATGCACAACTGAGCAATATTGATATGTGAAAAGCGTGAACATAGGGGCTTGTTTTCTGTGTTAAGCACAATATTAATTAGAACTGACACTAATGTCACGGAACATATGGGGAACGTTATAATATAGTATGAGGGGTTTCACGCCAGAAAGATAGCACATGAATATTATAAATGCTGCAGAAGGACGGCTCCGAAAATTTTGACCATCTGGTACTCTCTAACGCGCACTGACCTCACACGGTACACGGGCATCTACCATTTTCGCCTCCATCGAAGTGCGACCAACAAGACCGGAATCGAACCCACGACTTTCACGTCAGCAGCCGAGGGCCCTGGTCTACCAAGACCTACTTATATAGTGGATGTTATTGGAAGTGATCGTAACGTAATTGTGACGGAAGAAAGGTGGACGAAAAAGTATCCTGCCGGCAGCAGGGACAGAGCCTGTGACCTTCGAATAACGCGTCCATTCTAGATAGGGTGATAGACATCGTCGCATACACTTCAATGGGTTTATATATAGGTATAAGCGACACTTCCGCGTTTATTGGAATGGAATGAACAAAAAAAATTGCCCGCAGCTTCCCTCGGGGGAGCACTGAGGAGGATGCGGAGCATATAATTGGTTAACGGGGTGTTAAAGTGCGACTTACTTGGGTCGATGGATAAATTGGTTAACGTGGTTGTGAAATGGAGTGTTAAATTGCGACTTACTTGGGTCGATGGCTAAATTGGTTAACGTGGTTGTAGGAGGGGGTGTTAAATGAGTGAACACGTACACACGTATGCGAAAGGGCGGCGCTGGTCGAAGGGACGTCGATCATTGTGTTAGTGGATTCGTTGGAATTCATTTCACCGCGACCTTGGACGTTGACGCTCCGTACAAACCAACCGACGAGCGGCAACTGAGCGAGCGAGCGCCGACCTTGAGTATATATACAGCGCGACGGCGCATGCACTGTCAGCTGTTGAATGTTCTGGAAGCGCGACGCCACATGCGCGTCCACTGGAGAATCAGGAGAATTGTAGATGTCGAACGCGGTGTGTAGAGGAGGAAGGGTGCACAGATGTTGGAGGAGTGAAGCGCGCGCGGTGTGTAGAGGAGAAAGGGATGCACAGATGGTGGAAGAGTGGGCGACGGCGCGACGGCGCATGCGCCCGCGTCAGCTGTCGAATGTTCGAGAAGCGGGGCGGACGGCGCGGACGGCGCACTACAAGGCGCGAGTATAAGATGCTTCCGCATCTAAAACTTTATTTCAGTCCTGCAGGACGCGCTTAGCGCGTAGCGGGCGTCTCCCACGTAGAAAACGACAGGGAGTACCTGGTGGCCGCTTCGTGGACCTGCTGGACGGCCCATTGCTGGTCGGCGAGAAGTGAGCTCTTAGGGGACCTCTCCCACTTGATTGATGTAGAGTCGGGAGGAGTTGTTCTACACTCCCAGAGCATGTGTGCGAGTGTCGCTGTGTGGCCACATGATAAGCATGTGTCGATGGGGTATGCATCAGGATAATAAACGTGAGGCGTGGCAAGGTTTGGGTGCGTGTGTGTCCGTAATAGGCGTAGGGTTAATTCCTGCAGTCGGTTAAGCTTCGGATGTGGGGGTGGGAAAATGCGGTGTTCCAGGTAAAAGTGTTTTGTGATGTCAATGTACGTAATGGGTGCATCCCGATTGGTCTCTAACTCAGCAAGATGAGGTTGCCCTGTGGCGGTGCGGTCGGTAAGTGCTGACGCTGCATCATGGGCGATCTCGTTGAGGTTGGATAGGGCACCCGGCACCTGTACGAGATGGGCGAGGAACCAGATGAGCGCGTTTAATCGCTCGGGATATTTGCCTATCGTCGCTCACCCAAGTCCCCGTACAGTAACTTCCTCGTCATCATTTTTCCATCGCACTGCCAAAGACTATAACGGCCTTTCCCTCCACATCGCTTTCATAGTCACCTCCCCTGCCTTCATGGAAGAAAGAACAAGCTTGATTCGTAGACAAATAGTATAATTTTCTGTTTATTTCCCCACCTTTTTGTGAAAGTCCTTTACGAGTTTTTTAACCCTGTCGGCCCTGGCGGTGTCAATCGGCACCACCGCACAATATTTCCCCCTGTTATCTCGGAAACGTAACCAATACTGCTCATTCTTAGTGAATAATTCTTCAATGATCCCCATTGCAATTGACATCAATATTGCGATACGTTTGTGGAGGTAGCAGCCACAAAGAAGAAGAAGCACGGGCGAAGTCTTCGGTGAAGCCGAGTCGCGTATGGTGAGGTGGGTAAGCGCCATTTTTGGGACAACGTCGCGAAGCTGTTTCAGTGAGTATTAGGCTGACATGTAAGACGTTCGTTCCCATTTTGTGTACACTATTTATGTGCAGAGAAAAAAAGCAATTTCCAAATACTGAGGCCTGGTGACCTAGTTTGATGCCACGTTAATAATTCAAAAAGTCCTCGCACCACTGGCTTAATTTTTTGTTTGCGGCCTTCTGGGGTTCTAACTACGAGAAAAACAGGACCTATCATGTATCCAACCAAAAAAAAAACCAGAGCTGGAAAGGTTAGGGTAAATAAATGATATGAAATTCTACGAAAATTTCTAGACTCGGGTGTTGCATTCGAACAGCTAGAGTGAATACATTAGAGCAAATTATTCTGGCAGCAGTGTTACTGCTTCAAATTCAGCCATGTAGCCTCGCCGCATAAAATCAATCAATACATCCATCAATAACTTTTATGTTATTTTTACAAGAAAAAAAAACGCGAGACAGGACCAAGAGCTAATGCAGCTTAAAGAGGGTTCTGCTGCTTGATATTTGGCTGCAGATATCGTATTAATGTATCGTGTAAACGCAACACTGAAAATAAGATATGCTTGAGCAAACTACACTTCGAATCAAAACCAAGCAAATTACGCATGCATGCATATTTCTACAAGAACAAATAAAATATATATTCATGAATATGTATATACAGTTCATGTGCAATGATATCAAATTTCTCTTACTGTGCTTGGTTTACCACATGAGCTCAACAAAAAACTTTCCTCGCCTATCCATCCCTTCAGAATAAAAATAACCAAGTGCTTGTTCTTCACAACGTCTTTTTTTTCCTTGATAGGCGTTTTATACGAACTTCAAGCATTATTATTGGGTCAAAGCTTAATGACCCTGCGCTGCGACCTTCGAGGTACACTTATTCAAACGTTCTTCCAGCGAAACTCAATTTCTGCTAAAGTGCTTGCTTGTCAATATCGACAAGTCACTTTCATATAATGGAGCCCTCTTTGACTGAGCTTGACGTGATTCAAGCCGACACGGGAGAAATGACCCGTTTCCAAACACTCTCGACCCTCAGCCTCCCTCTACCCTTGCCGTCTACTTTCCCGCCGCAACGCTTCGCTACCTTTCGTTGATCCGCGAAAAAGCGAGGCACTGGTTTTGTGCGGGAGATGCCAATTTAAATCACTTGAGCCCCATACGATTTCGCACAGTCTCTCAATATAGGCGTGCTTATCGTCAGAGTCCGTCTGACACCTGTAAGAAAAAACGTAAAGCTTGAGGCGGCAGTTCCTTTTCACAGACTTAGTAGCTGTCCCAGGATATAGGCTAACGTGCTATTGATGAAATCCCCTTGGCTGTCACCGTCTCAATGTGCGTCGTGTTTCACTTGCCGAGACAGCCGCGCGAAGAACGTCATCCCTAAGTGGGAGCTGTCTTCCGTAGGCTAATTGAATCTCAGATCGTGAGAGCAGCGATGGAGGCACTGAAACAAAGGCGGCAGATATCGTCTTTCGCTTTTTATAGCAGATTGCAATCTCAAGGTGGGCGAAATAGGTACAAAATCATTGCGTGCCTTCTTAAAGTGGTGTGCTAAAACACCTAAATCAGATATTAGGTTCCACTGCTCTCTCACGGTGGACATTTTCGAAATAAGCGGCAAGTAAAGTGTAACTGAGATGGTACAATGTTTCTGTTTTGTTTTACCGCAAATGACTCAACGCTGCTTTCCTCTTCTTGAACCTACGACGTGTACCCCAACCTCCGGTCCCCCTCACCCTTTTCTTTTCTAATCTACAGCCGGGTATCTTCTTGTTTCTTCGCAATCGTATTTCACTATCGTGGTGAGCCATAAAGCTGACAACAGAGACGAAACACAGCGTATATGTTGGGTTGACACTAAACAAGCGAAAGCGACAGGAATAAAGTGAACAACGCAACAATACAGTAATATAACCATGGTGACCTACACTTCTCATACTGTTTCCTGGCTTCACCTGGTGCTTGGAGATACGAAGAGCAGCCATCGTCCAGCTTGTCGCGAAATGGAAGATCGTAAATTCCGCTTATGGCTATTACACTCCATGCAATTTTCCGACTGTGGTGACAGCTACCGCGTTTTTCGCACTTGTGACGCCAGGCCAAGCTTCGCTCCTCATTCACATCCTTGAGGTTTGTTACCTTCGGCACAACCTACAAGTATTAAATCAGCGTAAATTAGGTCTTCAGATTGCGCCCGTGCTTTCGTTTTCATTGTTATTTCAGTTTGAGGCTGTGGCGCGTTCACGGAAAAAAAATATTAGTAAACAGCGCGCTTTCAAATACACGTTCATCTTGATGGTTTCTGTAACGGTCACACTCAAGTTATCAATTATTTATTAAAAATGACAAACTCTCCTAAGTATACATCAAGGTCAAAATCAGGAAATAGGATTGCGTGTTCAAACGAAAAAAAAAAACGATTTCTGTGAGGAGTGAAAGGAAACATCTTTCTTTACACAAGCAAGTAATGTCATTCACGAAAGAAGATACTACAAAAGTGTTTGCAATGTTCCCCCAATCAGCTGATCAAAGCACACTTTGCGCACTATTGGGTGCGCAAAGTGTGCTTATTTGAAAAAGATAGCCTTAGTGCTTCATCAAACACGAGACTTACCCACACCCCGATTCGGCCACAATAACACGAAAGATAAAAAATAATCACCATCGCGTGATGTTATCGCCATGTGAGGTAGTCAAAACGTTACAGATGATAGAAATTTGGAGCTTCTTATTACGTCACGACGACGTCACAGATACGTCGCGTCACGTAACCTCGCATGATGACGACATGATCGCATGATATCGTAGCTTGGTCAGATGTGGGTCTGCTTACGGTAACAGTGCAAAACCAGGTGAGATGCCTTCGATCTTGGAAGCAATGGAAATCAAGGTGAGTTGTCTTCGATCTCAGAGGCAGCTTAAATCCAGGTTAGGTGCCATGTATGTATCTACAGTGGCAGGACAACACTGAACGAAATTCTCGCGACAGCCTTCGCAATATGGCAGCTCAGATCAACTTGAAAAGCGTATGTTTGAGGTATATCTACGTAAATCGCATCAGCCTGCACAATCTACATAAGACACGGACCGAAAAAAAAAACTTTAAAAGTAAGAAATACGTTCCCGCATGCATACGGGAATCTTGTTCACAAATTTTTCAACAAGGCCCTCGTACGGGAGCCGATACGTCTGTGTTATTTTAAAGTGTTTTTTGTTTGCGTCTTGCTTTTATCTCTTTGACCATGATTACTCCCAAAAAGAGAAGCTTCGTCAAACTCTTTACTTCATTCGCATAGGTGTTTGCCCAGAATACTTCAAAGCACTCGCGCTAGAGATATGGTCACCTATCCACTTATGCTTAGAGGAAAGTACACAACAGGTGGCATATAGCAAGACCATAAGCATAAGCTGCATTTGAGGCTTGTATATCATGAAAAACGAATATCTTCATGCACTGGTTATGAAACATATACCACGGCTTGCAACCGCTCATGTCTTATGTTCAGTGTTACATAAAAGAAACATCATGGCTCGATATGGGGGGGGGGATGCTTAGCGCTCGCCGCGAGCTAGTGCACTGTCTGCCCTAAAGGGTACTTCAGTTTGCTTCCGCCAACAAGAAACCCTGCGGAGCCGAACACGAAATGCTTTTATACGCAACAAAAATCCAGCGGCCTCCGTGACGTTGAACTAAGCTGGTGGACTGTATATAGAGTCCGCTAGCAGCTTCTGAGGGGGCTGGCTTTTTATATAGTTTTTACTACCATGTTATGACTGTGGGGGGTTACAGTTCCGACATGTGGAACTCGCTAATGCACCCAGAAAACTTTCGTTCCCTGGAGCAGAGCTACTTGATTATTGTATCTTATTTCGGCATACTTCCCTCAAGTTACTCACAAGGAGGTCAAGGAACTGAATGGCACAAGAAGAAACGCGTTAAGAGAATTTGCAACGCATATCAATTCCAACGCAATATTCTTGACTTCAAAACATTTGTATAGGAAACACACACCCAGGAACACTAATAAGCTATATAGTTTCAGTAAATGCGTATTTAAACTGACCTCACACTCACTCAAAGTATTTCTTCGCCCCACATTGTTTGCTTTAATATTCACAAATCAGGAGTATCTCGAAAAAAGAAAAAAAAAACGTAATAAATCTATTCAAGCCATTACTCGTTGTACGAATGTACTGCGCGATAGTCTTGTGGAGCTTTTGTGGAAGCGCGTAAGATTAATTATCATCCTTGTTTATTTTCACATCTGCATGTAATAAGTTGAGAAGCAGTTT